>QUSF01000012.1:11958494-12050025 GCA_003676055.1 Chloebia gouldiae
GATGGATGGATGGATGGATGGATGGATGGATGGATGGATGGATGGATAAGCAGGTGAGGATGCCCACACCATGTCCCTTCAGAGACACAGAGCACTGCAAACCCCTCCCCACTGGCCTTGCCAAGGAGCTGTGGGCTCTCATGAACTGCTTGCTGAATGTGCTTCACTGTTTAAATTTGAACTGGTTTAAGCCGATCATGTGCACAAATCTTTCTAATGCCCTCTGCCTTAAAAGTATTTTCCCAGATTATGTTCCAAACATATTCAATGTGTTTAGCTCTGGAATCAAAAGGCTCTCTTGTTCCACACTTATGAATGCTGAGATTTGATGAGACACTCATCATAATTCCCATTTTCCTTAAACTTCTCTCAGGTGGGTTTAGATTAGGTGTAAAAATACTTACTTATGGAAGATTTTTCTCATTGCTGGGATACATTTACAAACTGCCATCCCCATTAAATCTTAGTGTCTGGCTTTGCTGTTTAAAGAACAATATAATAAAGCAACAAGCACCATGTTCAAACTATCACACCAATGCTAGTTACAGTTAGAATCTAACAGAAAATTAAAGACTCAGAGAGAAAATGTATTTAAACAGCAATGAAACAAATTGTCATCGTTCACTGTGTCACCCATGTATTAAACACAAGAGTTGCAATTCCTAATTAAGTTAAATTAAAGTTTAATGAATTTTTAAGCAGGTTTAATAATACAGAGAAAAAAAACTCACCAAGAGGGAGTCCTGGGCTGACTTGGCCAATGTAGAAATACAGAATAACTGCTGCTCCCAGGCTGACAAGGGTGTAGATCCACTGAATGACAAACATTATGAGGAGGGACACTATTGCCTGTTGGAAAGATATGGTTTGGGGTAACCCCAGAGTCTGGGAGGAAAGACCATGTGGACAGTCAAAGCTCAGGTTTCCATGTTACAGGGAGCCTCGTTTGGTCTCACTGAAAAGGAGGGAGAGCACAGGTTTACAGTGTCACCTTCAGCAGCAGCTCCAGTGAGCTACCCTGACTCCCAGGGGCAGCATGGGTCTCTGCTTCTCCAAGAGAAGTACCCAGAGGCTCACCAGCTCAGGAGGAGGTTTGGCTCAAGTTGCATACAAACAGGGGCAGAGGTAGCATCTCCATGGGAGATGTTTGGAACAGCAAGGGGCAGCACACAAAGAAAGGGCTAAAATGTTCCCATCTGACACAATCAGTGAAGCTCAAAGACAGAGGGCAGAGGGAAAAGGAGTCAGGATGAATAAACACATCCAATTTTTGCTCTTCTGATTTTATTTTGCATTGTCAATCCCCTCCCAGCTCTGCTGCAACCTCTTCCCAAGCCTGATTATTGACAGGAAACCAAGTTTGCTTTAATGAGCACATCCATCATATCCATAAGCAAATTTCCCCGCAAAGGCAGAGAGCTGATGGCTCTGCCAGGACATGCACTTGGGAGCCACAATAGATACAAGCCCAGAGATGGCATCAGCACACAACTTCCTAAAGATGCCATCCTAAAGAGGGGCCACCATTCCCAGCCCAGCCCTGGTGCTGCAGCCCAGTGGGACGCCTCACCAGGAGCTGGCTGCTGGCAGCAGCAGTGGTGAATCTGAAAAGCAGGTGTCCACCTCCATCTGACAATTAAACTAACAGGGTTTGTTGGGTTGTTTGAGTGGGTTTGTTACATTTTATGCACAGCTATGAAAGCCTCATCCATGCAGCAAAGCCATATGGCTCATTCATTATGCATATCTGACCCTTTCCCTGTCATCTGCCCAATAATCCATCTTCCCAAGATGAATTTAAATGTCTTAAACTTCTCAGCAACTTGAGGCAGAAGCTATTTAAAAGTTACTTAAAGTAACATGCTGTAGGAATGCTCTTCTTTCCTCCCTCGAAAGATGGAATTTCATAGCCAGGCTGCTGGTATCAGGAAGTCAGCATTAATGAAACCCCACCCCAAGCTTGCAGAAACTGGCCCATTAATGAAAGCAACACAGCTTTGAAGATGGTGTCTCAGTTCATTACACAGCAAGAAAAAGCAGACTGGCACACAGTGAAAAGAGGGACCCCCATTTTTTTTTCCCCATACATCCATGCATCTTTAAAACCCTAAGACTCCAAACTTTGAATTTATACTTTTGAGTTGGGTTGGAGCTTGTTTGTTTGTGGTTTTTCCCGTTGTTACTTAATTTAATGTGCCACTGGCTTTCCCTGAATTCAAACTGCAGGATGCATGGCACCTTGAGTATTGAGTTCAGGTGACCTGGAATCGAGAACCAAAAGCCATTATTTAACATACTGGAGTACTTACACTGCAGTATGTGATGAATGTCCTGTTTTCTACTATCACAAAATAACACAAAATTACTTACACCAGCAAAGGAAATCCAGTGGCTGAAAAATCTGGAGTAGAAGGATTCTGGTATTTGCTGAATTCCCAGTTCTGGACTTTGTTGCTTTATAGATGATTCTAAAGAAAATGAAAAAAAATTTAGAAAGGAGGTATAATGTGGATTTTTTATCTCTGCTTTACATTACCAGATTCTAGGAACCAAAGCAAAAATCCTAGCTGACAGCTGGGTATGATAGAGTTAAACCAAAACCTCTAAAATGAAAACTGAAAAGAAGTGCAAGGAAAAAAACCAAAAAGTTGCCAGCTCTGCTATTAAGTCCATTTGAAGGCTGCATCTGTCTATCTCTGTCTCAGTTTCACAATTTGTGAAATAAGAAAAATAATACTTTCCTCCCTCAGAGGGGTTTAGGAAGCTTAACTGATTAATGCTGATGAAACACTACAGCACTGGGAATGATGCACAGGTGCTGTATCAAATACCCACATCACCAACAGAACAAATTCAGATCTTCGCCTATGGACGTTGAGTTGCAGACTCCACCTGTGTTGTGGGGACCACTGCATTAAGATAGCCTGAGTTTTAGAGCCACACAGCTCCAACCATCCTACCCCACACCAGGATGAAGTAAATCCCAAGATACATCTAAACCCTTTTTAATGCACAGCATTCAGCATGCCTGTGAAGAATTATGAGTATATCGTAAACAACCCAACACTAAATTTAGTCCTGCCTGCTTTCCTGTGATTAATCTTCTGTGGGAAATTGCATTGGAACTTCTCCTGTGATGCATTGCAATGAACTCTACCCTCACCTGGAATGAATGATATTATTGCCATGAATCACTGAATGACAGCCCCATATAAAGCTCGTTTCATGCCTGCCTTCAGGAAAGCACTGGGAGGACCAAAGTTATAAACAATTTCCTCTGAACATGGAGATGTCCATCTCCTACAGCCCTTACCTTCTGCCCCTGGGCCAGGGAGCATCATCATCTCACTGCAGGGCTGTTCCCTCTGCTCCAGCCTCCGGGGTACGTGCTGGGCATCCACAGCAGGTGATGAGCCCAGAGCTGTGTCCCACTGACTGCCCTGCTCAGCCACGTCCTGCTGCCCCTCACGGGGCTCCATGGTCTCATCCCAGCCGTCCTGAGCCAGGGGAGCATCGTGATGGGGATCCAGGAGAAAGCTGTCTTGTAATGTCTGCTTGGCTGCCTTCTTTGCCTTCTTTCGTTTGCCCTTTTGGATTAAATTCTCAGCTCCTTCTCTTTTGCAAGTACTTGGCTCACTAAAAAATGGCTTAAAAAGCTGGTCCATGTCTTTTTTGAATTCCAGCAACGTGCCATTTGATCTGCTTTGAATTACCCCATCTGCTGCATGGCTGGAGGGCTTGTTGAAAATTAAAGGCTGGGAAGAATGAGCAGGTCTAGCAGTTCCCATCTGGGTCTCTTCAGGTTTCTGCTGAATGTTGTAGCTCAAGGATAGTGAGAAATAAGAATAGTCCACAGCAATATATGTCAGCATGAAGCTGATGGTGACTATGGGAGCAAGAACATTCACTTGCCCAATGAAGACAAAAGCCATGGTGATGAGACTTGTTAAGCAAATCGCAGCCACTGGAGTCTTGTTGGGGCCTTTCTAGTTCATAAATAAAACAAAATTACGTTTAAATTAATAACCATGAACCTTGCCATGAGGATTCCCCACTCGCTCAGCTGCCATATGTGGTTACCTGGGCTGTCTGCAGTACCCCCCTAGTCATGAAATACATGCATGTGCAAACAGAGGCTCACAGGCCTAATAAATTAAAGAACAGACTGGAAGCCAAAAGCTGTTGAGCTCCCACTTCATCCCTAAGCCTTATTCAAGCTTTGTCTTTGGTAAATTCATCCACTCTCACTCACATCTCCATGGTAAAACAATGTCATCAAAGCAGCAATAAACCTTCAGAGACATTTGTGAGGCTTATGGGAAGTCTGGCAATAAAACGTGTTAATTAGAGTTAACTGTTCACCTCTAATTATTCTACAGGACTCTGCATCACTGCCTACACAAAAGGCTCCCTTGAGCAGCCCTTGGAAAAGCTCTGCATGAAGCAGTGCCACCTGCACAGCAGCAGCTTCTGGCCCTGCCCTGCCAGGCAGCCCAGCTGAGCCCAAGGGCTGCTGAGCCTCTGCAGGTGGGACCACCCTCCTTCCACCCACCCCAGCAGCAGGTGGGGAGGCTGGGGTGGCACTCAGCCCCAGCAGCCCCAGGCATGTGCCAGGAGGGCAGGAGAAACATTGCCTGCCCCTGTCCTTTGGGACTGGGTGGAGGCAGGGAAAGGAGAAGGAAAAGAGGCACAAAACAAAGAGCATTGGCAGTGGAAATACCTGAGTCTTCAGCTCATGAACTTTGATCCCAGGTCTAACATATCCTTCCTTGGACTAGGCACCATTTTGCCACCTGACAAGCCTGTGCAAGCTGTGTAAAGACTTTGCTAAAAAATACCTTACAAGATCTCTTACAAAATACCTTAAGTTTTCATTTAACTGCATTTACTTCTTTAATAAACACACTGCTCAAATGGAAACTACTTCTGTTTCCTCCACTCTTATTTATAAATAGAAAAGGGGACAAGATCTTATTTATTAATAGAAAAGGGGACCATTACATCTTTTCAGAATGAACAAAAATACATCTCGGGGAAAAAGGAACACAGATCTCAGAAAGCATCTTCAGAAAGATGTACTGAGATGGGAAACAGATGGAAGAATCTCAGGATGCATCTGGCTTGGATTTAACTCCACAGAAAACATTTGCATCCTTCCCATCAGCTGGGGTTATTGTGACCACACCACCTTCTTCAACCATGAAAAAGAACTGATGTGGAGTAGATTTGTAAGGAGAAATTAAATGTATTTACTCTCCATAAACCAAATCTAAATAATTTCCAAGGTGGTGGAGAGATGGAAGGGAGAAAAGTGATCTGCCTTTGATTTCTCACCTTTTTTTGAGCCCTTCCCATCATGGCATTTCGCTTGGAGTTCAGAGCAGAAAATTTGACAGGACAGAAAACTATTAGAGAAGAGAGGGAATCAACTTTGCTAAACTACTGAGAATTTCACAAGGGTTGCCAAGTAGAGAACAACTTATTCTGGGATCACCTGAAAGCTGCCTTCAGGAGCTAGAAGTTTTTGCAGTCATTATTGTTCCTGATTTCCTTACAAGTATTACTATTACTTTTCCTATTATTATAACTTTTAGTTTAGAAAACTGCTTTGAGACACATAAAGCAACAGAGAGAAAACTATTATATTTATAAAATATTTAAATATTTTTAAAGCATTCATAAATATTAATACTGAAAAATATTTTTCTGTATTTTTAAGCCACTCTGAAGGAGCAAAGCAACATAAGGCTTTTCCAGACACTCTGTACAGACAGTTAGGTACTGCAGATTATTGAGAGTGATGGAAAAATGGAAAGAAAAAGGGAAGATCATGTATGGATGTATAGCCCAAGACTACAGAGTCCTTGGTGACTGATATCAATAGAATGACTCATGCATAAAGACTATTCACAAGCAAGGAAAAAGCTTCTTGTCATATTCCAAGCAAGACTTAGAAGACCCACAACTTAACCTTTCAAATCTATTCTTTGCTTTTATTTAATAGTGTCCTGAAGGCACCTTATCTCACAAAGAAGTGTTCTCTTCTCCACTGCACACAGACTGAATCCATCCATCACAGCTGGTCACCTTCTCATCTCTGAGGTTACCACAGAGGATAGGAACACACCAAGGAAAATGTACAGGAAAGAAGATTAAGAAAGAACACAGATAAAAGGTAAAGAGACAGTTACTATCTATTTCACCAAGTGCTGGGACAAAAGCTTCAGGCTCCTGCCCTGGGCAGGAGGGCAGAGGAGAGGGAGGTACTTCCCTTTGGTCATGGCTGGCATCGGCACCAGCAGGGGTGAGGGGTTTGCAAAAACCCCCGAGGCAAAGTTATATCCTAAGTGCCTGTCCTGCTGGGCACATCTTGAAGAAGTGGGTCAGGGGAGGGGACAGATGGCAGCCAGGCAGGGCTGTGTGTGCACGGGGCAGGACACAGAGCTCCAGGCCGGGGCGCACGGGTGGGTGAGCGAGGTGCCAGCACTGCACGGTGCCAAACCCCGTGGGAGGGCTGGGAGCAGAGGCAGAGCACACAGGGGACAGGCAGGGAAAGGACCACAGACAGCTGGATGCTTGTTTTTTCTTCATAAAACCACCCATTTCCTGGCTTTTCTGCATATGCATGGGATACCAGATCCTGAGCTTTCCCCTCCTCGCATTTCATTCATCCCTCATCTCACTCTACAGACACACAGAAATCTTGGCTTCTTAAGTTCAGGTGAAGGTTTGACAGCAATCCTGCAGCAAGGATGACTAACCCCACGTCCAAGGAAGGCGAGCATGGGGATCACATTCTCCTGGGCGATGCACTGCAGGATCCTGGGTGCTCCGTACAGCCCTCCCATGCAGGAGGCCAGGGATGAGATGTACAGCCCTAGCAAAAACAAAAAGCCCACCAAGGATACCTGGAGGAAGTGGAGAGAGTGCAAAGTTCATCATGTTATGCCTTAAAGATACCCAAGCAGTCTTAAATACATGTATTTTAAGAGATCACACATATTTGCTAATGTTGTTAAATGAACAGAGCAAGCCCTGGGAAAGCAGCTATTTAATTGGTCTCTGGTATAAAGTACAAGCAATTAATACAGGAAAATTATCCCATAAAGGTAATTTAATGCTGAACATCCTGTACCGACAGAACCATTTTACAAGCTCATATCCAAGGAATTCTTTGTCACTTGGAGAAACTGCAGCAAAGCAGCAGCTATTAGATTCCCCTTAAGTAACTGGAAGTGAGTTTATTTCAGGCAAGATCTCTTATATACAGAGCACATCATACAGGAAAAGCTGCCCAGGCTTCCCACCATCCAAAACAGGAAGACAAACCCCTGTGTCTCAGAGGGGAAAACCAATCCTGAAGGAAAACCCACAGTAAAACCAAATCAAAATTGCCACTTAAGTAAATGGCATCTCAAGAAACACTCTCCAAAGGATGTAATACAATGACCTTATTTTCCTGTCTTCAGTGAGAAAAGAATTTCCTTTGGCCAGCATGAAACATTAAAAAGAAAAAAATTTAAAGCCATAGTGCTAACAAGACTGGCTTTAGAACTGGTTTCTGAAGCACCCTTTCAAGCTGGGAGCATCTCCTGCAGGTGTGGAGCAAAAGGAAGGACAGCTCCTGGTCTGTCACACAGAAGTGAGCATGGGACCCCCAAGCAGGTCCCCACTGTTGAGAGCTGCAAGCACAGACAGCACATTTAGAAAACCCCACCCAAATACACAAAACCCCACAATATAAACATTGTGCAAGAAAGCTTTGAAATGGGAGTGTTCCTGGCACTGCAGTGTAAGGACCTGGACAGAAAAAAATAAGGAAAACAAGGTCTGGAGTGCTGGAGATGCAGATAAATATCTGGCAGAGTATGTCACCAAATGCAGGTCCCCTGCATCCCACATGTCCTTTGCTCCCACCCCTCCTTCCATGGAAAAGAGGGTCTAAATGAACACAGGTCCTCCCAGCTTCTGCCCCCATTGAAGTCAGATGGCACATGCTTTATTAAGAGGAATTACAAAAATTTACATGGCTAAAGATGATTCGAGCTACATCTGACTTTGTTTTTTTTGTCCACAAAATCTGCAGGCAGCGAAAAAGGAGATTGGGTAAAAAGCCATAAAAATCTTCATGTTGAGGAAGGCATGTGAAATTAACATCATGATCCAGAACTGTTCAAACTTCCTAGCACAGCATTTCCCCATGAAAATCCACTTGGCCTTGTGAATTGTATCTTGTGGGACAGAAGGAACCTGAGGCAAAGATGAGCAGATACCAGCTCTCATCAGACCAACAGACAGACACTCAGTGGGGAATCCTCCCTTCCCTCTCCTCTAATCCTACCCTGCTCTGAGAAACACTCAGAAGAAACAAACAGTTGTGCCAGACATCATATATTATTTTAGCTGCCAAAAATGCTTGCATTTAAATGTGCTACTTGACATTCAAATCAGGGTTAGAGGGGAAGAGTCCCTTTCACCAAGGCTGATGAAAGGTTTTGCTAGGAGTTTTGAACAGAGAGTGTGAATACATTGCAAGGAATTGGCAGTTGGAGCTCATTAGAAGTGAAATTACTGAATCTCATTTTTGTGTTTAAAAAGCCAAACAAATATTGTAAGAGAGAAAAGCAGCCAAGCACTCGTTCACCTGTGATAGAAAGGGAGAGTTTGGAGGAGTAATGATCTCTCCCCACTTCCTCTCTCCAAAGTCATTAAAATCTAAAGCATCTTATAATAACTCAAAGAAGGAACATGAATATTGCACCATTTTTTTGTTCCGTATTAGGGGAAAGAAAATTGAATTTGCTTTTTTTGGAGGGGGTGTTTGCTTGTTTATATTTTGTATTTCACAGTATTAAATATCTTCTCATTCATTACTAGGAGATTTTTCATTTTCCCCCTGAGGGTTCTGAAGCTTTAACAACCTCTTTCTCTTCAGCAGATTCATTTAAAGCTGATTCTTTTGGATACTGCACTTTTTCCCATTAAGTCATTGACATACAAAGAGGTTGCCTTAGAGATGGCAGGTTCATCCTTTTTTTCCCTGAAACAGAGGTGGATTTTTTTACCTCAGCAGGTAGTGGCAGAGCTCTACCAATAACTGGGGGTTTATTGAGGGGGGGGGGGGGGGGGTTGTAAGAAGTTTAGAGCTGCAAGTACTTAAGAAACAAAACCAGAGTTTCAAATTGATAGTTTAGACTAAAACCATGTTACAGATCAAACTATATAAACTTCTCTACTTCAAATGAATCACAAAAAAATAGTGTCAAATACAGTGAACCCGTGATTTTGGATAATACCAAATAACAAAAAATTAGCCTTTCCACATCCCATCCAAAAAAAGACAATAGCACATACCAAAATCTCTTGCTCTCGTCTTAGAGGCCTGCAGTGGTAAGGTTCATTGTGTATTACACTACAACATCCCCTTGTGTAAATACTCTGTGTGCAATGTCTTGAGTTTAATAATCCAATTCCTTGCCCTGCAATTACAGCCCGCTAGATATGGAAATGTGAGCTGCGCTTGACTTGGTAAAGATAAGCAGGGGGCTCTTTAGAGATTTCAATTTGGTCTAAGCTTTCACCAAAGAGAAAGGATACATGGAATAAAATACAGCATTTATCATTAGACTGTATTACCATACTTTAGCTCTCAAAGCTATTGCTGGGTGATAATGCAGAGATTTGGCATTACGGGATATGCTGGTGAATGCAAGGCTATGCAAATCAACTGTACACTGGGATTTGCAACAGGGAAATCCCCCTGAATTTTAATGAGGGATGCATACCCAAATTCCTTAGGCTTTTGAAAAACTCAAGCATTCAGTAAGGCAGATGGCAACCCGAAAGCTCCATTATATAAAACCACAAGTTACCTTCTCTGCTATCATGAAGTCATAGCGGAGTGACTGACGGGTACAAATGGCTCCCAGCAAAAAAACGAAGACCATGTACAGAAACCACCTGCAAACAACAAAAACAAATTTCTCCACAGTAAGACAAGACCATAGAGCATTCTGCCACTAAGAGAGCCAGGAGACAGTCAAATGCCCACAGGTTGGGTCTTCAGTCACTCTGCATGGTTCCTGAAGATTTAGCTTCAGGGATAAATTTGACACCAACCCATTTTACTTACCCACTATGATGTGCAAGGGACAGCTGCAGTATGACTGCAGGTACTCCTGAGGGGAAGCTACCCACACCCCTTAGGTGTGCAGGGGGAAATATCCCAGTCCTAGGGACAGACTTTTTAGTAGGGCCTGTAGCAAGATGCCAGGGGGTAATGGCATGAACTAAAAGAGGACCAATTCATACTAGCTGTAAAAAACAAATTTTCCACAATAAGGATGGTAAAACATGGGAATAGGCTGCCCCAAGAGGTGGTGGATGCCCCATCTCTGGAAACATTCAAGGTCAGGATGGACCTTGAATGTTTCCTCAGAGCAATCTGATCTGGTTGAAGAAGTCTCTGCTAATTGCAGGGGGATGAGTCTGGATGGCCTTTAAAGGTCCCTTCCAGCCCAAACCATTCTGTGATTCTGTGGCTCTGCAGGTGCACAGGTCCCCCCATCTGGCAGCAACATTAACAGCACAGCCAGCCTGCTCTGCAGCCTCAGCCAGGATCCTCTTCTGGAGTTCTGGCATTTCCATACTCGGGATGGGGGATAATTTTGTCTGTAAAGCCCAGACAGCGGAGAAGGGAATGACCACAGCCTTGGATAGATGGATTCATGTGAGACTTCTGTGTCCTGTGGAATCCACCCTCTGAAAACAAGCAACAATTCCAGCAGGAATGCCTCCAAATTGTGAAGAATATTCCTCCCTGACTGAACATTGGTATACAATTAAAAGAAATAATTTCAAAGGCAATTTAGATGGCAATAAAAGCAGGCAGGAAAACCTACTGAGGGCTTTTTTTTTTTTTAATATGCAGCAGTGCAAAGTTCTCCTGGAAAGTTGCATTTCCTTGGGAAGAGCACGACTTGCTGACCCCGTCTTGCAGGTGGGTAGGTCATCTCACCTCTCTTGGCCTCATTTGCCCAGCAATAAAAAAATACAAAATTTTGATACTTCTTTTCTATATATACAGAAAAAGAACACAAGGGGACAGGGGGGAAAGGCAATAAACCATCCCCACTTTGAAATCCACAGCAGTTAATGACAAAATCACACACCTCCCAAGCCTTGGAGAACTCTGCATTCCACTCTGGGACGGCCAGGCTGCAGCAGCACAAGCACCCCAGCACCAGCACAGATCCCAGCCAGCAGTGGAAGGACTGAGCACATCCTCACTAACAAACATCTCCAACCCACCCAGAGTATGTGGTGGTAATGGATGACAATTTGAATGAGAGACACACTTTAATTTTCCAGATGGCTGAGTAATAGAAGGCTGATGGGAGCATGAAATGGATTGGTCACACTCAGGGCAGTCTCCAGAGCAAATTTTCCCCAATCAATGACTTACGAGGTGCCAATAGCAGCCAGAGACCCCAGAGGGACGTTGGAAGAAGGCTTCTGGAGATCTCCACTCATATTGAACCCAGCCATCACACCTATATTTTGCAGACACAAGTGCAATTTAGAGTCAATCTAAATTACAGTGTATATAATACACAATGCAATATGTAATATAATTTAATCAATCAGTTCATCGATTGTTTCAGAATAGTAACTGTATCACTTCATTGCACTGCCACACAGACAAATACTGGCTCCCATCAATTGCTTGGTAAAAAACTGTTAATGTCTTAACAGAAGCAAGTCACCACTAACATGTCAAAGAAGCCTCTGTCCGGTTTGAACAATGCTGAGGGGGGGAGCAGTATGTGAACAAATCCCATCTTATCTTCATACAAACCTGACAGGAGACAATGCTGCCCAGTTGTTGAAAAGAGAAATGCCACTGTTCATCAGGGCAGCACATGCAGCTGGTGGTACAACCCCCAGACCAGATCCATTACAGGTCCCTGCATTCACAGGGGACAGCCACTGCTAGAAAACAGAATGTCCTGTCCATATTAAATGATGATCACATTAGCAGAGGGAATAACGGGGCTCTCGGCACGTAGGTGGCACCTTCCAGCCAAGGGATCTGCTTTGGAAGTAGGCATTATCTCTGCCTTGCAGATAGGAAAACAGAAACACTGAGAGGGCAAGTGATTGTCCCAGTGTCACGTAGAAAACACATGGTAGGACTAAGAATAAAATACTGAACTGTTATTTTAGGCCAGAGTGCAGGGTATTATACAATCAGGCACAGTCCTTAGCCTAAAAAATTACCATCTAAAGACACAAGAGAGGGAAACAGGATGAATCAGAGGATTAGAGTGTCTACATTAAGACTACAAAGCCAAGGTACAGATTGGTTAAAGGGCTTTGTCCATAGCTGAAGGAGGAGTCATACCAGACTTGTCAAGAAAACAGAGATTCCCTTGCCACATTATGCCAAAAGTTTTCTTAGAGGACTTCAAGAATGTGCTATAAATAAAAACAAATAATAAAAATCTATGATTTAAAATCCTGATGAGAATTTGAAGGCAGGACCAAAGACTTTAGGACGCTAACTATGCCCCCTAGGATGTCAGACTAATGTCTCCATAAGGACACGTGCTGATGGCACGGTCCCTGGAGCAGGGTGAGATCACCACAGAACAATGGGAAGGAAGATGCCAGCACCATGGCACCAGGGTACCCACAGCATCTGGCAGCTGCTGCAGCAGGGGACCGACCACATGCCAGTCCACCGTGGCTGCCAAGCCCAGCAGCCATTCCTCGTGTCCAGAGGGCATAAGAATGACAAAGTCAGTCTCTGCAGCTGCAAATCTGAGTGACTACAGCTCTAAATCAGCAACAGCCCATTGCATTTTAAAGCTCAAACACAGATTGCTGCTTGGAAGGGTTTTTTCCCAAGATGAAGGATAGACAAGAGCCATGGGACCAATCTCAAGGTAAAGGGGACAAACCCAAATCAGCCAGATGGATGGCTTCCCTATTCCCTACAGACCTTGGCCTTTGATGGGCTGTCAGCAATGGCTGGGTTGCTAATCATGAAACACAAACTCTGCTCTGCTCTGTCCCAGGCGTTGCTGTGCATCTTCATAGCACCATCTCCACATCTGCTCAAAGGGAATTGTAACACCTCCTCTCCTCACTGCTCTGCCATGAGGACAGCATACAAAGGAGCACAAGGCACTCTCATGCTGCCAAACACATCCAGGGCTTTATTTGTTTGTTTGTTATTAATGCTTTTTGCTTTATCATACCTTTTTTCCCCTCCTTGATCAGTTCACTCACCAGCCATCTTTTCTTGTCATCTCCACCATGGAGCCAGAGCCCTGACAACTGTTCCCCAGTCCCCACAGAATCCTGGCATTCCCCAGCTCCTGGAAGAGCTTTTGCTCCAAATTCAGACCAGATTTGAATCCTTGACACCATGCTGAAAGCATTAAAAATCAAGTTCTTAATTTTCTCCTGGAAGACTATTTTGTGGATATACTTCTGAACAGCATAGCTAAAAGCCTGTCAGCTGTTCTGGTTTTCTTTAGATAAAGCTTGCATGGAGTGTTCAAGCCCTACTTCTTTCAAACAGTTACACAACAGGTAAGAAAAGTTAGGAAGGCAGAAGTCCATGGAAATGGTCACAAATATGCTAAATAAAGTCTCTATGAAGCACTCTTTGATGACATGCTACTTTGTAATTCCAAGACAAAGCACAAAACTCCGAATTCTCAGAATTTTTCTTCCAAAGGGAACAAACTATTATCAGAAGGACAGCTGTTAATCTCATGTGCTTCTTGGCCAAGTTTCTCAAACATCTGGCACCACCTTTAAATCTTCCAGCTTGACTCACCTCTTCCTCATCCAAACTCCTGCCTCAGCAAAGCACAGGGGAAACACCAAAATGGCATTTTCTGGACTGAACATAAGAAGTTGAAGACGTGAGTCACCGGCACAGCGATGACTGCACAGCCTGGGCTGCCTCACTGCCTCCCTCCCACAGGCCCACGCACGCTCGGGAGCAGCCAGGAGATGACTTCCCACAGCCCACATAAAGAGGATCTTGAGGCTGATGATTGACCAGGGGTCACCCCCAGGCCACTGCACACCACTAGCTTCTGTCAGGGCTCCCAGGAGGTCACCAGAGCTTCATGGGTTCCACAACCAAAGGTCAAGGCCACCAGAGCAGCTCAGATACTCTCTCACTCAGGGCAAAGCCATCTCCTCCATGCTGCAATTATGACTCTGACATGACAGTCTGGTAGTACAGATGTATGGGCAATGCCAAAGCCACCTCTCCAACACCAGCAGCCTTTTAACCCTTTGAGTTACCAAGTTTTCCTGAACAAATCAGTCTTCCCTCTGAAAACGCTTTTTTCTTGCAAGTTAAGAACACCTATGGCAGGCAGTGCAGGTACAGAACTATCTCAACACTCATTGCAGATTGTCTGCATGTCCTTCCTAGCAGTCAAGGTAGGAAGAAATTAGGATGTTCCTTCCATCAGACACGGGCCTGTCCCTAGGGAAATGGCCAATCCTTTCTGGACTCAAGCAATCATATCTGCAGATTCTCCATGGAGAAAATTATCCACCTCTCTGTTTCAATGAGATAGCAGGCTGGATTTTCCACACTGGCTATTATCTTAGGGAGCAGCAGATAGTGACAAAGCTTCTGGACAAAGAAGCATGAAAACACAGTCAACCCAGCCAGGAAATTATGGCTGAGACAGTCTGTACGTTTCTGCTATTCCCAGTGTAATCTGGTCCTGGGCATCATCCAGGCAGTGCATGAGGGGACCACCTACATTGTGTGTCAGGCACAGCCACCAGCCCCACCAGCCATGGTTTATAGCTGCAGATATGATCACTCTTGCAAACGCCCAGTGCATTTTTCAGTGAACATACTATAAAATAAAAAAGGTGGGTTTTTTCCCTTCACCCAGGAGGTGAAGAATGGAAAATCTTAGATAAGGCTTGTAGCTAATTTTTTTAAAGGGCCAACTTCTTCACTGATGTAAGCTGGCACCTTGCCATAGACTTCAATGGAGTTGTGCCAGTTTACATCATCTGATAACTTAGCCCAAAACTTCTAAATCTATTTGCTGTCATTTTGCAAATGCTAGATATGGTTTATTTCAGAACCGGTTTCTGTGCAGTGATATTTTCCACTAACGCCACTTCAAATGACATCTTACTTTCTTGTATCACAAGACAACACACTTCTTTCATTAGACAGAAAACCTTGGGGATTTAGTAGAAAAACATTTTTTGAACAAAGAAATGGTATTTATCTTATTTTCAACACACACTGACAGCTGCATGGCTGCTGCTGGGAGCTGACTGTGGGCAGGTGGCTCCCGAGAATCCCTCCCTGTTGGAAAGTCCTGGCTGGGTGGGTATTCAAGTGTTCACCTATCACAGCACAGTAGCAAAATGTGTGCATTGAGAAGGTATTAGAAGGTATTTACAAACATGCAGCACAGCATTTCTACAGGGGCATGTTCACATCTTCCACAGCGTGTATTTCAGTGTTTTGACGGAAGCCAGCAAATCCAAGACTTCTGTACCCATGGTCTCCCATTTAGGCCAGTTCTAGATGTATGTTTTGGATCTCTTGGCTTCTTCCCTATGATAAAATGACAAATCTGGGGGAATTAGGCCAGCTGCACTGAACATCCAGCTGAAATGGTTAAAACAGCTATTGCACAGGTAGCAAACAGACCAGCCTCTGCTTACCAGCGCTCAACCGTAAAACTGGGGTAACTTCACTCACATTGCTGGAGTCATATCAATAAAACACAGAGGAACAGAGAAAACAACCTGACCTGGAGCAAAACACCCTGAGGATACTCACAGGAGGCAGCATGGTGCAACTGTCTGCAAAAGGCTGGGATGACCATCCTATGCTCATCAGCTGAAGCATGTCCCCAACTCCTGCCTGTTTGGTCCTGGCAGGGGTCTCCCCACAGGTCCTGCTCCCCCTTCCTGAAGTGGCTGCCCCTCTTTGCTGTTACAGCTACCAGCCTGCATTTCAAACATTTCTGTTTCACTGCTGTGTCTGGTGGAAATGGGCAACTCTCAGCCACTTTTCAGTAGATCCCATTGACCAAACTTAAACTGGTTGAATTCAGATAGTCATCTCAGAGACAGAGGAAGAAGCCTATCCTGAAGACATCAAAATAGTTTCACTTCAAAGAGGAACATTTCATCTCAAAAGGCCCAAACAATTTGTTTCGCTATTTCCGAAATACTCTTTTTAAAAAACTTTGTTACCAAAATAGCATCTTAAATGGTAAGCTAGCAGCATATGCTACAAATTAAAAATAGCAAACTCAACATTTTATAATTAAAGATAAACAGAACACTGCTGAGGGTCAAAGAACTGTTTCAAACTGGTTCAATGTATCCCCTCAAAACTAAACAGCATATTGTTTTGCTGAAACTCTCCCCAGATTTCTGTTGTGTCTCAAGGCAAAGGATTTTACTTCCAGTGCTTCAACCAGGTCACTGTGGGGGTTCCAGCAGAGGTAGGTGCCACTGAGGTGGGTGGTGGGGAGGACCACAGGCTGGAGGTGACAGCCTGGGAGCAGTGCTAGCCTGTCCCTGTCATTCCTTAGTGCCACTTGCTCACCCTCTGCATCTCACTGCCTGCCCTGCAGCAGCAGCACTGGCAGCAGAGAAGTCTTGACTTCCATCCTAGAAATTTCTTAATCAGACCACAAGCTCTTCCACGCAGAGCACTGAACACAGCCCTGCATTTTATGAGGCTCCTGAACTCCACAGTGCTCCGAACAGCAAAGACAGGAGTGATAGTGATGTTATATGGTACCACTGACACTGCTACTCTGAAGGAATAATTTCAATCCTGTAAATAACCAAGCAATTAAAAAGAACACATGAAAAAGCTGTGTTAACAACAAAGTAATTATACATCATCCCAAACTGTATTTTCAGAGAATGTTTGATATTACTACTGGTATTACTACTGCTAACTAAACAGAGCAACAGGCTGCCAGGGCTTTAAACAAATTGTATCTATTAGCTTTGGCATTCTTCCTAGCAGCCAAGCATTAGCAGTGACAAAAAATCTTTTAATATGGCTAATCACGGTCATTTTCTGCACAGTTTTGTTGTAACTGTTCCTTCTTCTATAACCAAGGCACCAGAAAACAACCTGCACCAGTGACAGAGCTCATCAGAAAGGTTTTTTTTGTCTTGGGCACTCCTTGGTCCAATCAAAAATGACAACAAAAAAGAGGGCAGAAAACATCTCCGTGGTGCCAAGAGTTCAGGAAGGTGAGTTTTCTAGAAGGAAGTGTACAGAGGCAATAACCAGCCTGGTAAAGTGGGAGAGAGGATATCAAAGAAAAATGTGAAGTCCTGCACGAGGTGCACCTGACAAAAAATGACTTCTGCTACCAGACCATTCCTCCAGTCCCATCAGTTTCACAAAACAATTTTATCTCCTTGCACCACAGCAATTCTGCAACTTCCAGTGAGTTGCTTAGAGCTGATCCTCTGAAAATTCATTCTGTAATCCAAGGATTCATCACTATGGAAACTGCTTATAATCAGTACTTTTTATAGCTTAAAATACCCAGCATCAACAAAAGGTACTGTAACTTCAACTGATAGTTACTGCATTCCCACTGGAGATTGTCAGCTCTGGAAAGGGGACATGCATCTTCCTGGTAATTTAAGGGAATGGATGATATGAAGGTATCTAATTAAGCTCATAAATATGAGCTCTGCTGACATTCACAGATGAACCTGTGACACCACGCAGCGAGTGGTGGGTCCATCATGGGCAAAGGCATCAGCCCAGCTCAGCCACCTGCTAAGGTAAGGATGGAGAGAAAGTCCTCCTGTGCTCTTCCCACTCTCCCAGTGCAATACAGTCATAAGGCTCATCTGATTTGGTAAATCATGATCAGATATTTTAAAGAGGCTTGATCCTTCTGCCCTGACAGCATTGGCCAAGATCAGTGCCTGAGCCTTGTCCTTGGCAGGGGAGGATGTACAGGACCACAGAGGTCACCAACAGTTTCTAACCACAGACACAGAAGAGCTTGTTCAAGCAAACAAGGCAGAACTACAAAAAAATTGAGATGCTGAAGGGCAGCCTGAACATTTGAATTGACCACTTGGGTCTGCTACAGCCAAGTGCAGTCCTGTTCACTTCACCTCACAGCCCAGAGGAGCTCCCCTTGCTTCTGCTCATCTCCGACATATTCCTGTGGAGGAAAAAAAGGGTGAGGAGAAAACTTAACTATACCTGTGGCAGCTGGGAAAAACACTCCAAAAACAGTGAAGAAGGACTCCCCCTGGCTGTAGTCTGGCAGTGTGTTGTTGAACATCAGTTCTTCGGAGTAGCCGACGAAGCCGTGCTCTGTGGAGACACGGAGGGCGAGAGGAGAACCTCAGGAGCCACCAGGGCTGCAGGAGCCCCTCCAGCTGCTCTCAGCCACCACCCCCCTCTAAACACATGATCCTGCAGGGGCTGCTTCCAAGGACCACCTGAAAGGATGAACGTCAACTTACATGGTGGGGGAGAAGGCAGAAACCAGGGTCGCCACTCCTGCCCCATCCTTCTAAGGACACACACACACAAGTTTTACTTTCCAAACAAGTTTTACAGAAGACAGGGGAGGGGGTAAAGTGATGGGTGCTATACCAATGTCATGCACCTGGTTTACTGCATGTGTAACGGAGGATCCTACTCCCTCACTACACACTTGAAGGATGGCTCAAATTCTTCCACAAACCTCAATTTGTTAGGAAGAGTTAAGCCCGACAGCTGGCATGCAAGGCATTAATTAGGAAAGGTTTTAGATGCTTATAGACAGAAAACATAACTCACAAAAACAGGTTAAAGAATTAATGCATGTGACTATTAAGTAATAATTTCATTTTTAACAGGCAACACTGCTTTTTGATGGAGTATCTTAATCTGTGGAAACTTTTCCTCCCTGTCAATAATCCAAACACTTATGCCAGCTGGGGGTGGAAGGTGAGCAAAGTCAGTTCCTTTTTTTCTCCTGCCACTACAATCTATTTCCACAAGACATGTGACTCCAATAACTTGAATTTTCTCATTAGCAGGCAGGATGTTGTTTATGGCTGAACAGGGTGATGGCCAGAAATCAAAAAAAGACTCCATCAAAGCTGTCCCATGCCTCAAAGACAACATTAATGATGTTTGGACAATAGATTAAACCAGAACATTAAATCAGAGCTCTGAGCACAAGACATATCCATTTAAAGTCTCAGAATATAACTAACCACAGAGCTTTGAAGTTTTCACAGAAAAACCCTACAGATAATCAAAAGTTTCCTACTACATCTGCATTCATTGTGTTGCCCAAACATGGATGGAAACACACTGATAGAAGAGGTCTCCTGCTGCTAGGCTTTGGAAAAGCACTAGCTCACTTTGCTAGGAACAAGTCCCAGATGAGATTTACAGGGAGCAAGCTCAGTGCAACACACTGACCTCTGGACCTCACAGATGTCTGCAGAAACTGCAGTTTCTGGAAAAATTGAGGTGGAATTTGTGTAGGCTGTATGTTCCTATAAGACCTGTATAAGACCTACGTGACTTCAACCAGAATTGATGCTCATGACAGCACAGCACATGGCCAGTCTGCAGAGCTCCCACCAAACTGCTCAAGGGAAATGTTGGTCCTTAGCCAAGGGATTTTTCACCAAGTATGTGCTCCTCAGAGAAATGTTAATTTTTCATTTAAAAAGTGAATAAAATACTCATCTCACACCATGAAGATCAGCAGACTTTCTCCAACCAGAGTTTTGAAGCAGCATCATTACATACATCTATGCCACTTGATAAAAATTTGCCCCACCAATTCATAAAAATCTCCAGTGAAGCGAACTCTAGCCTCTCTTGATGGTTTACTCTCACATATTCCTATCATTCAGGTTTTCCCTTATCACAAATTGTTCTTTTCATACCACTTGCCCAGTTTGTGGAGGTCATCTGAAATCCTGACCCTTTCTGCCAGGCTGCTGCTAGCTCTTCCCAGCTGGGGTTCATCTTCAGATTAAATCTGCAATATTCCCTTTTCCATCCTCCGGGAAGTCAAGAAAAATACCAAATACCATAAAACCAAAACCAGACTGTGGCAGAAACTCACCAAGCACAGCGTCCTACTTTGTAAGTAAACCATCTCCATCTGGGGTCTTCCAATGCTGTTTTGGGGCTATATAATTTGTATGAGGCACTTTGGGTGCCTTCTGTTTCCTTCCTCGTACAAAAGGTCAAGTGTACAGCCCAGTAAACAGCCAGGCTACATTTTCTGTGGTACCATTTTGGCCATTTTATGGCCACACACTGACCATGAGACCCTTGAGTCCAATGTCTGACCTGCACCTGTGTGCATCTGACCCCTTTCAACCTTAAGAAATTAAATTATCCCCTAGTGCTCCATTCATTTGTATGTTGTTCCCTTTCCTACTTTATTTCCCTAGGTGGAAATCCTCGGTGGAAGAGACAAAAGCCCAAAGCCATGGCAGATGTCAGTGGAACCACAGAAAACAACAGCCATGGATTTGCTGAAAGAGCCACAGGATGTGCCTACAACTCTATCCCACTTCTGCTTCCTCTCCTCACAGCTCTGGCAGGTGAGAGGCCATTCCACATTTCCCCTGTATACAGAAACCAGGAACCTTCTTGACTAATTAAAGAGAAGTTCATCCAAATGTTAGTTGTCATTGCACCCTCATTTCTCACTCAGTCACCCTCCTGTGAAGCAAACCTCTCATCCCTTTTGATCAGAGCAGGATCTGCAGTCACCTCAATTTAGGGGCTGAGGACAGCATGCTGGGAGCATCTCCTGCCTGCCCACGTGCCTGAGACCAGTGCAAGACATCTGTGACCTTTCAGCTTATTAATATTAATGTGACTAATTGTAGCTGACAGGGCAATTGGGCTGAAATCATCCAAAACAAAACAGGAATCAGCAACTGAGACCGATCGGTTAAACCAACAGAGCCCTCGGTCAGTTGCTCACAGAGTCAATTATCCACATCCCATTGAAAGTGCACTTCAAAAGGACGAGCTTCGGAAGGAGGAGGGAAGGAAATGTGATAGAGTCTATATTTGGCACTCTGATCTTCAAAGGAGGCAAGATCATTTTATACATTTTTTCTGTAAGGAGGTCTTTTTCTCCAGCTTACTGCTGGGTATAAGATCCAAACCAGATTGCTCCCTCCTTGTTCATTGCAAAATATTTGTCTGAAAAATTTTGCTCTCAATCAATTTATGCAACCCCACAGCCTCTAAATCCTGCCTTTAATGATCCTGCTCTCAGCTGGCTTGCAGAGGGCTGGAGCTGAAGTGCTATAAACAATCTGCCCTGTGTCATGCTAGAAGAAAAGAATCCGGTTCCTTCTCTGTGCCGTGTCAGCCTTATGGGAAATGCACAATAAAGAGCTGTAACAATTTATTTTCATCATTAGATACTCAATAAGTAGAAAGCAAATAATGCATTTCTCAAGTGGTTGAGCTGATCCAAATAAACAATGGGGGAAAAATTACTTAGAGCAACATCTGAATTATTCCTGTGATTCTTCACAAATCAAGTCCTTCCAGTTGCTCTTATTAAAATGATGTAATAAACAGTAAAAACCACCTAACAAGTTTGAAATGGAAGAGTTTTCAGGATGAGCATCTCCTCTGTTCACATGTGCAGGTGGACAGGAGGCTGTTCACCAGCCTGATGTAGCCAGAGGAGGAGGAGAAAGATGGTCACAACTCTGATGTCTTTCTATCCATCACAGATGCCTCTGGGAGGAGGCACCAGCTTTCATCTGGTTACCACTGCTGCATCCCCTCTCTTCCCTTGGGATTTTCTTGTACTTTCTCCTATCTCCCACCCTGTGGAAGAGCATGAAAGCATGAGGGGTTTGGCACTCAGGACTCCTGTTATGAGGACAGCCCCTCCATGAAGCCCAGGGTTACAGAATGGGAGCTCAAAGAGCTTGGAGAAGGGGCTCAAGGCAAAGCTGTGGTTACACGGGGTCAGGCCATTATGCAACAGCACAGAGCACGGCAGCACTGCCAAGTTCCAGGCAACCTGGAGCTCATTACAGATTAGTTAAGTCTTGGCCAAATTCAATAAGCCTGTTCACAAGCTTAAGGTTAAGTAAAGCCTGGCACCAAGGCAAGGGCTAAATAGTGCAAAAATGGAAAACCACCTTAAGAAACAGCTCCCTGAAGACATTCCCATATTGCACTCTGCTTGTGATTAGAGATTTTAATTAGAAAGGTGAATGCTGAAGGCTTGAAATGGTGAGATTTTTTTCTTTTCCAAAATAAGTGAGCCCACACATTCCCTCCTGGAAGGTACTTGCTGAGATTTGCTTTCAGGGGAACAGCTGGAAGTGTTTGTCTCGCAGCACATTTCCCAGGTCTGACCTCAGCATTTTCAGGATCCTGTGTGATGTGTAAGACATGGAGTGCCAAAGAATAATTATATATCCTTGGCATAATTGTCTCTGCTCTCTATCTTTTTCCCATTTCTTCTTCCACTACTAAACCCTTCTGGCATAAATTCTGAATTCCAGCTGTTGGATGCCAGTCCAAGTGCACACCCAGAACGAGGTCCTGGTGTGGGTGCTGGAGATATCCGAGCACACCACAGAGAAAACACCTGTTTTCTCTGTGGAGAAAACAGGAATGGTCCTCACAGCCTGGTCCCACCGTGCCATCCTCAAGTGAACACACACCTCTGCTGTAAGATAAAGTTCCACTCCTCACCAACCACATGCTTACATTTTCCTCCTCCAAACTCTTAGCTGAGGGCGAGGTACAAGCCCAGAAGTTCTGAGCTGTTGACTCCCCCATGGGCAAGTCAAGCCCTGGTATCTCTCAGAGGTTGTGGTCTATCAGGTGACTGCTGGGTGTCCTAAGCCAAATTAATTCCTACAGCAGGGAAGGAGTGAAATTCTCCCCACAAAAGCCCCCGAAATACAACCTATTCTCCTCCCTACAGAATAAGCTCACCCATAGTCTGGTGGTGACCAAACTCCCCCAAACACACATACAACCCACAGCTTATCACATGAGAGCAGCATATTCACTTGTCAAAGGAAAGTTAAGCATGCCTAGCTTAAATAAGTAAAATTTGGATGCCAAAGCACCACCAGCAATAGGTTTTTCAGCATCTCAGTGTGCAATTGCAGATACACAGCATTAACCATCCACATAAGAACTGTGGATGTGCAGAGATGGGTGCAAAGCCATGAATGTTGCCAAAACCCCAAAGACTTTATCTTTCTCTTCCCCCCTGCCCCCCTACTCTACACAAGCACTGAAATTTAACTTCAGGCAACAAACAGCACCGGATCATTTGATGAAACAGCTTTGAAAGATGCTGTGCACCAACACAGCCACGTTCTGGGTGGCTCTGGATTTCCTCAGTGAAGTGCTGGATGTGCCAGATAATGATGTGGGTCCAGCTGACCACAGCCACAGCCCCGCAGTGCTACACAGAACACCCAGCAATGGTGCACCTCTCCAGGGGATTAGCATAATCAGAAGGGCATGAAGAGGGCACCATGGTCACAAATAACACTTGAATCACCTTTCCCAACAGGATGAAAAATAAATCAATCAAAGCAGTGCAGTCACAAGCCTCCACATCCCTCCATGCACACACCTGGTTTCCTGTCTTAACACCAACATTAACAATCACATTCCCAAGCTCTTCCAAGGCTGGCCAGTTTCTGTAGCCATGCCTTCCCAACTACCCAGCTCCAGCTCCCAAGGTCCTCACAGTATTTTTTTCCCAAGCAAGTCCAACACTACCACTGCTGATCCCAGGCACTGTCCTACTGCTGCCACCCTGCTACAGGTCAGGTGCAGGCAGAAATGTATGAGAAAAATGTGGAAAGACTGGGAAGGAAAACAGGCAGAGGACAGTAATGCTGGAGGTGGAGAAAGGACCATGTGGTGGTTTTCTCATGCTGCCAGTCCACTGTTCAGCTTGCTGTGGGCTGACACTTAACCTGTGGGATGCATGAACAGGTTTTCACCAGAAAGTCCCAGTTCTACAAGAGAATGGTAAGGGAACTGATGAGTCATGGAAGGAGAGGGCATTGAGCAGCAGAGCTGTGCTGACAAGAGCAGAGAATAAACATGACCTTTGCTGAACTTGTACATGAATACAAAAATGTTTTAACATCCTCCAGGATATCTCCTGCTTCACCTTTGGATAGACAGGTTTTGGCTGAAGACCGGGAAGAAGCAGAAGGAAAAGAGAAGAGCTGCAGGAGAGCAGAGCTTGAGAAGGTGGGACACTGATGAGTCTGATGCCCCTGTCTCCTGTCAGCCACCAATGGGCTCGCCTACCCAGGGGACCACATGCAGCAAACCCAGGTTGCCCATTTCTGCAGCTCCAGTGCAATGCCTGTGCCACGTGGGTCAGCATGCAGCACTGCACATGTCCTGCAAGCCAGGAGCACATCAGCTCCACGTTGGACTTGTTGGCAGCAGCACAGCTCCATAGCTGGAGATGGGGCATGTGCAGCCCAGCCCAGACAGAGAAGAGCAAACACAGGATCACTCCCTCTCCATATGTCACAAATGATGTCATGACTTTGCTTCATCTCAGTCCTCAGGACCACATCCTGCCTGCAGGCAGCTCCCACAGTCTCAGTATTTCTGCTTTAAGAATCTTAAACTGGGCAAGGGAAAAAATAGAGAGGAATTTTTGTATTGAACACATGCAGGTCAATCATTAGGCAGTGATAAAAATGAAGCCATTACACAATTAACACATCAGCATGTGGCCACACTGACAGTGCAGAAAGGCTGCAGAGCATCTGCCTGAGCTGCCAGGGCACTGAGAGATGCAAGATGTGGGAGCTCCTCAACTCCTGCTCTAACCCACCCCAACCCATGTTGCTGTTGGCAGCCCTTAGCAGAAAATATTGAGAAGAGGAGGTAAGAATGCAAAGAGACTCAATTCCCTCTGTAATTTCATCCCTAAATGCCAGTTAATGATCAAAAGGGCTCAGAGTGAGCACAGACCCCAAGCCACAGGGAGCAGAAGCGAAAGCAGCACCTCGGCCACTGCTGTGACCCCATGTGTAAGAATGATGCCAGCTGAAAATTGCCACAGCTGGTATCACCCCACACCTCACAGCAAGTCAAAAGGGCCCTCAAAAGGGCCAAACCAAAGCTGAGCAGCAAGAGGCAGCCCAGGGTGGGGAGAGAAGGTCATTGCTAGTTTTCCACTTGTGAACAAATAAGCTCCTATTTTATCATCAGCACTAAGGAGATTGTTTCATGAATCAGGACAAACACCACACTTACGTTTCAAATTCGTCAGAACTACAAGTAGCAAAAAATAGACAGGTTTTAGTGGGAAAAAAGTTTGGCAAGAGGGTGGTGGTGAGGAAGGATTAGAGCAAATTTAAAGAAAGCAGGGAAGGAGTTTCCTTGCCCAATACTTTCTCTGCACCCACAATAAAGCTGGCAAACCTAAAAAGAGAGTATGTACAGTCTGTAATTGAAGGAGCGAAAGCCACAGTTAAAACAATCTAAAAAGGCCAAGCCCTGAGAAAGGCAACTGGAATCCCTTATCTTTTGGTGGAAAAGAATGTGCTCCCTGAGATTAATGACGTGTTTACCCGAAAGGAAATCACCGCCCTTCTGAAGCAGCGAGTGTTTGTTCCTCCCGAGTCCCTGTTTTCTGCTCCAGAGCTGATCTCCCAAACCTCCTGTTTAAAGTCAACACACAATGCTGCTTCCTGCTGCTGTGGGCTCCGGGGCATCCCACCATTAATCCTCTCCCAAAAACCACCCTCCACCGCACCTGTGCATCCCCACCAAGGCCGGCAGAGACAAAGCCGGGGCATTTAGATGTCGCTTAGGGCAGCAGCAGTGCAGGGCACAAACACCACTCAGCTGGGCAGACAATCAGCCAGAGGGGAGACTGACAGAGCTGTCGAGGGAAAGCGCTCTGGGCCCCCTCTGCTCCAATTGCTCAGAAGCACCAGGGCCGATCTGTTTGAGGAAACCCGGAAAAAAAGCGTCATCATC
The DNA here is from genome assembly GCA_003676055.1 of Chloebia gouldiae. Classification (NCBI taxonomy): domain Eukaryota; kingdom Metazoa; phylum Chordata; class Aves; order Passeriformes; family Passeridae; genus Chloebia; species Chloebia gouldiae. The sequence continues at coordinate 11,984,554 of QUSF01000012.1, forward strand.
CCTTGACATATTTATCCTTTTTGGTAACTGCACCCCGATCTCCTCGTGGAGCATCCCAGCCATGAGAGCCATCAGATCACGAGCACCTCCTCTCCCTAAAGGCAATGGACCTGCAGTACTGGGTGCTAGCCAACAGCTAAAAATAGTATAGAAGGCAGAATAAACAAAAGGATCTGCTTAAACCTGTCTCCGATGTTTGTCTTTAGCTAATGGAGCAATTTTCATTTGCAGGATGCCGTCACTTCTCTCAGATCAAGAGGTAGCCTACGCTCCCCCCAGGCTCCCCCAGCCACACCACATCTTCTGCAGGACTGGACAGGGTGGGAGGAAATGCTAATTTCTGCCCAACTCCCCGTGTGCCTGCTTTATCTCTGCCTCAGCTTCTCGGGAAAGTGGAAAACCACTAACGTACACAAGAGCACACTTGGAGCCTGCACGGGCAGCTCCTCATCACAAAAGCTCTGCTTAAATGAAGGAAAACTTAGGAATGTGCCCGTGGAAGTAGCAAGTAGAGTTCTTTGGCACTTACTCTGTCTCTACAGGTTGATAGGGTTTAATAATTAAAAAGCCAGAAAATTAATATTTTCTGCAGTTAGAAACTCTGAAATTTTGGTTAGGAGAAAAAAAAAAACCAAGAAGTTTTAACACAGGTGTTTCAACTTTTTAAATTCTTCTTATGTTTTGCATTATTTAATGCTAAGCACTAGACTTGCTGTAATATATAAATCCTTCCATTACTATTTAATTTCTTTGATGTGGTATTTTCAGCCTGGCTTGTTCAGTGGTATTCAAACCAGCTGGCGAAAACTATTTTATTCCTTGCAAAGAGGACAAGAAGTACAGTGTCCCTTGCTCCATCCTTCTTCCAGAAAAATCAATGGGGTATCATTATCAATTACACAATGGCATTTCTTGGAAGTCATGCCCAGAGTGCCCAGCTGTGGGAGGCTCTGAAGAACCTCTCCAGTGAAAAGCCCTAGGCCTGAGAGATCAGAATTTGGGCTGAGTCAAGGCACAACAATTGGAGGAAAACGAGTGGCAGTTCAGTGGTGATGACACACATCCTTTGGACTCGTGGAGTGACCTCCCCTCCATCTCAGAGCTACTCCATGGATTGGCTGGGACAGAGCCCAGTCCATGCTGATCCAACCCCGTCTTTCAAAGGAAAGATGATACAACTTAATCCACCAGATCCTGCCATAAGCCTTCTGCCATCCTCATGACTACAGCATCCCATGCTCCTAGCTTTCCATAATAAATTATGGATATATTATCCATATGACAGTCGTACTTCAAAAGAAAACTATTCCTTTTGTTGACCTTTTGATTTTGTGTCTAAAATGATAGTTTATTTTTATTTTTGGAAGGTTTTCGTTATCCTGTGTAGGCAACACACACAGAGCTACATCCATAAGTCTGGCTTCAGAATGCAAATCAAATCAAACAGCATTTGATTTTGGAAAGGTTGAGCAAGATGTTGTCACCTAAAAGGATTTTTTGTTTGCTGGTTTGAAACCATTAATTTAATTCTGTGTATGTCATAGAATACATTTTGCCTACAAAAATCAATTTTTCAAAGGATGCATTTCCCCCTTCGAATAAAAAAGAAAACCAGAAATAACCACTGAGCCACCATCCAGGTTAGTGAAGGTACAACCAGGATAAACTCCCTTACTTACTGACAGAAAATGCCAAAAATTGTTAACAGAAGCCAGGAAAGAGGATGAACACTAGATAAGGACCTATTTCTCATGGAAAGTTTTCTCTTTAGCCTAGGAGAGGAATGCAAACTAGAAGTGAAGTGGCTGGAGGAAGAATCTAATATCTAGAAGTTACCTTAATAAATTAAATCCCTAAATAAAGAAAGCTGATTCAGGGCACAGCTGAACTGTGACTGGAATTAAACACTGGGGGAATGAAAAAAAGAAGAGGCAAAATACCTCCATCATTTGAAAACTATTATATGGTGGCACCCAAAAAAAAAAAGAGGAAAAAAAGTCAATACAATTAAATAAAGCTGTCCCATCCAAACACAGCAATAAGGACAGAGGGAGACATTGTGGGATGACATTTTTCTTCCTCAAACCTGTCAGCTTTATTAGTTTTCTAGCATTAAAAAAGTTGCTGCTGAAGGAGAGCCTGGACAGGAGGTGTTATGGGAGGAATGGATGGGGAAGCCCCACATGAAGGCAGAGTCTAGCAGGGAACAAAGGCAGCCAAGGTATTACAGGATTTAGCTGTAAATTCAAGGAAGATGAGCTTAGCATTGCTTCACAGGGAAACAGCGAAGCAATTAAAGGTTAAATCAATGCATACAAAACCTCCTGTGTACATTAGGAGCTCTATTTCCTACTGAACAAGTTTAAACCTGTAACAACCTCAGCAAACCCTCTCCTGGCTCCAGGAGTGGACCTGGGCCAGCCAGTACCTGAGAGCACCGTCCAGTGGCACATCTTAGGGTCTTGGGGGAGGCCAGGCTCTGCTCATCCCCAGTAGCACATGGCAGAGGGCTGCTCACACCCACGGCTGCTCAGATGGGGCAGCCCAGAGAAGACTGAAGAGCACCAGAGGTCTTCCAAGCAATATGGTTTAATGCAAAAAGGAAGGACACCAGACTGTGGCAAGTCCTCAAGAGACCCAAAACAGTGGGTTTAGGCTGCAGGGAGAGGGAGTCAGCCTGGCATCGCTGTGACTAGAGCAGGGTCCCCAGGGATGTGGCAAAGGATCCACCGCTGGGAATTTTTAGGAGCAGATGAGATGCTCGCGGCATCCATCCCCAGAGCAGCCCAGGAGGTGGGGGAGGGCGGGACCCGCAGACCCTGAGCCCTCCTCCCCTCTTTACCCACCTCCTGGGAGATGCCTCGGGGGGGGATCCTGCAGAGCAGGGACACAGGGGTGCCAGCCCCAGCCCCGGGTGCAGCAGCTGTGCTGACACCTGAACATCTGCTGGCAATCGAGTCTGCTGCTCCTCAACGCAGTCCCACTGCTGGATGTCCTCCAGCAGGGAAACACCGTGAAAACCTACCAACAAACAGGGCAGCATCTCAAGCTAACTGCTGTGTTTTGTTTTGTTTTTCTTTTTCTTCTAAACAAACTGCTTTAAATACCTGCTTCAGAGAACCTGGACAGAGTGGTGTAGCTTTCCTCTCACTATCTAAATAAGGCCTCTAACAATGTTATCACTTTCCAAAACACATCTGTCCCGCAGCTCCTAGCCCAGACAATTGGCAGGTAACCAGTTAATAAATGTCTTAGCCAGACTGTTGAATAGGCTGGCCCCGACTCAAGAGTGATGTCAGTGCCATTCAATGCACTATAATTGGAAAAACCTGGGAAAAGCAATCCCATGTTTTTTAATAAATAAAGAGTGTATTAGCAGGCTCCTGCCTTTATTCACCACGCTGTGTACCTTGTTCAGTAGCAAAGTGGGATTTTATTTTTTTTCTGCTGCCGCTCACACGATGATTTCTACTTGGGATTTGATGCCAGTTTCCAGATGTGTCTCAGGCCAGGAAGTCAGCAATCAGCCTGGATAAAGCCTCTGGGATTTGCTGCAGATCATCTTCTGACACACACATCCTTCCTAGACCCTCTCTTATGATATTGGAGCACACCCCTTGTGCCCAAAAATAAAATAAAACAACCCAGAGCCAAGCAGAAGCCCCTGATTAGAATGCTTTGATCACTTTCATATTCAATCTGTGGGAATATTTTTAATTAATTCAGTCCATCAAAGCCCCAGAAGCAACATCTGAGGCATCTTTACAACACCAGAGTGTCTATATACATAAATCACTTCAACAATTGCAGGTTCCCTGTCTGCTGGAGCAGCTCCAGGCAAAACTCATCTCCCACAAATCCTCACCAGCATTACCCACAGGACAGCATCAGCTCCCCAGCTTGGCCATAGAACATTGGAGGGGGATGAATCCTCCAAAGCACTTGTCCTCAGAGGAATAAATGAAAATGATAAATTAGTTTTCTGGGCTCTGTGTGAGCAGCTTAGGGAAGCTGAAACCCAAGCGGGTGACATGAAGGATGTGGTTTGCATGGAAAATAATCCCAAGCAGAAGCACCCTGACAGCAATATGCCTCTCAAACCTCCTTGCATCCCTGAGAAATGAACTACTCAGATTTCCCAGCCTGAGGAGAGGGGTTTAGCCCCACACAGCCAAGCTCCACACTCACCCCAGCCACGTGGTACCATCTACTGCAGGACCGGGGAATCCCAGCCCAAGGGGACACAATTACTGAATTACTAACAAGATAATTTATTTTTCACCCCCACCAGGCATTTAAGAGGCTGTTGTTGGGCCTCTTTCACTCATGTTGCGATTCCTTTCATCTCCCCATCAAAGCACAACCAAATTAACACCAGCCCTCCTCCCAGTGATGCCCCCGCCAAGAGCTCCCACAGCCGCTCTGCTTTCACAGGGCACCTGGAGCCACTGCCAAAACAGGAAAGCAGGCGCCTAATTGAAAGGGAGTATTTGGGAGTCACCCTACACAAAAATTAGCAGAGATATGCTAGGAAAATAAAATAGTGGGCATTAACAGACGGCTTATCTTTTTTTTTTTCCGTGACTCTAATGTTCAGGATGTGAAAAGGCCACAAAGTTTCACAGATTGTTCTGAGAAACTGGTCAGGGAGAGGAGCATCCTCTCCTCTACTTTCACTGCTCCTCCCAAAATAACTCCGGTTGATTTTGAGGTATGGACCTCCATCATTAAAACACAGACAAACACAAGCCAAAACAACCCAGCATTCCTACCATGAAAATCTGTAGCTAGTGCTGGGTCTTAGTGATGGGTTGAGAAGTCGAGCACTGGCTGATTTCAATTCACCTGTGTTAGGTTTGCTAAAAACACTAACCTGTGCTAGGGAGAGAGGAAATGGGGATATCTCCTGTCTGCAGGAAGGAGCACAGTGGTCTGTCTCTGGAGGAGGGACTGAACTTTAAGCTGGGTGGCCAGAGGCAGCTCAACGAGGCTGGTTCTCAGACAGAACAGGGAGCCCCTCTCCTCGCTACCCACCCTTGGCGGAGATCCCAGCCTGGGACTGCGACCAAACCCCGGGGGAAGTGCCAGCTGAAGCCAAGGGAGGATTTAGGATTAACTCCAAAAAATCAGTCCCACCCCACCCTGCAGGCAGCCTGTGGAAAGCAGCAAAATCCCTGGGGGCCAGGCAGAGGGACAGGGTAGCCTGGCAGCAAGCGGGCTGGCAGGCCCAGAGGGGTCAGCAGCATCTGAACAAGTGACCCAGAGCACTCCCTGTCTGCTGGAGGCACTCAGCTCCTCCAGCCCCAGCTCCTGGCTGCAGGAGCCCAGCTGGCTCTTGGAGCAGGAGCGAGCCACAGCAAGAGAGAGGAAAAAAAAAATGAGAAAGAGCAGCAGGAAGCCCTGCTGAGAAGCCCCCTTTTGTGTAAACATGCTCCATCCTCAGACTAAAAATAAAGGCAAACCACAGGAAGGGAGTGAGTGCTTGGACAATATCCGATTTGGTGTGTGCCTGGGTGTGAGCTGCGGGAATGGGGAGAAGAGCAGGGGACTCCACCCAGCCCAACCACACAAAGGCAGCCAGTTAAGACCTTCAAGATGGACAGGCATTCCTGGAGATTATTTAAATTCAAGTAACTGCTGCTTGGCAGATGTGCAGTTCTTTCGTGTGTGTACAGCACTTGGGAATGTTAAGTGAGGGAAAAGGCTGCCATGGCAGAAAAGGCAGGATGGCTGCACAAGGCCCATTTTACAGGGTCAGAGACTGAGACCCAAGGCTGTGAACTGAAACCCCATAAACCTGCCATAAAACAAGGACACGACCCAGACAAGCTGTCAGCTACAATGCAGCTCACAGCTCCAGCCTCAAAAACCACCTCTCCCTGCATGCTGCCTTCGCATCTCAGTTCCTGCTGCAGCCACAGAACCGAACTGGAAACACCTGCATGCTCCTGAGGGCTGTGGGGGGCTGATCAGCGGAATGCCCACCCCAAAGGGGTCTCAGATGCTTCCCTCGGTGTGGGCTTTGGTGCACTGCACTCTGCCACTGTCAGCAGCTGCTCTGGAGGTTGGAGCTGCAGCACCACCTGCATGTCCCACCTGCAGGCTCCTTGCAGGAGGGATGCTTTGCTGGTGGGTGCAGTCCCAAGAGACAGGCATCCATCTATCCATCCATCCATCTGTCCGTCCGTCCATCCATCCGTCCGTGCGGCGCAGAAAGCGACAGCACAGCGTGAGGAGCCCGGCGCTCACCCTCGGTGCTGACACACCACTCAGAGGCTTTCTGGGGAAATGCAGGACCTGGGAGGATCCCCCGGCCCGGGCTGAGAGAAACCACGCTCCCACAGCACATCGAGAGGCAGAGCTGTCCCTGCCAGCGGCGGGCTGCAGGTCCCACCCGAGGGCAGCGCTGCTCTGGGGCAGGGCTTGGCTCCGGCCACCATCAGCCCCATCCCTTCCCTGCTGGAAGCCCTCCTCTCTTTAGTCAGCCGTGGCTAAACTGCAGCATCTGCAATGCTCAGCCACCTCATTTCCCTTCTTTCTCTATTTTCTGTCAGATCAAAGACAGCTATGTTGGTTTCCACTTGGGTATATTTCCTGCTGACATGTGTATTCCTTTTATTCTTGCCTCCTGGTTGTATGTTCACTTTCTTACTATCTGGTCTCACCTGGAGTATTCATTTTTCTCTGCTGTTAGAAAGGTCTACTAGGAGCACAACAAAAATACAACACACTCCTCCCCAGCCCCGTTTCCTCTAGAAAACAACTTCCTATGGAACACAGCTGTTTGGGGCAGGTCACTTGGTTTCTCTGCAAAACACGCCACAGCAGCACAACTGTCCTTGCTTCACTCTCATTTACAAGTATTGCTGAAACTTTCACAGGCTCTCATTTGAGGTATTTCCTACATACTAAATATAAAGTGTAAATGCCTTTCCAAAAGGCTCTGTCTGACAGGGGAGCTGCTGCTTCTGTCCCCACGCCACCATCCCTGCACACCACAGCAGCAGCACAAAATAAAACAGCAGCATGAATGACACTTGTGCCATCGGTGCTACAAGTACCCACATGACACCTCCTGCTACCCAGCCCAGCAGCTGGATCACAGCTGTCAATGAAAACTGAAGATCTTTCCTCAAACTCACTTTAGCAGGTCACTTGTAACCACCCAAGGTGCCACTGGACACAGAGAAAGCCCAGAAAAAGGTGACACCTTCTGTTTACTCAGCTAATTACAGTTCAGTATTGCCCTGCAATGTGTTTCCCAGCAAACACACAGAAGAAAGGGAACAGGACCTGGTGTGAGCAGGGCTACAGGTGGGAGCCCTGAACCTCCCCCTTGCCCGAGCTGGGGCTGTCACTGCAGGCTGAACTGGGTCTGGGAAAAGTTAGCAGGAGAACTCCCACTCATGGGTCCTTGAAACCCCAGCAGTCACCTGCCCTCTCCCAGCTCCTCCTTGGATCCCCAGCACAGCCCTGGCAGCAGGTCCAGCAGAGTGGACAGCACAGCACAGCCAGGGTCTAAGTGACCTCAGAGGTCTCCAGACAAGAACTCCATAGCTCAAATTCACAATCCTCCATTTTCATGAGCACAGTGCTGAGTTAGGCAGCAGAAGGCTACAAAGAACACTGCAAACACAGATGCTCTCTGTTGTTAGAAAACCTCCAAATGAAGCATAACAAGTAGAAACTGAGAGCTCAATCCCTGGTGTTAAACACCTAAAATAACAAGGCATCTTCTTCAGTCATGCTCTGGAAACACTCCTTGCAAAATTATGGGCTGTCTCTAAAAGTACCAGTGGACAGGGGACACAACTGGGAGCTGTGAACTCTACCACTGTCCGAGTGTCACTTCACAAACACAGCTAAAGAGAAAACCCCAGGGAACGAATGCCTGCTGACCCCAAGGCAATGAAGCCCCAGTTTTACCTGGATCAAGATGTGTAAAGGACCCAATGACAAAGTCCAGTGTTGAGACAGCCAGCAGGAAGAGCAGCAGGAGCTGGAGCCTGATGATCCACTTCACCCCAGCCAAATTGATTCCCAGCAGGCCGAGCAGGACAGCCAGGGAGATGCCACGCACTGCCCAGGTGTTGCTGAGGCTCAGGACACCTGCGATGGACTCTGCGAAGCCAGTGATGTACATGGCACCTGCAACACACTGAGGGACACAGCTCTGTGAGTGCCCCGGGGGAGAAAGAGGGATCCCCACCCACGGCCCCATGCCAGGCTCTGGGGGCCCCTGTTCAGACAGACAGACACTGGCTGTCACAAACCTTATTGCTGTAGGACAGCACACTGCCAAGCAGCAGAGCTACTGCCGGGCAAACAGGGAAGGCTGGGTTCCACTGTAACATCTATTAACACTCCAGGAGAAACTACACTGACTTCTCTGAGAGAGAAAAGGATGAGTCAACTTCTGTTTGTCCCCTTCTTCTGTTCCTCTGGAGGAAAGGGTTCCAGTTCAACACCTGCCTGAAGAGCAGCCGTTTGTTTTCCCCTCCACTGTCTCCTGAGGGTTATGGTTAACTCATGGTTTAGTTTGGATGCAAACTGTGACGTTTCACCAGCTCCCCATCTCGCTGCTGGAATGGAGCCTGCACTTTGGAGGAGAGCACACTGTGTGAGCTGTGCCTCCCTGGGCTCCCAGGAAAGCTGCCCGTTTGCCTTGCAGCAGGACAGGACACACTCTGCCCCGGGTGGCCGACAGCCTGCAGGACAGGACTCTGCAGCACAGGCTCAAACACCACTGCAGCACAACAACCCAAAACTCCAGGGGGTTTCACTCCAGAAAGTCCCACTAGCTGACACTCCAGCAACAACCCTTTCCAGTGCATGGCACCCCTGGAAAAGCAGGTCAGGGCAGACAGCTGCATTTGACATGGCTGGTGTGACCTTGGGTCCTGCAACCCTGTCCACAGCTGAGGCATGTGCAGCTCCCACACAACTGGAAAGGACAAAATTCCCACCCAGCAAGAGCAGAGCCCTCATTCACTGCAGATCCCCCACCTGAGACTGACCCAGCACTGCTCCACTGAGGGTGTTCAGGACAACCTGGCTCCTACCCGGGAGCTGCAGGATTTGTGTGGCTTTCAGCAAGGTTGAGGGCATGCAGATGTTCAGACTAGGGCACCTACAACTTGGAGATCCTGGAGGATTCACTTCCATCACAGGCAGACACCAAGGTCAGGGGAACACCCTGAGAGTCTTCCTCTGCAGCACATGACAGTCATTCCCCACTTGCCCCAGTCAGAGCAGGGAAGAGGGAGTACCCCATTTCTGCCAGCAGTTGCCTTATGAAAGAGGTTACAGCTCTCCCCGAGCATCCTGCAGCAGAGGAACAGGCTGCAGCTGGTGCAGGACACGTTGGGCAGAAAGCACAGCTGAGAAAGGAAAGGCATCAGCAGCTTTTGGGGGCAGGCAAAGCGATTTTAAGTGAGTTGCCAGCTCCCAGCCCGCAGCCCCTGCACACACGGGATGCCAAGCCAGAGGCCAGGGCTGCTGCAGCCCAGCTTTTACAACCCTCAGGACAGGCTGCAACCTGATTGCTTTCCCAGACAGGGTCCTCTCGGAGAGCAAGAGTGGAAAATATGACAGGAAGGATTCTCATGTGTGGCCCATTTCCATATCTTGGCTTGTAACTGGATTCAGTTCATATTTTATGGACACTTGCTTTTAATCTGGACTGAAAGGAGAAGAGGGGATTATTTTTGGTTTGGGGGCTGTTCAGGGGTTTTGGAGATTGCTGTAAGCCAGTCAGTTAAAAACAAACCTCCATAAAAATGCTTCTCTGCTCACCACATTTTATACTGTTCATAACATCTTTATGGGGGGAGAGGGTTAAGTTACTGCAGGTTTAAGTGATTATTTTCCATTCTTTTTGTAGACTACTTGTGTATTTTTGTGCCTCACCACCACAAAAGCTCCTTGGGATCTTTCAGAAAATCCAGAACTGTGACTTTTGGCTCACAAGAAGTCAATTAGCTGTGGCCCTTACCCCTGCCCAGCTCTCCTCCCACACCAGCTCCACTTCTGCTGGCTCCCACAGAGCAGCAGCCAAGGCTTGCCCGATCCCTAAGGGTATGTGGAGCATGCCAAGGCCAACCTGCCAGTCCACAGCCACTCACTGAGCTTTGCTTGGCCACCCTGACCTCTCCTGCTTCCTTTGATTTCAGCCTCCCGCCAGCAAGGGCATGTCCTGGCAATGGGGGTAATTTGGGATGGGAGGACATGTCCTGCACGGCTTGTCCAGACACTCAGCTCCTCCACCAGGGTGGCCCATGCCAGGCAGCACATTGCCAGGCACAGGCTCGCTCCTGGGGAGCAGCATGGGGCTGAGTGCTCCCTGAGGTGCTCTCCCAGGCTGTCCAGCACAGTGCAGCATTACCCAGATTTTATTTGAAATGTTACTTTCTGCAGCAGGACAGCACAAGATTAATATCTGCATCACAAAGTTTCCAAATTTTCTTTGAAAAGGTTTTTTAAATTACCTGGCCAAAAATGTAGAGGAGGCCAATGGTGCCCCCTACTTGACCTCCAAGGACAGTGGAAATCATGGAGTAGACTCCTCCACTTCCAATGGTGCACTTCTCACACACCCCAATTCCAGACAAGACTGTCACCAGGGCAACCAGAATGACAAAGGACACCAGAAACATGCCCATTACAATGCCAGTGTTTCCCTGGAATGAAAAAAATCAAATTAAGATTAATTCACACCAATCTGCTGGGACAGAATAAGTACCTACCATTTCTAGGCACTAGTGGTCTGTGAATATGGAGTCATTACAGATTAAAAGAAATACACACAGACACCCCTACTTGTCTAATTAACATAACTGATTGCCAAATTTAGAGCCTTTATTAGCACCCCTTTGATGAGAACCTGCCTTGTCCTTGAGCCTGGGGCTGGGCAGACCTTTGCATGAGCAGGTTCTGCTCTGTCAATGGGCTCCTCCATGAATCACTGATTTTGTCCACTGGTTTAAAAGGAATGAGGTCAAACAATGATTCAGCCACCACAGTCAGGGGATCACTGCCTGTCTGCATGGTTTAGAATGACATGCTTTAAAAAAAAACCCAAACACTTCCATAACAAAAAGTAGTTTCAAAATTGAACCCCTGGGATTTGCAACGACTGATTTATTAACAGCATCAAGCTTGCATTTTAATTTTTCAGAACATTTACCTTTGAAAGCTCTGATCCCTCCAAACAATGAGTTGCCAAAGAACAAAACCCCAAAGGCAACGCAGCGTGGAAGATAAATCACACTCTCATAAAGCAGCCCTTATCTGCGGGGTGTACTCAGAGGGGCAGGTGGCTCTCGCCCTGCCTGGGATCAGGAGACTTTTCTGCACAGGATTCAGCCCCACGGGAAAAAAAAACCAACCCTTCCTGCGTGGGGCTCCGGGAGGAGCTCCTGCACTCGCCGCTGTGTGGCAAAGAGAAAAAGTCTCTGAACAAACACAGCTGCAGGTCCCGGTTGGTGGCTTTAAATGCCAGCACAATCCCTTGCTTTGAGTGGGTTCAGTTTGCCATTTAGGATCAGATTTTCAGAAAGAAAAGGTTCTTAATACCGCCAAAAGGATTTAAGAACTCTTCTGCACTCAGGACCTTCCCACTCGCTTGCACGGGGCTGTAATTTATTTTCCAGGGTCAGGTGTTTTCCCTTGTGCTCCAGCCCACCTTCCCCTGCTGACAAATCGCTCAGGCCAGTGCACAGCAATCAGAAGTCTCCTCCAGTGCCCAGGGCTTTGTTAACATCTGGCTTCCCTTCCTTTTACTCATATTCCAGGCCATGTCCATATCCCCTCTTTCCAACCTTGCTCTGGCAATGGTCATCTCTGAGGTCATGCTAGCCATGATGGGGTTTTTATCACCAGCACTAAAAGGTTGCTTCCCTACTCTGGGGTTGGTTGAAATCCCAGATTCTTCTTTTTTTTTTCGTGAAAAAACAGAAACATATCCAGGAGATGTTGCTATCATCATAAAATCCTATTTTGGTTCAGCATTCTGCTGCCTTTGACAGAGGTGTTATCTGGTCAGTGAGGAACAGAGCCAAGGATTTCTATAAACACAGCTGTGTTTGGGTCAGCACCACAGCCCACCCCAACCCCAAACTTCTTTTTAAAAGGACAATTGTTCTTTTTCTTCAGCTGCTTACCCCAGGTTAAATGGTTAATAAACATTATATGCTTCAGTTAAACAAAAAAAAAAAACAAACACCAAACATTATGCAAATATTCACTTAGCCTTGGGCTTTTCCAGAAAGGTGGTACCAGGCTATGACAGCTATTAATGGGCAATCCAATGGTTCCTACAGAATAAAGGGTTAACACTCAGACCGAGGGGGAATGCTGAACTCAGAGCAACAATAGCAAGCAGAGAAAGTGGGGGAAAAAAAAACCCATTAAGCACTGATGCTTATTTATGCATGCATGCTGGAAGGGGTTAGTGCAGTGGCAATCCTTGTTGAACATTTCAGCAAGATTAGGTCCCCTGGAACTGCAAAGCTTCACCAGCCCCAGCTCCAGCTCTGGAAATTTATAGCAAAAGCCTGACTCTGGGAATAGCTCGACATATGACTGTCCTCTGCCGGGGAGCTCTCTGCCAACCCTGACTTCTCCTCCCTTCCCTTTCATGCTAGCTTCCAGCTGGTTCTGTTTTAATTTTATTCACTGGCTTTGTTTATATTTGTGTTTGCTCCAGAAGTAACTTGCTTTCAAAGGAGATGTGGAGGAAATAAAATCAGAAGGAAAAGGAAGCTAAAAACTCATCCCAACTTCTCCACTACAACAATTGCAGTTCCCCTCAAGACCTCCAGCAAAGCAATCTTCAGTGCAGAGTGCAAGTGTCTTCCTGCTCCTTTTGGAAGGTGTCCACCATGCCTGTGACAAAAACCCTGCCTGAAGCTCAAATCCCATTCATATCTGGGGAAATTTTTCTTCTTCTAAGGGGAAATTTTGAGGCATCATACAGTATTTTGCATCAGGAGGGGACAGTATTCCAGGCTCTGACCCTCAGTGAGATACAATCAAGGACCCAGCAGTGGAAGAGCCTTTGATAGCAATGACAATTTCACCTGACTGAGGATTCCTCATTCAAAAAATCAGGAACTCCAACACTGGCATGTTTGCAAGAGACCTCCTTCAGTGGTGTTGGGAAGATGGAGGAGTGGCTGTAACTACTTTACCTGAAAAGTGCTAATTTCTCCTCAACATGACACAAGGGTGTCCCTGTTCATTGTCAAGGTTGGCTGTTGTGTTTTCCTTTCTCTTTCTGAAAGCTAAGATAGGAAACCACTCACAAAGACCACTTCAGCTGCACATTTTAGTGGAACTTTTTGAAAAGCTACAAAATACCAGAGGGCATGAGCAACATCTAAAATGAAGAGAATACAATCCAAAACACCTGGGTGGTGACAGGTAAGGGAGGGCAGAGGAAAATGCCTATTCAAACATTCAACCAAGTCAGCACGTGCTCACCACAAGCCATCCTGTCCTCAGGAAAAGAACTACTCCAAAAATGTTGATCATGCAGGAGGTGAAGACCCCATCCCATGTTCCAAAAAGCACCGGCTCCCATACAAACAGCTGGATCTTCCACCAGGGCTTGGTCTGTGTTTGAGATACCTAGAGAGAAGCAAAGCCTGGGGTTTACCACTCATCTTTTATGGGCAGGCTGCACAAGTGGTGCCACAGCCAGCCACCAACATTGGGATGGCCACCAACACCTGCTAAGACACTCCTTTGCTGCAAGTTGTCGCTGTGATGAAGGGCTGTTGGGATGCCTGGGCCCTGAAAGAGACAGCTCCCTACAGTACTCTGTTCATATTCTTGTGGGATAAGCATCAACAGAGCCCTGCTGGGCCTCAGTGAATTAACCCTGATGCATCAACCAAAAGCACCATTCAAGGGTCCTTCACAGAGCCTGCAGCTACACATGGTGCTTGTCCTCTTGTCCCTGCCATGAGAAGTCCCTTAGAGGATAGACAAACCAGCTTGGACCAACGGGGTAGGTTAAGATGGTTTTCCCATCACAGTCATATCTGATCAGGACCCTTGGCTTCTCTGGGATATAGGGCTCTGGATCTTGGGGCACAGTGATTTTCCAGAGCTGCTGGAACCAAGATCTGAAACTCCAGGGAAACTGCAGTTTTCCCATGGCAACTGCTTTCTTTTGCCCTCTGGAAATCAAGTCTCCTCTTTCCCTTTCTAAGTCATACACCTCAGACATACACAGCAAAACAAAGGGCAGTTTTGTTACTTAGGTCCTGTTCCCTTGACCAGGAGTGCAGAGGCCATGGAGACAGAAATTTGGGAAAGGAAATGGCTCTCTGACATACCTGCTGTGCTTCCTCATGGAAGAGCTCTTGGACGTGTCCCTCACTTGGGGCAGCATCCCGGCCGAACATCGTCTCCTCCGCGCTACCTCCGCCCGCCCGAAGCACAGCTCTAACACAGCCACAGACCAAGCTGCTCGGAGTGGAAGCTCAGCTCAGTCCAGTTCCTGCAGGGCTGGGTCCTCCGTTGTAGAAGATTCATGGTTTTATTCCAGCCTTACTGTGAAAGCAGGAAAGATGAAAGACACGACTGCTGCTTTGTGCCAAAGCACAAGGCCACTGTCCACACAGTCAGTAGCAGCTTGTAGCAGATGCTGAAGCAGAGTGACACCACAGCAAGCAAAGAGCAATGCTCCCCCAGCACCCTCCCAAGCCCTGCTCCCAGCACAGGCTCCACCATCAGCCACACATTTAACAGTCCTTGGTAGCCTTTTCCAAACCTAACCCCAGCATCCTGTAGCAGTGGCTCCACAGTTCCACAGTGTTGTCTGTAAAATGCATTTCCTCTCGTTGGTTTTAAATCTGGTGCCTGGTAATGTCATTGCATGCTCCTGTGTTCCAGTGACATAGGACACATGGATTATTCACTTCCCAGCACCACTCATCACTTCACAGCCTCGACCACATCTCCTTCAGCTGTACCTTTTGCAGACCAAGGTCCTGCCAGTGCATTCAGTTACCCACAGTCTCCCACACCAGGTGGCAAGAGAGACCTTTTGGCTACTCCTCAGTACAGTACAACATGCCTAGGTAAGACAAAGAGGGCTGCAGCCAGAGGGGAGAAGGCTTGTTCCACAAATGTGGAGAGGGCAGCTTGTCTGGATCATTGGCTTTCCTGGGGCAGGTAATTCACTGGCCAGCTGAGCCCACATGCTTACAAGAACCAACCATGATCACACAAGGCTTGTACCAAGGGCTGGACACCTTACCTGAGACCAGAGACCAAATTAATCAGAGGCTCAGGGCAGGAACCCAACAGAAATGTGCTTTGCCTATTGCACAGGGACATACAGAAACTACTTTGTGTCTCTCAGGATTTCTGCACCAGGGTCTGAATGCCTTTCACCATCCTGCCCTTATTAGTCTACTTTGAAATAAACAGTATTAAATAACCAAAGCAGATGCTGCTCCACCACAGTGTTTCAGTTGCAGAGGGTCTCCTGCAGCTGGGGTACAATGGCCAGCACAGGAGGTTTTTCTTTGCCCTGCCCACATGGCCAGTTAAGCAGCACCAAAGCCATGAGAGTTCACAGATGCCCTGCTGCTGCCTCCACATTTCTTGAAGCAAATAACCCTTTACAATATCACAAATCGTTGCTGTTACAGGGAGACTGGAGCTTCAAGCAGGGCAAAAGCAGCAGGAGCAGATGAACTCTAAAGAAACAAAGCTCATGTTTTTTTTTCAATAGCCACAGTAATAAAAAATGGAAGAAAATACGCAACGTGAAACAAGATTACAATTGAATAGCCATGTTCTCCTAAGAATCCCTTCTGCAGTCCTTCCTTAACAGAGATTTCACTCAGTAAAGCATTCACTGGAGTCATCCAAACTCCAGTCTGCCGCAGCAGTCCCATCTAGATGTGGAGAAAAGGGAGGCTGCAGCAGGGCATCTGCAGTAGCTCAGAGCAGAAGTGACTCCCTCAGTGTGCCTGGTGTGTGACATTACTTGGTAAGTGTCATGCACCCATATTACCCATCTGAAACTTGCCAAATGCAGAAAGAAGGGAAACACATGGATTTTAGACCTGAAGCACACCTAGCAAGAAATGTTACCTGCCTAGACATTTAAATCCCCTTATCTCACTATTTCCTTCTTTTTTCTCTGCTTTAAAACCCTTCTCCTGTCCTGTGCTCTAGAACTCTTTCTGCTCAGCTACTGCTCACCTTGCTGTAAGATCTTCCTCCTCCACAATCCCAGGAAATTGTGTCTGCACTGCTGCTCCTCTTTGGCATTTCCAACTGCCTAAAAATCTTATTACCCAATTCTGTAATTATTTACATCCCACCACAACTGGATTCAATGGTCCCTACAAGGTAGCCAAGTCAAACACAGAAGGGGGTGTAAAGCACAGGAGTGGGAACTGAACAAATGAACTCACAGCCACATCCCAATCCATCAACATGCAAGTATTTCTACAATTTAGGGTCTGTGAGTGGAAAGACCTTGGGGCAGGTGCCCTCTTGACCCATGCAGCACTCTAAGAGTACTGGGATATTTTGGGTGCTATTTTGTACCTAGGTCACCAATCCTGAGGAAGCTTTTTCTGCTATATACACCAGCAGAATAAATAAACAGACTCAATTTTCCCTAATATAAGTGAGCCTCTAACTTGAAAGTAAATTGCTGTTATTTTTCCTAAAGTTTCTGCCAAATACACTAACCAGTCTATAAATTAAAGACAAACGTCTGTTTTAATCTTTCCATACCATTTAGCACTCAAGAGAGCAGAAGAGCATTAGCAAACCTTGCAGAAACATTACAAAGGCTCATCTCCTTTTCCTGCAACACTTCTATATCTAATTGCAAAACCAGATTCGTATAGATTAAATTTCTGTGCCCTCCATATCCTTTCAAAGCACGATTTTATTAATCATCACATTAAAGCTGCTCTGAGCTACTCAACAGCTGGCTGATTTTGAAGAGGAAAGGTTAACGCCTTCCCAAGCACAACTGCGTGTGGTCCCACGACCTCCGAAGCCTCCGTCCCCTCCAGAGGAGGTGCTCCTAAAGCCTCTCCTCCCAAGGGACACAGCAGCCAACAGCATTTTAGTCTTAATAAATCCCTTCAACTCCTCTCCGGGTCAAGTTCTTAAAATCACCTAATTTAGGAGTCTTTTAGGAAAGCGGAATTAAAGGGAAATGAAGCAGCCGTCGGTGTAACAAAGGTGACGCCAAACAAGAGCAGCGCTTGGCTATTCCCAGTTACTCATTTACTGCTCGTTTTGTATTCGCATTTCGTAGTTCAGCGAAGGCTGCGGAACACCAGACGTGGGAAACGAGCCCGGATTCCCCCCAGCAACTTCAGTTTTCGGTGCGGCCGGAGAGCTTCGGTTTGGCAGAGGCCACGGCACGGCCAACACCTGGGGGCTGCGGCCACCGCCACACCGGGCTGCGGTGCGACTCGCCCGCTCCCTCTTCCCTCTGTTTGTTTTGTCCTTTTTAAAATTCACTCTTTTTTTTCAATGTTTCCTTCCCCCCCCCCTTTTTTTTTCCTCTGTTTTTTTGCTCTTTTTCTCTTCTATCACCTTTTTTCTGGTTTTCTTTTACCTTTCTTTTTTTCAACTTCCTCCCCACGCCCCTTTTTAATTAGCCTTTCTTTTTTTCTTTTACTTTTTTTTTTTTTTTTGGGGGGGAGTTTTTTTTCCCTTTTTTTTTTTTTTTTCTCGCCCTCACCATGGTTTTTACTTTTTAGCTTTCCTCTCCTTCGTTTACCTCCCTCTCTCCGCCGCCTCCGCCCCGACCGAGCCGCCGCAACAGCGGAGGGAGCAGCGGGCAAAGCCAAGCCAAGCCCGGCGCCAGCTGCGCGGCTCCCGGGCGGCCCCGCGGCTCAGGCCGGTCCCCCAGCCCGGCTCGGGGGTGTCCCCGCGGTGCCGACCCCACTCACCTGGCGGCTCCCGGGCCCTCCTTCCCGCGGGCTGCCGCGGCGCCGCCTCCCGCCGGGGCGGCCCCGGGCGCTGCCACGTCTGCCCGGGCAGCGCGCCCGCCCCGCGGCGGCACCGGCCCCCGGAGCGCCGAGCGACGGGAACCGAAATCCCCGGGGGCTGGGAGCGGATTGCCGCTCAGCCCGCAGGTCTCTGGAGTCTGACAAAACCGGTGAATAACTAAGCAAATTCACGGCCGCTTGAGGAGAACCCGGCCACGGGAAAAGGGGGCTCTGATTCCGCACAGCGATGTTTCAATAGGAAGTGGATCCAGCCGAACTTCCCAGCCCTGGGCTGCCAAGAAATTCTGTGACCCTGCACAGGCAAAGCTCCACCTGAATTAAAGGCAAGGATTTTGGACAGTCTCAATATAAAGAGGATCAAATCTAGAGCCAGCCACTCTTCCTTAGAATTCTTTAATTTACTTCCAAAATGGGTTAGAGACATTTTAATTTTCAAAAAGGATCCATACATTAATCCAAGACATTAATGTAATCCAGTAAACCTGTTTTGATTTTCCTGCGTAGCCAAAGTGTGAATAAGACTCTACTCTTGAACAAAACCACAAATTTCTGCAAGAGGCAGAAAAGGAAAGCAAGAGTTGAGAGAAGACAGATGGCTTCTCAAAGGAGGATGAAATCTGAGGAAATCACAGAATGTCTGAGGTTTGATGAGATCTTAAAGATCACCTGATTCCAACTGCCCTGCTTTGGGCAGCCACTTTTCACCAGGTTGCTGAAAGCCCTGTCCAACCTGACCTTGAACACTTCCAGGAAGGGGGCATCCACAGAGCTTCCCCGGGCAGCCTCTTCCAGTGCCTCACCACCCTCACAGTAAAGATTTCCTTCCCAATATCTAATCTAAACCTGCTCTCTTTCTGTTTGAAGCCATTCCCCTTTGTCCTGTCACTACATGCTCTTGTGGTTTCCCTTTAAGCTCCCTTCAGGTGCTGGAAGGCTGCAATTAGGTCACCCCTAAGCACCTTTTCCAAGCTGAACAATCCCAGTTCAATGGATAGCTCCCCGGGACATCCCATTCCTGGAATATTTGGAAGCTCTCCTCCACTCCCTTCTTTTTACACTCTACCAGGGAACAGGTTCAACCAGATTCTCCCATCACGAGGGACAAGGAAAAATCTGAAATAAGTATCTTGTGTTTGTTGCAGCAATGATGAAGAGTCACTAATTCCCTGAGGACCAAGCCCTCTAGTCTGCTCGCAGGCACTTCCGTGCCCTCCCCACATACATGTGCACACCTGGCAAGAACTAAATGTTTCTTGGGCCAGCTGCTACTGCCACTTGCCACTGCTGAATACTCCTCTGGGTAATCCTGCCTCTGCACTGGAAAGAATCACAGGAGAAAACCAGTAAAAGGTGTTTTTTTTCAAGGACTGACACATTAAAATCACCAAGCACTGCTAAGAAGCACTTTTAGGCATGTTCGGTGTTAATCTCTGTCTGTTCCTATTTTAGTCATAGCCATTTTCAACATTCTCCCGCTTTTCAAGAGAATCCTTCCAAAAGCAGGAGCCCTCCTTCAGCGGGGCTGTGTGCATTTCAGAACCAGTGTCTTCATGTACATCTTACTCCACATCACTTTAAGGCATTCTGAGAAAACTATCACAAACAAATAGGGAAAGTTTTCTAAAAGCCCTAATTAGAATTCTCTCTCATTATGCTGAATACCTTAGCTCTACAGGGAATAAAAGGGGAGAAAAATGAAAGCAAGAGTTAAAACTGTTTTCTTCAAATCTCAAGTGCTTTCAGGGCTAGCAAAG
The DNA here is from genome assembly GCA_003676055.1 of Chloebia gouldiae. Taxonomy (NCBI): domain Eukaryota; kingdom Metazoa; phylum Chordata; class Aves; order Passeriformes; family Passeridae; genus Chloebia; species Chloebia gouldiae. Next base: position 12,004,313 of record QUSF01000012.1, read on the forward strand.
GACACTGCAAATTCCACAGACCTGCTGGAATCCTCTCCAAGTCACACAGGTCCTGGGACAGATGGAGGCTGGCAGACCCACAAATTGGACATCCTGAACCATGATTTGAGAAGACTTTCGATGGTGTGTAGTGTCACTGACTGGAAATTGCTCCAGGGAATGGAGTCTGGAATTGGATTTAAGAGAGTGAAGAGGGTGACAAAAGGTTACATAGGACAGAACAGGTATGGGAACAATAAAGGTGTCAAAGACACAAACATGGCCTCCAGAAAATGGGAAAGCAGCAGCGCAGAGGTCAGTCAGCAGGAGACGAGAATTTGAAACATCCACAAGTCTGAGCCATCCTGTGAGATGTGGAAAGGATTGATTCTTAATAGGATAAATATTAATTGTCACCTACCTGATCATCTTCTTCAGCTGCCAGACATACACATAACATAATGTGCAATTTCCATGTACACACACGCAGCACAAACTGTGAATAACTACCCAGTTTAGCTAATCACATCACTTAATGACCTACAAACCCTAGACTGACCATAAAACAGGCTGTGACACATAGATTATGTTCTCAGACTAATGAAGAGACAATCTTTTCCAAGTTCACTCACAGCTGCAAACTGTAAAATACTTTGCCTTTAAAACAGATTTTTACCTGGTGATATTCAGTGTGTAATAGCAGTTATCAACATAATACCTGAGCATTCTTGTTTCAATTTCTTAAAATGGATTTTCAGGCAACAACTTTGTGAGAGCCAATACTGCCAAAGTACATTTCCACACCTGCTGTGAGGACTCACACTGTCCTTATGGCTCATTTTCAAGTAGCTGCAACATCCATCACTCCAGCTACGTGTTTGACTAGGAGTTTTATCAATCATCCTGTTCTCTTTCTCTAAGGGAACAGATGTAATCCTAAAGAAAATCCCCCTTTCAGAGTCTTGGTTTGCAGGAAAAGATCACTTTGTCCCACTGGTACCCTTGCACTTGCTTATGTCTTCCCGAGCTTATCTTTCTTAGGCTGTTCTGTCTACATTAGCTTTTTAACAATGATTTCAGGAACTGGCAAAGAGAAAGGGAAGAAAACACAGGTCTTGAGAGAAAACAAACAAGTCATCCTTTCAGCTTCTGATGTCATGCTGTTTTGCTGCTGCATGTGACTGCATGGTCGAGATTACCTCACAATTACCCTGAAGATTCCCAGCACTCGCAGCATTGCTTTATCCTTTCTCATGGCTCAGTTTATCCTGTGACAAGACCAGTTAAGGATATGCTGCTCCTGAAGAGCTTCCAGAGTATAATACTTACACATTTTGAACAGTCATTATTCATAGTACAAGAGAGAAGTATTTTTTTTATAATTTACACAGCTAAAGTAATGGATCCTTTTGGTTTCATTTGAGGCAGGCTAGTGCTTTTGATCTAACAAAATCTGTTACTTCTGCCTCTGTGAAATGGCACTAATGATCACATCTGATGATTAAAACAAAGATTTTATGTGAATAAAAGTGAAAATTAACATGTTCAGTTGTACCACTTGTATTTCCATAGCTGCTGAGAAGGTATCACCTCTTCTAAATTCAGGCAGCTATGCCAAGGCACTGATCTATCTATAAAGATGTCATCACAAAGCCTGGTCTGGGACTGGGCACCACATTTCCAGCCACCGACCCACTGAAGTCACACCAGGAGTGATCAGGCAGCAACATGTCTTGGTTGTCCTGTGGAATACAGGCAGAGCTGCCCAGGGACATGGACTCCCAAGTGGAAAAAACAAGAGTGACTTGTACACCCAGCAAACATCCCGAAGTGAGTTTAAATAGCAGAGGCAGGAACTGGATTCCGTGAGTTCTGCATGACGTGCTTGGCTGCTGACACAGGCAAAAGTGACGTAGACTGGCTGGACTGCAAAAGACCTGCACACACATTTTAAAATGGAACCTCACCAAATCACCCTATTTAATCTCTGCCAGGGGCTTGTACATGTATGCATTCGAAGCAGATGGCGCAGCAGGGATGTCATGAACCTGAAGACCAGCCCTGGTGTGAAAGGGGAAGAGCACTGCAGAGGAAGCAACTTACCTGAGCAACCAGGGCAGGGCTGTTGGCTTCGAAAGTACAGCACAGATGGGCTCCTTTTTTACAAAAACCCTGTTCCAGTGAACAGCTCTCTTCATTAAACTTCATGTCTTGACAACTAAAGCAGACAAAAAAGCAAACAATATTCTAGGAAGACTATCTTCTGTTGATTTGGCAAGAGCAATGCAGAAGATGATCAACAGACAGGATGCCTTCTGAGATGATCTCCCTAAGACAATACACCTCCAAATCTCCGAACTTTTATAAACTGCTATCTTGAAACCACAAAATAGTTTACCCTGTGCACTGCAAGAAAAACATTAATTGCAAAGAGATATTTTTAATGCCTCTAAATAAACAACCAATTACTTTAATAGAAAAATGCAACCTTCTCCTAGCAAAAACTAAAAGCAAGCTAATTTAAACATGCTATTTTTCTCACTCAACACAAAATAGAGGTTCTGATAATTCTTTTCAATATCAAAATGTTGAAAAGTATCTTTCAGTATCACTCTACTCTTTGACAGTATTAATCATAAAAGTCAATAGGAAGATGTGATCAGTTTTGATTTCTTATTTCCACCATATAATTAAAACAAATGAAAATCAGTATAACCAATATAAGTGAAAATAAAGACAAGCATGGTGGCTGAGTACATAGACACTATCATCAGGCACGTTGCAGAGTCAGAGTGCACCCACAACTTAAAAACCATCAAACATGAAACCATTAAAAGCAGTTATTACGCTGGCTGGATGCTAACATATGACATGAAGTTTATAAAGTATTTTAAAAAAGCAATACCATAACTTGCACACTGGACTAAGATTGAAACCAAGCCCTATCCAGTGCTGGAGCCGTGTTCACACCCTGCTCCAGGGCTACACAAAGCAGTGCCTCCCACAGCTCAGAGGGACTGAGCAGGGGCATTTCCTTTGGCCACTCTCAGTCTGTGCTGCTGCAGTCAGCGACCACCCTGGGCTGTGCCACTGCTGCCAGGGCTGCTCTCCCTGGGTGGGACATGAGAGCAAACCCGAGCGCCCTTCTCTGCCACTGCCCAACCCAGCCAGCTGAGCCAGCCCCCGCAGGGGTGCAGCTGGGGCCAGGTGAGCAGCTCCTCTCACGCAGCCACCGCTGCCAGAGGAGGTTGCCCAGGTGGCCTCTGGATGCCCGGGCAGTGCCCCGGTAACATCCCCGACCCACCAGCTCCTCTGCCGCGCTCATCTGATCACAGCTCCAGTCTTCACACACAGCTTCACTACAGCTCTTTTCTCTTTAAATGGTATTGTGCCACTTGTAATACCTTCTTACATAAAACTTGGTTTTTGACATGAAGTAAAATTAACAGAGCCAAGCATTCCACAAAAATCAAGTATCTACCAAAAAGGATCCTACCAAAAGATTCAGGGAAACATCATGCCTGATACACACAAACAAATAAAGAGGAGAAAATGGAATTACCAGTAATTAATGCTACAGGGCATATTTATGGTTTTGTAGGTGCATAAATGCTGTTATCCCCAATATTTTTTTAAATATATGCTTTAACAATGGAAAAATATATATAACAAATACTCCATATACTACACGTGCTACAAAATGCTGTAGTGCACACATGGCATACTGCTATCCAAAAGACTTGAAATCTTGAGTAATTGAGTTCACCCTTCTTAATTTAAAGATTAAAACAAAGATATTAAAACAAAATCCTGATTCTCATGTATGTGAGGAGCTGCTGGAACTGAACAAACTCACTCCAGTGCAAACAAAAATCACAAAAGCAAAGCTGGTGTAACACTAGGTGTTTCTATTAAAGCGGTTTCAGTGCAATCTTCTCAGACAACAAGGACTGAACTGAAGGTCAGATATTCTGTTTTCTATAATCAAAGGAGGCAATGACATTCAAAAGAGAGAAAACCCAAATAAGTTCTGTGTCTTTCAAATAAAATACTTAAATATGTCATTTAATTGCTGAGAGGTATCCAGTTCTTGCACAGTATGTATCTTTACATGCTTTCATCTGTCTCATTAAGAAAGCAGATTTTGTTTGAAATTATCTAACATGAAAAATACTCCTAAGTCTATTCATAAAACAGTATTCTATATTTTTATTTTTCAAACAGCAAGTGACCACATTTAAAATGCATCATTTGCAAATATAAATTATCAAACTATTAGTTTAATTAAAAATAAAGCAAAAACATAACTTCCCTTAGTATCACAATACATAGAAGGGTATTATAAACCCAAAAAGACTAAGTTAACCATAAGAAAACAATAATGTCAAAAGTGATGAAACTCATTAAGTCACTTAATGAATAAATCAGTCTAAAAATACAATACCATTCACCATGATTATGTAAAAAAAAAGCAAACTTTCATTGTATTATACAGATAAAACAATCCAATCCTTCATGCCACATTTTGTAAACCATGATATAAATTACACTCACAGTCAAATGAACAGGAAGAGTAACTCCCAAAATATTTTAAGTTGCTTTTAGGGCAGAAATAAAGGCAGAAATAGAATCATTTAAAATATATGAAGTTTAACCAAAAAAAAATTCATTTGGTCAAGCCTGCTATCCAAATAGTTTTGTTCCCTGCAAAACTATTTTTGTATTTTCGTGAGTTATGAAATTTAAATGTTTCTTTTACATATTAAATGTAAGTCATGTGTTGAGATACATTAAATCTTGTTATACTTTTATCATTTTGGCCTTAAGACCCAAATATCTTCCATGGACACACACACACACACTCATTCACTCACTCATTCTCTTCTTGGTATCAGGAAATTCCTCATTTCACAGGAATAATGAAAGACACACATACTGATTTCTGTCAGAAACATAAGGAATATGAAAATTCATATTTTCCAGGCTCCTGTGAAACCATCTCTCACCTATATATACATACTCCAACTGATGGAATTTAGGCTATGGTCTTTTGTCTGATAATAAAGGGATGGAATAGATGTTGTAGGATAAAGAAATACTGTATAATGATTGAAATAAACCTATTATCCTAAATTTATCTATACAAATTATCATTTTTTATTAACTGAAATACAAAGAAGGCATATGGACTCCAGGAAAATAGCACTATATCAGAAATTCACTGTAACAGTGTTTCACTATATATATCATCAGGTTTTTCATAAGACAATTTCTTCTGTACACTAGATTTTGTACTAATTTATCTGTCTTCAAATCCATTACATTTTCAGATCCAATTCAGCACTATATAGTATGCCTTCAAAATAAAAGGAAGTCACTTGCTTTATTGAATACCAAGTTCCCTTCCAGACAGTATTTAAAGAAAGACAAGACTACACAGACAAAGTCCAGTATAATTCATTTCTGACAATGAAAATTTCAACCCCTCATACTGTTGCAAAATTCTTCCTACTGAAATGTCTACAATAATAATAATTATAATAATAATTATAATAATAAAAAGCATACATTACATATAAAAGATACCAGTGTACTAAAAGTGACAGAAGTGGACTAGCAAATCCTTCAAAGCACATATTATATAAATGACTAGCATTTAAAAACATTTCTTTTTCTATAAAATGTAGGTCATATACATTTATAAACTGGGGGGGGGGAGAGGTTCTAAAGCAGTGATGACTGTTCAAATTGATATGCTGCTCTGTACAGTCTAATACCTATTCAATTCAAACTATAAGTTTGACATCTAGTTTATTAGAATAAACCCATCTCATAGCTCATAATTTGAAAAATATGCAACTCAAAGGAAGAGGTGACTCAAAAGTTCACTGTTTATCTGCATATGAAATAAGAGAACTATTCCTTTCTATGGGTGGCCCAAGTCTCATCAGTTCAGTATCAGGACTTAAAGACTCCAAATTTATGTAGAGGAACTGGCAGGAATCAGCACAGAAGCAGAATAGTATCTCTGATCCTTCAGAGACACAGCTATTCAACCTTAGCAGTCTTCCTCGTCTTGCAGAAGTGCAGCCAAGCCATTCATTTCTCACTCAAAGTGGACGAAGCCATAGATCTAAAGACTGTCCTCTCTGTGACTGAAATTGTGCTCTGTAAACAATGGTATATATTCCAGCAGGAGGACAGATGAATTTATTTATAAAAAAAATGATTAAGAATATTCATTAACTCAAACAAGGCTATTAACTCCCAAAGGTATTTTTGGAACTTACCCTTATGCTACTTGTCAAGTTAGCACTGTCATGTATTATTGCTTACAATCAGTACATCATCATATGCCTTCTAACAGAGCAGTACTGTGATCAGTTCATATTTACAGGCTTTTCTGTTTGTTTTTAAACAAGCTATAAAAACATTACATACTTTACAGACAATACAAATACTCAAGTCGAACAAATGGAATGCATAACAATAAGAAACGTCATAAAGGAAGACTGACATAAGTCCTTGATTGTCAAGACACATTTATATTTATATATAAACTCTAGCTGTGCAGAATCAAAGATTCAATCATAAGTACATCCTTATTTGATAAATCATATTTACAGCATGATATTGCATAAAAAAATAAAATAATGTTGTTTACACAATATTACCTTTCCATCCATTGGATTAAGGAAAGCAAGAAACAACTCTCAGAAATGTTTGCTTGCCTCAGTTTGTGTTTCCTACCAAAAGATGTAATTTTAAAAAGGAAACAGAAGGTTTTGTATGTTGAGTAGAGCAAAAGCAACTATAAATTCATTTCCCTGACACAAAGCAAATTGAACTTGAAGTTAAACTTTCAAATTAAAGACATGTCTTTTCATTAGCAGTAATACTTTCTTAGTGCTTGTCCTTTGCAAAGTGAGTTCCAGCTAAATGCATTACATGCCTAACATAAACATGCATTACCCTAAGTCCAATGAACTTTCAAAGTTACAAGGCTTCACTTTAGTAAGACATTTAACTCTAGGAAACTGTAAAATTATTCATTTGCTTCAGTACCAACCACGTAATTTAAAAGTTCACATGTGTACTGGTACCGTCTGCATAAACGTATTTCTGCCTGTTAACATTTCCAAATGGGCTCCCAGGAGTATTAGGATTTTCCCTGCAATTTGTAATGGTATTAAAACAAGCAAACAAAGAATAAAAATCAAAGCTCTCAAAGCCAAGAAAATTTAGTTAGCAAATATACATACATAATGTAGTCCAATGCTGCAAAATTCAGAGTTAATTCATCCAAATATTTTGGTTCATTTCAAATAGTTACTAGATATGATACAAATTCTATAAAAATATCCTGATCAAGCATGGAATATAATGTATCTGTTCAGGTGGAAAGTTTTCATAGGAGAACACGAATACTTTGGAATAAACTCCAAAAGTTACAGTAGAACCCAAATAATTTGCAGCAATGCCTTAGAAACCCTTTAAAAATTACAATTTTGAAAACAGTGAAGAAGCAGGCAACAAAAGCAAGGATGTCACATCACAAAAAGTATTTGTTAATTTATTTTGACAACTGCAATTTAGTTTTCAATACTCCTTCTACCTCCTAGTATACTAATAGAGATGCTGTAGTATACTTGGGTGAAGTAGTACAGCATAATTGTGAGAGACCTTGCTACAGTACTTTTTAGACCATTGCAGAGAGGTGGGAAAGGACCATGAGGGATGTAGAAACCTGTCAGATGCTCTGTTTAGAGGTCAGCGAATTAGCAAGATTTTACTGTACTTCTCAATTAACAATGAAAAGCTCCCATCATCCAAAACAATCAACAAGTACAATATAAAAATAATACAGGTGTTATTTCACATGAATACTTTCTTGTCCTATTTTTTGCTTGAAACACAATTTTCCTAAAGACAACACTAGGAGACACAAGATCATAAACATGGTTCTTTTATCATCCAATTTAAATTGTTTATGTTGTTATTCGTAAACCAACATACAGTAATACACATGGTTAATCCTTCTCCCCAAAACTCATAATTTATGATTAATTCATCCTCAAATCAAATGAAGAAAATGTAAATGCCTATTAGTATACCATTACAAGCTGATTCCTTCATTGTCTGTTATATTAATGGCAAAACATATCAAAAGATTCATGCTAAAAGGGACACTGTCAAGTAATTTAGGACCAAAATATGGCCTATTAATAAGTGCATGTGTATACATATATATATTTTTGGATATATATATATAAGTAGAGAGAGAGTTTGGTAATAAATGTCATCAATTTCCTCTTTTTCAAAATTATCATGGTGCTATCACTAGTAGATATCCCCAAAAATTCCACCTTACACACACATGTATCTGGTGCTCCCATGACCTTTCGGTAGGAATGGCTGCTGTTAGCTCAGGGGAATCTCCATGCTCACCCCAGCCTTATACTGACAGCACAAGAATAGAACAGACAACCAAAGCTGCTTTTTCCCACACATACACAGAAAACTAACAAAAATGACCAGATCAACAAAGACTCTGCATCTGCAGCAGATTAAAAGCAGCAAAACGTGAGCAGTGAAAAACATTATTAAATAATGCCATTGTTAAACAAGCAAGAGCTTTTTACAGAGCTAAACCTCCCAGAACTACATAAACACTTATTCCAGGATAAAAGGGGATGTACTCAGGAAATCACAGCAGTACATTTGGCTAACTCCTCCAGTGCAGAAAGCTTCAAGCATCAGCAGATCAACTACTCAGACCACTGCTTTAATTGTGCACGTGGAAGAACCCCACAAGACAGCCCCTGTGGCTTAGGGGACGTCACAGCCTGTCCTAAGGCACAGAGTGCAGCTGGAATGGCTCAGCAGCAGGCTAGGGAATGAGCTGTGATGTGAGAACAGCAGCTCCTCTGGTGTCTGGCTGCAAGGAAGAGCAGCTTCCTTCAGGCTGTACAGCAGCCTGCTCCCTCACACACCCTTGGAGCGCTTCCCAAGTGTGACAATGGCACGGGAGAGCCGCTCCCTCCGAGTCCTCAATCACCTTCTCACACCAGAGTGTCAATGCAGCAACTTTTTTAAAATAAAGCTGAGTCAGACCCCTTAGGGAGAAGGAGGCTTCATTCCTCTTACCTCCCTATGGGCCCACAGCAGTGCAGTTAACTCACTAATAACCCAGCCTTTTGGTTTTTTTTTCTTTTGTTCCTTGCTATATTTAACAAATAGTACAATTGCCATCTCCTTGCAACATCAGGGCATAGGAACAAAAGTGGCCAACACAGTATTATTCAGGCACCACAAGCTAGGATGTCATGGAAATGGACATTGAAAACAAAGTATGCCTTACAATAGGTGGTTTCCTGGGATATAGGGACCCTTTATGTTATTTCTGTGCAACACACAATGGAAAGTCAAAAAACCAAACTGACCATAAAGGAAAAAAAACAGAGAGACCACAAATCAGTTTAAAAATATTCTTTCAAAGACACTTCTTTACATGTATCATTAATAATCCATAAGGAATTTACTCTTCTCCCTTGATGCCCATTCTTTTCAAGTCATGGCCAATCATTCAGACAAAATTACTGGTAAGTCATAGCATGCTGAAATGCCTTACTGTATTACACACACAGTCAACAAATTAAAAGAGCCTGCTTCCTTATACAAAAGTTTTAAGAAATTAGTTTATATAAACTGTATTCTAATCAATAAAAGAAGCAGGCTATGGATAAGAAATGCCCTTTCTCCCTCAACTGTACCAAGTGAAGTTAGTGCTGTAGTAGTGCTCCCATAAGGGAAAAGACAAAGTGGGATCAGTTTCCTAATAATGAAAATTCAGAAAAATATTGCTACTGCTTTGGTAAGAGGTGGGAACTGTTCTAGGTCCTGCTCAAGTCCTTTCTTAAAAGACAGGATATATTTTAGCCCCTTGAGATGCAGCCTTTTCTCCTACCTGATGGCTTTATCTGAGAGACACTAGCTAGCAACAGTGCTGTAAAAACCAGGATGAAATCCTATTTTAAAAACCACCATATACACACCTACCTATATGTGTGTGTGTGTGTGTTTTTCCCTGGTTAATCAGCCTACATGAGGCTTAAACTGCCTTGAACTACCAGACAGTGTCCCTTTAGGGAAGGTGCAATAGAATGAACATACAGTTCAAAAATCTGAAGCTTGTTAACTTAAACTACACAATAGTTAGGCTACTCAAATCTTACCACCTTAAAAATGCACACAGAGCTACTTATCGTACCATACTGTATACTTCAAGACAAAGTACTATTCAAAAAAACATATTCATGGTACAGGGATAAACTTTGCAGTTTATTTATACTGTGAAATGCAATGAAAACTTCTGATCGCTCTCCTAGGTTGGAAAAAGAAATCCCGTTCACTAGCATCATTCACCAGTTTGGGTTGGTAAAATTGTAGTGACTTTTACTAAGCAAACACTAAAAAACAGGGAATTTGAATGCCCACTTCTTCAGCTTTCAGGGATACTTCAATAAATTTAATCATTGGAATTGTCAAAATTCTAGACAGAGAATTAAAACAGTTTTTACAGAAGCTAAAAATACCCAATCTCAAGTATAGGGAAAGGAATTATTTGAGCTGCTGTATGAGATGAAAATGATGCAACCGTATCAAACCTAAACATCTAAAAATGGTTTTATTTTTTGAGAAATCAAAACTTATAAAGTTGGCTAAGTGCTCTATGTTAATCGTTACGAGTATGTAGGGTAAGGTACAATTAAGCTTTTAAATCTTGGAATACACTGTTTGTGTAAGCATTTTGCAATTGGGAATGTCATCTACAGAGTATTTTAACTAAAACTTCAAAATCTTGGTTTTTGCATATGAAAAAGTCATTAAAAAGTTACATCTAGATTCAGCTGTACAAAGAAATACACATTACTTCCGGAATGAAGTAAAGGCTTTAGCAGTTAGGCATTTTGCTTAAAAAAGTGTTTAAAGTATTTTAAATTAATTAGACTTTTAAATAGTAGAGTTAGTCTATCAGAATTCACTTTCTTTCCCTCCAAACACAACTCAAGGTAATGCAAAGCAGAAATAAAGGGCATATGGTCTAAAATTATTTTTGAGAGAGACTGAAGATTTTTCTAGAAAATGCTTTCTTTTAAAGCATATTTGTTTGACTTCCAAAACTTACTTGTTTATTCTGTGTCCTTAGGACATGTTGATTCCCTGCTGAAGAGCAACAACTATGCTGACAATCTTAGAATTGACAATGTGAATAGTATCAGACAAAAAACTGTCCTCCCAAAGCATACAAGGAAACCAGCAAGGAAACAATCATGGGGGAAAGTCTTACCTGGGGATTTTGTTTATTTTAAAATTTCATAGAAGGTAAAATATTTTCTGGATTCAAACAAGAGAATAATAAACTGCCTTTGATAGGGCCACCAACATCAGGCAGTTCAATGACTGATGGCTAATGAAAAAAAATTTAAAAAGATAAAAAGAAAAAAGAAGCAGTTATTGGTCTTGCTAATATCAGCTTACTTCTGTTTTAACATAGCACTCTTAAAAGCTGTACAGAACTCCATCTTATACAGAGCAACCCCCTTTTGACAAATGTGTTCTAAAGTGCCAGTATTATTTACAAAGATTTCTTATCCAAAAGTCTGGCCGGTTGTGGCATCAGGTGAAGAAGTCATCCCAGCTCTGCTATCATTTACATTCACCAAGGGAAATTCTGGGAAATCAGCACTTGTCCCTGGTCCCCGAAGGTTCACCTGTCCATTGGCAGTGCTAAACTGAGAGGATATTCCAGCTCTTGCCCCATGGTACTGAGCTCTAAAGGGCTGCTCAAAGGAGCTAATTTGATATGCTTGATGAACAGACTGTGCCTCTGCTTTCTTCTGAGAAGTTACTTGATCCAAGAAGTCCTGTGTAGAGGAAGAAGAAGAATGATTTGCCTCATCACCTGAAAAGGGGAAAGGGTGCTGAGAATCACCAACCATTAGTCCAAAGTGAGACTTGTCTGGAGTTGTTCTTAATGGAGAATTCATTCCCGACCGAAAGCTATTGACAGGTATAGATGTGTAGACCTTCTCCATGGAAGGAAATGCTGGCTGGGTTGTAAGTGTCTGGTTATCAGTCACAAAATTAAGGCTCGGGTTGTTCAAATAGGCATCATTTTGGCTAGTTCTGTCCAAAGCTTGTTGTAAAAACTTTGAATATTCTTGTAACATACTAGCTTTATCTGATGAGGAAGCCTGAGAGCTTGTTCCAACCGTCTCAGATGGGGTCACCTCAGATACTTCAGCGGAATTGATGGATATACTAGAGGTCACTTCTGTGTCAGCCACACTGAAAGAGATCTCATGCTGTCCATTAGCCTTGTGTGAATAATGATCTAACAGAGTTTGCAGTACCTCATCTGGAATGACATTTTTGTCATGGTTACCTTTAATTTCAACATTCAGTGCCTGTGTGTCTAGTATTGAGGCTGTAGCAGTTTCATCAATGACACTGGCCACAGCTGCCTGTGTTACTGAAGGTTGAGATGCTATGGTACTTACATTCAAGGCATATTCTCGACTGTTGTTACTAGCTGCTTGTAGATACCTCTTTTTCTTCAAAAACTGCATTGCATCATCATAATTAGTGCTGCTGTGTACAGGTTTACTGGGCCCTTCCTGTAATGTGTCGACTTGGTCAATGTCAGCATTACCTTCAGAGTCCAGTAAACTTTGCTTATCCACAAGATCGAAGGCATACTTCGAAACCTTGCTGTCTTCATACGAAGATAAAGGTGAAATGGTTTGACTTTGCTCAAGTGGCTGCTTCAGACTCCTCTTGTTGACCTTTTTGAGAACAAGCTTCGGTGGGTGTATTTCTCCAGAATTTGCTTCCTCTAAGTGCGATCCACCGACTGAAGAATGTGGCATCTCCACAGCATATTCCGCTACCATATATTCATCTTTTACTTTAGCACTAGAAGAGTACAAAGGCAAATAGTCATTTTTGTCCTTCTTGTGTTCTGATTTATCTGTACTTTCCTTATCCCCAGATTTTGTTTTCTCTGTTTTCTGCCTTTTCTTCTTTGGCAAGGAGCTGTCTTTCAGAGGTGTAGAGAAACCAGAATCTTCCTCTGATGGCAAAAAGCCAACTTTGGTGGCACTTCTGTTGGGTTTCTTCTCACGGTTCTCATGGCACATACGTTTGTGTTTCAGCACACGATCTGTCCTGGAGAAATACTGGAAAAGATTATGGTGGTGATTAGGATTATTATTATGCAAAAATAAATATGTTAGCTGAAAGAAAATAAACCTTTCATTCTAAAGAATTTACTTGATGATTCACCCACTTTATAAATTTCTAATGAAGTGTTAAACAAGAGCATACAGTCAATAAAATCAAGCACAGCCAGCTGTGACTCTGCTCCACCTGTGCACCATGATAGCCCATCCTGACTGAAAAAGCATTCATTATGTATTTATTTATATAAAATGGAGAAAGCCCCATCTGAAATACTGGGGAATTGACTCGTGTTTTGGCTTGCAAACACAGAAGATTTCACTAAGTCATCTTACCTGCAAACAATATTCACACTGGTAAGGCTTCTCTCCACTGTGAGTTCTTTTGTGCCTTTCCATGTGATACTTCTGAATAAACCTCATACCACATTCATCGCAACGAAATGGCTTTTCACCTGATAAAAAACACACAGCAATATTAATCTAAAAGAATAAATCAACATTTTTCCATAAAATTACCAGGTCAAATACTACATTCTCTATTAGAAGCAGTAAGAGAATTTAGTATGTTGCTATTGAAAAACAACACGGGGCTTGCTTACATGACTATTTTTCCAATACTCAGTTGCTGATGCCTCAAATTACTTTAAGCTTTTATGCTAAAAACCCACCCCCCCTTTAAAACCAAATCCTTACTCCTCTTTCTAATCCACGTGCAGGTATGTCTTACACCTACCAAATTAAGAACTGCAAAGATGGTCTTCCTGAATTGCTGCTCCAGTATGCATTTTTTAGGGCAGACAACTGTATAAAAATACCTCAATCCTCTCACCAAGTCATTAACTCAAACCCATCCCCACTAGGAGAAAATTAATGCATTTCCAAACTTCGGATATAACATTTTGAAGGGTGCTTTCTATTTTTCCATATTTTTCCCTTATTTGCATGTGGAATTGAGAGAACTGTTTGAAAAAGTCATACTATTTTGGTTTAAACCCTTTGTTTTTTAAAGAACTAATTTAAAAACTTTTTTAAAATTAAGTCAAAGCCCAAGAAACCTCTGTAGCAGAACTAGCATTTGCAAACTGGTAGATTTCTCATTTTGATTGTTTTGTTAGCTTGTTTTGGTTTATGGGTTTTTTCTTTACTTTCATGAAATACTCATTCAGACAATATGCCCTACCCTGAATTCATCTTCAGTTCTCCTCCTTATTTTTCCTCACAAAGAAACCCTGTAACAACACTTTCTGCGCAGGGACTAACTATTTTTATTTCTTTTAACTTTTGCCTTGCTTTTTCCCTCTGATATTTTTTTCCTAGGTTTCTCTGGCAAAACCTAAAAATTTCAAATACATTGAAAAGTTAGTTCTGCTTTTACAGTTCTGCTTTCACCCTGAACAAGAGAGATCTCTCCTCTTAATAATTATTAAGAAATCTTTTAGATTGACATAGAGGTCAGGGATTGCCTTGGCAGCATCTGTCAAGACCCTCTTTGTTCTGGGTACTGCACTACACTGATTTTTGGGATAGGAACCATATATGTCTTGTTTCCACAAAAATGCAGACTATTGCTATATTGTGAAGCAGTTTTATTCTTACTAATTATATTATGAACTGTTGCATGACCAACAATTCGTTGTTAAAGTTTAAAACTGTAAATTAATAGATTTTATTATTTAAAATGTTGACAGTTTGTATTTTCCATTTGGAGTAGAGAAATTTATCCACAACCTTCTACAAATGGGAATACAGTACCTGAAAATAAGGTTCCAGTATTTATGGAGAATAGAATGGAAAATATCTGTATCACCCACACATGTGCTCCTAGTCAGATCTCTAATGCCCAGAGTTTCAGCTTACTTAATTCCAAGCAATTTCTAAATCTCCCTCTTTGTAAGCCTATGTCCTATTTAGAATTATTAATTCTTACCTCTCCATGTGGCTTCTCAGCCAATCCCTTTCTCGGATGAAATTATTCCAATTTATTCTCTCCTAAATCAAATTATCCTCAGATCTCTCAGCTTCCATCAGTTCTCCTCCCTCATAACCCCAGCATTCTACATCTCGTCTTTCACTTGACTTAGAGAACTTTACCATTTCTTGCTTATTAATAAGCACCATAAATTTTTGTGCTTTTATCAGCATCCCTTGTAAGTTATAAACACCTGTCATAACATTCCCTCTCATCCTGCCTATAAGTAAATCCTCCTCTCTGGTCTATTTCCTCACTTTCAAACTCCAGGTTCATTCTTCATGTTGTCTTTTTTGGTAGGCACCCTCACGGTGCCTTACTCCCAACAAACCTGTTCAGTCTTTCTGAATCAAATTCCAATCCTTGCCTCCCATTTTCAGGATGCTGAGGCAGGACATTTAGACCTCACTGATTTTGTTTGATAATGGGAACTCTTCCATTCCTGAAGACTACTACTTAGTCCTTGCTACTTACTGTTTTCTTTGCCTTTGCTGCACTATTCTACTTTGTGGGGTTTTTTAAATTGTGCCTTCAAACAACTCCACTTACATTGTTTCAAAGCTTGCTTTCATACTCCCTTAGATTTATTTTAGAGACTAGAGTGGCTGTTTAGGTTGAAAACTATCCTGAGCCTTAAAGCAAGAGAGCTGAGTCCTGTTCTGGCCTTGAACAGCCCTCTGAGGAGCCATCCTGCAATCCCAGGAAATGCAGAACACTTCATTAACACACTTACCTGCAGCCTTACACTCACTTCTGTAAGTGAATGCACACTGAGTTCCTTAACATTTTCCTACTCAAGCTGACTATTTGCTGGCAGAAGACTCCACAGCTACCTATTCCCATTTCAAGGCTTAAACAGGGCCAAAGAGGGGCCTGTGGTTTTTAGATGGATTACAGTCGCCAGCTGCTTTGGAGACTTTCAGGGCACATACAAATGCACTGCTGGCCGTGCCTTAACACAGAGAAGAATTTGGGGACACTGCCCTGGAGTTAACTCAGCACAGTACAGAAAATAATATTTTTCAGTAGAATTCCAGAACACTATGAAAGGAAGATTAAGAAAACCTTTGTGAAACTGACACCATATTTAATTTTGGCTTTAATCTTCATATGGAAGATAATTTTAGAAAAAGATTAAAAATTAATATGAAGATAGGCTTCCAATAATAATTTCATCCTAGCAGAAGCCTAGAACTTCAGATGCCTTCCGCAATTTTGTTGTACTTTTCAGACAGGATCTATTGCAAATGGAGGAGACCATTAATAACAGCCTTTTGATAATGCAGAGAGAATCCAGGACACATTTTTCTGAAATGTCTTGGTCAGTGGGAAAGAATCAGGTGTATAAAAAAACCCTCAAAATTTAAAAATACAACACAACAATTAATGCATTATTTATGAAAACAGCTCATGTGTTGTGTCTATGTTTGCAATCTATTAAAACTAAGCAATAGAACTACTCATCCAGTGTAGTACAAATATTATGTGTATGAAGGCTGTAACAATTATAATGACAGGCATTTTAAAGTCTAAACAGACAAAAAACAAATTATAAAATACTAAAGAGGGCTATAAAAAATCAGCATGACTGAATAAGAAGGTACTTGAATTGTTAGCCACAATGGTGCTTTATTTTTTTAAATGTAATCATAGTTTTTGTGTTTAAAATGGAAAGTAGGGTGGCTTACACAATTAGGACACATGAACGCATGAGTGGGTAAGGTATATAGAAACATCTCTAAGCAAAAAGTAAGCAGTCATATTTGAAAGGAAAAAAAAAAAAAAGAACATTCAGCATCTTCTCCAACCTCGTAAACTGAAAATATTTGCGCACCAGCAACTCTTCCCTCTCCTACAACTAAAATAGCAATTTTCTGTATCATTAGGGACAAGTTTAGCAGCAGGGTTCCAACACTGCTGCCCTCCTCTACACACAATTATAAGCAAATTTTGTATTAATGCAATGTCTGCTTTTAGATGCAACTGTTTAATTATTTACACAGAATAATGCTGTTCATTGATTGCTTCCTAACTCCCTCACAACATTTCCTTTGAAGGAGTGGTTCAGAGAACTAAAGTCAAATCAGACTGGAAATAGCTGGGGCACCTGTAAACTGGGGGCATGTAACAGGCATAAAATGGGGCTTCTACCTGTTACTACTCTCTTTAATTGGTTTAAAATAAACTAGAAAATTTTATAAAAATCTTTAAAAGAGTAAGAGCTTTCCTGTTCCACATCAGCATTTTGAACTGTCCAAAAGCTGGTGCTAAAAGTGGTCATTCATGAAGATAAAAATGCAAAAAAAAAAGTATTGAATAAAGTTAAGAAACATTTTTTGAAAGGGTATGAATAATACAAACAGATCTTTACTTTCACTGAAGTAAAACGCAGACCCACTGTTCACCTTCTCGTTAGAGAATCAAGTTGAAAATTCAGGTTTTCTGGATGGGTTTAGTTATGCAGCCCTGAACAACAGGGTGACTACACAAACAGCTAAGGGCCAGTAGTGAACACTGTCATATAGAGGTGAAAGCACAGACAGGTATACAGAGTGCCAATTACCTACACTATAACTGGGTGAAGCCAAAAATTAAACACTAGTTAAATTGTTGTTAACTAAATGGCCTTCAGAAAAAATTCTGCCACTCCTGGAAGGGGAGTTTTACATGTTTTCTCCTAATCATTACTAGCTGTCACCTAGGAAAACAAACAATTTAAACACAAGCACCATCTTCTATTTTCTGAGAAACAACCAAACTATAGTTCAGGATGCTGAGGAAAGGAGGAAACACAGTTATCTACAAAAAGTCAGATAACAATACGGTTAATTAGTTAAATGATTCCTTTTTCTCTGCTAAACAAAGACTAGCATATGTAAGAGCTGGCATAAAAACCTACAGTCCCACAACATCCACCCCCCTCCCTCCAAAGCTTACAATCAACACAGATTTCTCATTAGAGAGAGAAGCTAAATTTTAATATATAATTAAATCAATTTATAAAATATTTGCAGTCAACTGTTAATTAACTATATTGCCCAGACTCTAATTTTCAAAGCCACGTACAGGGAATAATCCTCATTTGAAAAAAAAATAAAAAGAAAAATCTTCTAAAAAATGTGAAGACTGCACTTTAATTTTTGCCTTTTTTGGGGGGGATAGAGGGCAGATAGATGGAAGAGACTGAATGAACATTCTTTTCAAGAATAAGTATCTACACAAAGTGAAGGCAGCATGGTTCACCAATTCAGAGCCAGAGGAAAGACTAGGATCAGAACAAAGACACTGGACAGAAGAATGGAAGACTCTTCTGTGGCTGACTGGCTGAAGGAAACCTACTTAGTCTGGACTCATGGCAACCTAGGATACAAAAATCCCATAAACAACAGGGCATTTGTGCATGTAACTCCCTGTACACTGCTCTGAAAATTCATTTTGCAGAGTTTTTTTCTCCCTCTCAACCCTTACACATGCACACACTGCACTGCGTGTTAGTAGCTTTCATATCCATTTAAATGCTACAGCCAAGAAACACTGTGCACATTCACCAGCTCTGCTTTTCTGAAAAAGAGGCTGAGAAATTGGCATCTAGTCCAAAAGGGACCATATTACAAAATATTTAAAGAGGGATTGAAAGGCCATGCACCAAAATGCCAAAAACCCAATGAAACCAAGCCTGTTAAAGAATGTGGTTTTGTGTGGTGCAATAAGATAAAAAAAATAAGCATATATAAACTTTAACTTGCTTCAGGCTTTATCTGACCTATACTGCATATTTTTAAACTAAGTTTCTTCTTTTTAGGACAGTTCTGAATTAAACCTAAAAGAAAAAAAAAGTGAAAAGAAAAGCTGATCCTAATACCTTTGGGGTTAGGCATTTTGGCCATTTTAGTCCTGGCACTTTTCCATCAAATTCAAATACAAACAAACAAGACAAACAAACAAATAAATCTATGGAAATGTAATTTGGAAGTCCCCCTTGTCTGAATTAACTTGATACAACAAAAGACAGAACTGCTTAACGAACTTTGACTTTTATGAATGCACAAACTTCAGGATTTGGTGCTCTGGTGTTATTTATAGAAAACTGGTTTCAGATCTGCTTACTGGACTTCATACTCATTTTACAGCCAAAGGAAAGTGGAACAAGTTGAAAGCACAAAACTAATTTCTTTTTAAAAGCTTTATAACTTTGCAACACGTGTTAAATTAAAACAAACTACGACAGGGTTTTTGGCTGCATATTTACTACCAGAAACCTTGCCTGATTGGGGAAACAGTTTTTAAGCACGCCAGTAAAGATACTCAAGGCACTATACTCACCAGTATGAATCTTCTCATGCCTCTGTAGCAGGTACTTCTGTATGAAACGCATGTCGCACTGACTGCACTGAAATGGTTTTTCACCTTGAACAATATAATTCCACATCCATAAGTTAATAACTACACACTGTTGTTTCTGATAACTATTTTCGAGGAATATTAAAATGTCTATTAAAAACACCAGCATCTGAGCGAATTCCAAAAATACCCTGATACCAAAAGCATTTGCCTTACTAGGTATATGAACTGCAGAGATCTCTCCATGATCCTAAGGCTCACATTAAGACTAGCACGGAAGAGTGCTCTGGAATGGCTGTAATTTCCTCATGTGCAAGATCAATCAGGATGCTGGCATAGACTGCATTCAGGATACTGGCAAGCTATTACAACAGTAAGTACCTTTTTCACTTCTCCGAACAAAGAGATACCTCATCAGGCAAATAAGCAGCTGCAGCATGTTTTACAAAGGGGTCAATTTTTGGCACTTAGGCTACAAGTCAACCCATTACTTTCTGATAAAGAAAGAAAAGAAACCTTGTAAACAGTTAGCTCTTCAGTTTATTAAATATATGTTGATTTTTTTTTCTGATATTCTTTTGACACTTTGGTGCATGGAATCTCTAAGCTTAGATGCCAAGTTAGCTACACTCTTAAAACTGAAATTCGCATAGAGCTGAAAACATTTTTAACATAAGTAAACAACTCTTTATATAGTAGAAAAGACAAATTTGAAGTCAAGCAGTACCTGTATGAATGAAGACATGTCTCTGTAAATGGTAGTTGGTTCTAAAGGCAGCATTGCAATGCTCACAAACATGAGATTTGTGGGTTTTCAGACCAAGTGATCCATCCTCATTTATTGTAAGGATCTATTTTAAAAAGAGTAAAATTTGTTCTCACACTACCCTCTAAAGAGGTCTTATTAACTAAAAAAAAAAACATTAATTTTTTCAATGCAGAAAATGCAAATATTTCAGGTAAAACAATGCTAATTTCTACAAAACTATGCGTTAAGCTTCTAATACACATTTCCAGTTGCAGTCCAATCCAACTTGTGTCTCGTTGTGCATTAGGAGCTATTTCAACAGGACAGAGACAAAGGCAGCTCATGGAAAATCAGCTTAGAGCTTCCCTAGGCACAGCTGAGTCACTTTATACACTACTGTTTATTGTGTCCGTCTGTTGGAAAGGATGCAAAGTAATCAAACCACTCCTGGGCACTAAACCATGGACAATAGTATTTTAAAGAAAAAATAAACAGTTAAATTCTTTTTTTCAAATCACAACTCTAAATGTTTGCTAGAAGTCATTAAAGCTTAACCAGAACAGTCATATACATTATCTACATCTACATAAAACCACTAGTCTCAAAGGTAAAATTATATTTTAAAAACCAAAATCCCAAAGCCAAACAACCAGGAGAATAGTATTATTCTTCTCCCCTTTTCAGTTTTTCACTCAATAAAGTATTGCTTACTTAATATACATATTAAAGCATCTCCTTGATGACTTCAACTTGCCACACTCAGTTGCTTTGCTGTCAAACAAAGCCACTATTCTTATATAAAGTTTAAAAAACTTAAATAAAAAAAAATGCACCGCATCTACTTTATTCAATAAAGCTAATCACAGGTTTTCTCTAATTTATCAAAAAGAATAAAAATAAAAAACTAAACCAAAATCCAAAATCTCTACTATCTCTGGCAAGAAAATAAGAAAATCAGTAAACAAATTACATTTATAAAATCTTGCTTAACTGCAAACACAACTATAAAGAAGAGCTTAAGGAACCTTAAATAATACAGTTTAGTCCCTTGTTATTAAAAAAATAGAAGTATGCTGGGAAAACACATCTGCAGTTTGATTAGCTACAGCGTTTTAGGTTTTATGATAATGACAGTGATGAGAAAGAGAGAGTCAATAACTGAAACAGTATCTCTAAAATAGTAGCAAATACTGTAGGATCTACTTAATTTTTAATTTTCCCGCATCAAAACAAGAGTGAAAGTCTCAGACTAACAAATTCTTGTGCATTCACTCTGAAGGACAAGCACATTCATACGTTTGTAAGATTGGTGTGTTACAGCTCCAGTCACAGATAGAGAAAATTGTAAAGACTCTGTTCTGTAACATTATCCAGCTGATGAAGCCGACTGCATCTTTAAAATTTAAACAAATTTAAATACATGTTATGAAATGCTTTTCATATATTATATTGAAATTTTTAAATAAAAGTGCAGAAAATATACTTAATTTCATGGTTATCCTAAACCTGGGCTCTTCTACTTAATCTAGCACCTCTTAAATGAGGGGAGTTAACTCTGTCAGAGCAGCTTCCCTAACCAAAGCAACAAAAAAGCTTGTGCGTGTGTGTGTGTGCGCGTGCGTGTGTGTCCGTGTGTGCACGTGTGTGTGTCTGCATGGGAGAGGGAACAGGAGGCAGGAGTCATGATACCTGATGACTTCTTCCTTACCTGACTACTGCATTGATAGAAAACAGAATTTAGAACGTTTCAGAATGTTAACTGACTTCCATTTGTCAGAGTTCCAGCTGCTTGTTTGGATGGAAAATCAACCCCACTACTCTGGAAATACTGAAACTGCAGTAGGCTCGCACCTAGGTCAGTCTTTCAGCTTTTTTCTACTCTGACAGGTCTGAAAAAGGGAAGATAGACTGAAAAAGAACCTGTTTAACAATTCTCCTGATCATTTTTCAATCTTTTGTCATCTCAAAAGACTAATCCTGGCAGACTGAGAGATAAAAAGGAAGCATGCAAGTACACGTCTGTAGAAAGAGGGGCACACGCCTCTTCTACCTTGCCATGTTTCCATGGAAGTGATCTCTGGATGTACTCAACCTAGATCTCTTTTTTCTCTCAAAGGGAGAAGTGAGAAAAAAATGCACAGCATTTGGAACTTGCTTCCACACCCAATCTGAAGCAATTTCTCAGCTTTCCAAGAATACTACAGGTGCAACCTTATTTGACAGTGCTTTGAGGAGGACTGGAAGGTCCTGCTCCCAAGGCAATAAAAAGGAGGTTTGAGAGATTTTCTTTGTATTACAGTGAGGTTTCCTTTAATGTACAAACAGTCTGGGTTGATTTCTGAGTAGGCTTATTTTAATGCTGCTGTGTGATAACATATAACTGATTTACTTCTATCAGAGCAGCTTGCATATGTTCTATTTTAAGTCTGAAGATTAATACTGATTTGGGGAATTACTAGAAGATACAACACTGCTACCTCATGAGGTGAAATGATTCTGGTTTTATCTGAACTGCTTCTCAACAGAAGAAAATTGTTTTCAGACAGACAGACATAGTCCTTATGAATGGATCTACAAAAATAATTTTTAAGTAACAAACCAGCAGCTAGGGTAAGAACCTTTTGATATAAATAAATACATATATGAAGATGATTATGAAAACAGGAATTTTCCCTACCAGTAAATTATTTTATGTATATTAGTAAGCTTTTTAGAATTTTCAAAACTACGATTTTAGTTTTCTTTTTAAAAACTTTTCACTACTATGCATGAAGCATATAAAATTATCAGGCTCACAGAAAAGCACAACTAATATTAGATAGATACAGAGTAATGATTTATAAATGGTCTACAAAGCTACTGACTCATAATTTAAAAAAAAATATTTTGAGAGAGAGAACTGCCTGGAGAGACAGATGTTAAAATATGTCAAGAGTTCATGTAGCTAAAAAGGAGTTCAAAGAAAAACACTGTTATATCAGTTTTGTTTTGGGTCTCTGGTGAACTTCAGAACTGCATCTTTACTGAGCAAACAAACAATTTCCAGCCTAACTAGTTCAAATGCTAATGAAATTAGTCATAGTCAACCAAATCTTCAGGTCCTTTTAATCTTGGTTTTGCCAAATCAATGTCTTACTTTTGCTGGTGAACGCTGTTTTCTTTTCTTCTTTTTCTGCAAATCTACTGGCTCTCGTATTTGTTTTTTGTCTCGTTTCTGTTGTTCAGATGCATCAGTAAAGGTAATTTCTTGCTTTACACTGATCTGTTAAGATACCAAGTGCCAGTTTCAGGTAAGGTTCTCACTACAGAAAAGCAATTTTTCAATTTTAGAAGATGACAAACTGCTGAAACAGAAAACCTTTTCCTAAGGGAATTATCTTCTGGTTTCACTCTTTCAGAAATTTAAGTGAAAGAATTAATATGTATCTTAAATAAAAAGGGCACAGTTAATTTCCTCAGTAACATTTTAATGTATCCTTTCATTCATCTCCCAAGGTCCTTTTTCCTGACCTGTGGTGATTTTGAGATCAGTTCATATATTAAAATCACTTCCATCTGTAAAACCATTGTTTTTCATACCTATTTTACTTTAGTCCGTGCTGTTGTCAATATAAGATTTAACGGAATAGTTTATTATATATTTAAGACAGAAGTATTTTTAAGGAAAAAAAAAAGACCAGTTCTAATGAAGATTTTGAAAAAAAAAAAATTTAAAAAAATCTCGATCTAATGTGAACTTTAATGAAGACCATGATACTCTTACATTTTTCTAACACCTGAACCACCTGATCTACAGCTAACAGAGTAGTGTTTTAACAGTGCTGTGTTTCTGAAGATTATTCTTCATGTGTAAGGCTATCTACTTTTATAGTACTGGTGATTGTCCTTTATGTTTGAAGGGTAACAGGGATGGTGTGCTGCATTACAGACAGATGCTCTGTTTTCAAAAGGAAGTCATCTCTATGCTCTCTGAGAAAGCCAAGGTATGCCTTCTATGAGATTCCGTGGAGGGGCATATTTATGGTCATGTATGAAGTGTCACAGTCCAACCTGCAGTGTGAATGCAATTGCTAAGCGTCCACATACCTTAAAAACATACAAGATGCTTCCTATAGCAAAAGCAACTAAACAATACTATGAACAGCATAAACAGTATGCACCTTCTAATAACACTATTTATTCCGGTTTGTAGTCACCCCTGAACATTAAATATCCTTAAAGGAGCACATTTTAACACTTTAGTTCTATGGTAACAGCCTGCTTATATAGTATTTATAAAACAGATACTTAAAGATTATACTTAATTGGCAAAATTTATCCACAGCCTGAGGCAAATGACATAAATATTTCGATAATCAAAATCCAAACAAGCAATTAATAGATTCTTGCCAGAGTAGGATTAGACTACCAGATCAAGCTTCCTAGTAATCTCTCCAATATTTCACAAAGAAATTGCTTACAGGGACATTAACAGCATACTGCAGCCCTTGAGGAAGTCTATCTTGTGCATCCATTTCATCATCATTTTTTACCGTCTCCTCATGGACCATGAGTTCATCATGTGAAATCATCTCTTGCTGTCGAAGTTCACTTTCCTGTAACACTTCATCTGTTGCAAGAA
This sequence comes from Chloebia gouldiae, assembly GCA_003676055.1. NCBI lineage: Eukaryota > Metazoa > Chordata > Aves > Passeriformes > Passeridae > Chloebia > Chloebia gouldiae. Next base: position 12,029,215 of record QUSF01000012.1, read on the forward strand.
TTTCCTGGTGCGGCATAGTCCGATCTTGAAGCACCGCCTCTTGCCGTTCTCTCGATACTCCAGACTGGTCAGACACTGCACCCATCCCTACCATAGCCCTGGATGACTGCATCTGGTCTATGCCACCACATTTAAGAAATAATCCTCCCAGCTTGTCTTCAATGTTCATTCTTAAGTGCAATTACCTACAAAGAAAGTTTTAATAGTAAACATCTACAATTGGTGTGCTTGCTCAAAATTTTTTACTTAAAAACATTTTATAAGAACTCAAGTCAGTACTCAACAAACACACATGCAGTCCTAAAATTGATACGGAGTAAGAACCAAAAGTTGGATATCTTTGAGGAATGTCAAAAGACTCTCCTTTTGCATATCTGCTGTACACATAATCGAACATTTTCAAATAAAAGGTTTCAAATCAGCGCTCTTGACAACTGGCAAAAGCATGGTAATTAAATGATGGCTAATTCCTCCTTCTCATTCCTTAGAAAACTTTTAATTTTTTTCCTGTATGCCCTCTTTGCTCTGCTCTCTTTTTCCATTTTGACTGTCTTTTACAAACATCTCTTTCATATTGGTCCTGTTCTCCCTACTTCCTTGTCCTTTCAGTGTCCTTCCACTGCTGTTACCCCAGCGCATTGCAGCTCCTGGAACATCTTAATATCCACAAGTGAGAGAAAACTGGGCTCCATCCAAAGCAGCAGTGGAGGGAGGTGATTCTGCCCCTCCACTCCACTCTCCTGTGACTCCACCTGCAGTGCTACATCCAGCTCTGGGGCCACAACATAAGAAGCATGTGGATTTGCTGGAGCAAGTCCAGGGAAGTTAAGGAAAATTATCAAAGGGCTGGAACATCTCTGCTATGCCAACAGGATTAGAGAGAAAGAGGGCTCTGGGGAGACCTTACTGCAGCCTTTCATTACTTAAAAGGGAGCTTTAAGGTGGAGAAAGAACTGTTTAGCATGGCCTGTTGCAACAGAACAACAGGTAATGGTTTTGGACGGAGACATGGTCAATTTAGACTAGATATAAGGAAGAATATTGTTACAATAAGGGTGCTGAAACACTGGCACAAGATGCCCAGAGAGGTGGTGTATACCCCATCCAGGAAAACATTCAAGGCCATGTTGGATGGGGCTGAGCAAATGGAATATGTCCCTGCTCATTGCTGGGGGTTGGACTGGATGGCCTTTAGAAGGTCCCTTCCAACCCAAGTTATTCGGTGATACTATGAAAATGCAACTTTATAGCTAAAGCTATACATCAAATAAAGACTCAAATAGAGAGGTCAAAGCTGTTTGTAAGAGACAGTCACAGTGAGCAGGAGCATTAGTGAGGAAATATAAATTCCAATCATGAAAAGCAATACAATTCACAATATTCTAACAAGTATCATGACATTATTAATTAGTTTTTAGCACAGAGCAGGAGGCTTTTGTGAAGGTGGAAGTGGCAGCATCTTCTCATTCTACTAATCAATATATATGCAAGGTAGTTCTAGGACTCTTCTTCTCCTTGGTACACTGGATGTCCAGTCAGAGCAGTCAGTCTACTTCACCCTATTCCCCAGTCCCATAATCCCTACTACTCACTCCTCAGTGCTCCTTGAGACAGACACACCAACAGAAAGACAGACAGACAGACAGACAGACATCCTTCCTCCATCTCTCTATGCTTCCACAGCCAGAGAGCAGAGGCAATAACACACAGGCCACAGCAGACACAGGGGTGGGAGCAGAGGCACAGTGGAGTTGGACAACACACAGCAGGTCCAGCTAAAAGCACCAGATGGGACCTTGGGCAGCATCACAACAGCAGCAGCACCTTTGGTTTTGATGCATTCAGAGTTAGGATACAGGTGTGATGTGGGTACATTGCTAGACATCAGCTTCAAATTCTATCCCCCTGAGAGTGCAGCATGGAGAAAGGATCCATCTCCATTCAAGTCTAAAGTCAGAGGCTATGCTGCCTTCCCTGCAGCTCACAATGATTATTCATAACCAAAGAAATCAGGTCTCTCTATGGGTTATGTCCACAGGAATCGGGTCTCTGCCTAAAACCAGCAGGGCCATCACTGCAGAACTGCACCACAACAGCCCCTTGCCAGTCTAACAGGCTGCCAACATGCAAAAATACTACATCAAACAAATGTACATCAAGTGTCTAAATATTCAGTCTGATCCATTTGATCACTTTCTAAATAATTTTCTTCTCCAGGAATATATTTCAAAAACTCTCTGTGTATCTTAACATTTGTGAAGCTTTCTTTATATCAAACTACATCAAGTTTACAAAACAAATAGTGGTTTCTTTTTAGGTTAAGATCCTAGATTACTTGGTAGGAATGGAAGCCACCAGCTGAAAGAGCTGAAAAGTCTCATGAAGTTCTCCTACATTAATATTAATATTGGTTATTAAGTTCCTGAAAGTAAAACTAACTAAATTTCTTTAAAAAAAAAAGAAATAAACAACTCACCACACACCTCAAAGTAAAAAGCCGATTCACACATCCTGATGGCAAGTCATGTCTTATAACTCAAAAGTGAAAGAACATTTGTCCCTATTCTGTACCATGAGAGTTTCTAAACATCCAAATACATCACAGAAAAGCTGACAGCCAGGATGGTCTGACCTCTCTCAGTTTCAAATATTTAAGAAGTACACCAAAGGAAGAAGCTTTTCAGGCAAATACTTTTTTTATTATTTTTAGTAAGCCTTGCTCTGCTGGAAATCAGGAGGACAGAGTCACCAAGATAAATGTCTTTATATATGACAGTGTCATCAATCTTTTTAGCATTCTTCCTTCCTACATAACAAGTCCATTTTAGGGACCAAAACCACCCGTGACAAGAGAGGAACATGGAAAAATTCTGTTCAGGACATTTATGCTTGTGATTTGTCCTTTTTAGTTCTCATGCAATTCTAACCTAAGTTTGAAATCATGCTTTTGATTTTCACAATATCTGTCTTCAAATACGGACAACAATTCCTTAATGCCTTGAGGATGCTCAGGTAGTGCTATGTGACAAACTGACTCTCAAATTTATCCAGTTAGAGTAAGAGAATGAGATGTCTTCAAGGGAAAATGCAGGTCTGGTATGCCATACAGCCACTTGCAGACATTATATAATCCATGAAGTATTTTTCAGATGCAACTGGGAAACCAAACTGATAGTTTCTCAGCAATAACACAAACAAACAAACAAAACCTGGCACAGCACTAAGGCTGTAGTCTTCCCACCAATGCAGATCTCCCAGAGATCTTGCAACAACATTATAAAAGAAAAAAATTAGGATTAATTTATCATCTTTTTGGTTTGGAATATCCTGTGCCAAGTGAGAAAGGTGAGACAGAAGTGAAATTCTTAAGATTTGGTAAAAGATGGTGCAAATGACCTAAGGCTGAGACTGGTTCTTTTGGTAGAGCATTCTAAATACCTAGCTTGAAAGACAGACTTCAAAGAAAATAAAACAGATATATCTACTCATTTCAGCCTTTATCTGAACTCAGTCCATACTCAGGGTACATCTCACACAGATTGTTATTCACTATGCTTTTGTTCCACGCTACAGAAATACGACAGCATCAGGTCACTGCAGATTCTCCAAAGGAATTACGTGGACAGGTATGAGAATACAAGAACTTAAGATGCTGAAACACATTCAAGGGAGAACAAACAGCATCAAGTGTGAGAACATGGTGGCCCTAATCTGTCTGATCAGGCCACTGACAAGAACAGCACAGAAGGCTGTTCCACATGGAGGATGATATGGCCACATCACTCAGAAATTAGGTAGGAATTGCGGAAATCCTGGATTTAAAGCTACTTCCTGGCAGGAAGTTAGGCAGACTAAGAGGCTGAGTGTTAACCACACAGAAGAGCCTGCTACTCTCACCAACAGAGGCAGGAAGACTCCTGACGTGCCAAACCTTGGGACAGCTGGCGAGATACAGCAGCTTCCCAGAGGACAGGCCAGCTGTGGACTGGTGCTCATGGGTCTTGCTGGCTCCCTCAGTCCCCACGGATATGGAAACAGTTTCTCACCCTGACTAGCAGGTTTAGCAGAGTCATGCAACTGAAAGCCCTCAAGTTGTCTTCCAGGCATGATCTTGAGTCATATCAGAAGTGGTGTAGTAAGTGCACTGCTTATTAAATCAGGTTTTCAAACACCTGGCTTTTCAAAGAAAAATAGTGAGAACTCAAAGTGTTAGCCTGCATATGAGAAGTGATGAAAAACAATGTAAGTTACATGACTTACAGGTGATGTTTTAAAACAAAGAGGTAATGTTTTAAAACAAAGAACCACAAACAAAAACAGGCTATTAATCTAAGCAAGAAGCATCCCAAATGCAATTAATTCAGTAAAACACTTGTAATTTGTCAAGTGACACCTTTCGGCTCACATAAAAGGAATCCTATCATTTAAATTGAAGATGAGAAGTGTTCTTGGAAGAATGACAGTGTGATAAAGAAATGTAAGTTAAAAGCATTCAAACAGGAACACTTTACCAAGCCTGCAAAGATTAAATACATTTTTAAGTGCAAGATGCATTTGTGAAATAAAGATCAACTTACTTAGAGATTATCTCTAGGGAAGCTACAAAAATGCAAACCACATATACACACACAAGCAAATTTCTTGGCATAAGACATTGTTATCCCTATTGCAGAGATGTTTTTCATGGAATTTCAGAAGTTCTATTAAGCTTCACCACATAATTGTATGATTTTTCTTAATAGTGTATAGTTCCTCTATAAACTGACAAAAAAAGAGCTGTCAACAAAATGTTTAAAGAATACATTTTGCTTGGTAGCGGTTCTCCAAGCCTTTACTGTAGGCAAAGCATCTGACAAGAGACATCTACAGGCAGAGCTCCCAGGGGAAGAGAGAGAGGAAGGGGAAGGACTGCCTGGAAAAGGTCTCACAGAGCCCTGCCAGCACCTTCTCTTTTCACAGGGTGCTCCACAGCTGCCTGCAGCACATCCCCAGCCAGCGAACCGCATCGCTTCGCTCAGAAACCGCTGCCTCGCCAGAGCCTCCGGCTGCACTTCACAACTATTCATTTCAGGAGCCCTGACATCAGCTTTTCCAAAGTCTTCTGCACTGAGCTGGAGAGCTGAGCAGTAAAGACAATATTCCTAATTAAAGAAACAACCACTTAAATGAAAACATGCTGCATGAAAAGCATGACAACATTTCAATTCAGAATCAAAAATAAAAATACCATCTAGAGAAAACATTAATTGATTCAAAAAGTCTGCTGGGATGGTGGCTGCTATGGAGGAGATCTGAACAGAGACCCAGAAGGAAAGCAGTAAAATTTGTAAGCCATCAGAGTACAACACCAGGTCCTGCTCTTGTTCTCCACTTTGATTGATGCCAAGGGTTATTCTGTCTTCTCCCTTCTCTTCTCAAGCATGAAGTAAGGCATTATTTAATTTAATGAGCAAGTACTCAGAGCTACTAATTGGGTTCACTTTAAAAATAAAATCCATATGTGCAGAAACATGAATTCTGTAGGATTTAAAAGACTATTTATGACAGAGGAGAAAACACGTTTAAGGATTAACAGCAGAGACAAAAAATGAAAATCATCTGCAATTTAGTATCTATTTGTAGAACAGAATCAATGTTTTTGCTTTTTCTTTTTAAGTAAGATAGACATTTTGTATTTGTAAACAGTGTCCTGCGAAAAGTCTTTGTTGTTCTAGAACTTCTACTACTCCTTTTAAGTGTTAAAAAGCAGGATTAGCTGCTTTCTATATCCATAACCCACTCCACCCTCTCTCCTACACTATCTTCTCCCTTTTGCAAGCCAAGAAAGAATGAAAGAAGGCCGAGGGAAACATGAAAGGAAAGTTGTTAAAATAGAAATAGTCTTCTGGTTTAAACCTGAGCTCCTTCTGAAGGGCTGTAGCAAAGACTTGAGACAGAAATATGACTTTCATTATAGCAATAAGCTCTCTTTGACCATATTTTCTAAGCTACAACAACTCAAACACAAGGGCCAGAATGCACAACAGCAATTCTAACTATCCTTTAGCAATCTGATACTGTTCTGATGAAAACTACCTCCAAGATTCCCCTCACAAAAGCTGACACTGTGCTCAGCCCAAGGTATTAAATGGTTTCAGGGTAACCTTACACTAGGAGTAGCCTGATGACATTATTTTACCTCCCCATTTTGGGAAGTGCTTTCATTAAAGACAAGGCAAAATTCCTAATGAGCCAATATCTGAAGCTACAGAACACATACCTGAGTACTCCTCTCACATCCTTGCTTCAAGAGCTTTTGGAAGAAGGAATACATGCAGAGCTCAAACTATAAAACATATAAAGGTTACTTGTGCAAAATGCACACAGAATAAACTTTTCAAAAGGCAATCTGGGGAAACCTCTCAGCTTCTTAGGGCTCATCTCTATGGTCATGCTGTAATTATTAAAATGTGGTAAACTGTAAGCTTAAATTAATATAGTGTACATAAATCTATAAAACTCCCTAAATGAACATTCTCATTCTAGTACAGAATTTTTTCCTTCCCTATTTAGTGGAATAGTGGAATTCACTTTGGAAAGGTTTACTCCAAATTAAAAAGTCAACCCCTTTATAATCAGAACAGTATACTGGCATTAGTAAAACCTTTCTAAATAGCCAAACTTCTACAAAATCACCTACAGCTGATGGGCCATTCCAGTGGGACATTTGGTGTGCTTTGTTATTTACCCAACTCTCAATGACACTGCAAGAAACAATCCAGTATAGGGGGGTACCTGCCCAAAGGGGAGTGTCCTGCACCACTTCTCCCTCAGACCTCTTTGTTGCCTACTCTGGGTTGAGCACAGCATTCTGGAACTGAGAAGGGAGTTGGACAAAAACATTCCCACAGAAAAGCCATGAGGTTTGTGTCAGTGGGACAGAGCAGGTGGAGGATACGGGAGATGGGCAGTGAGGAAGCAGGGAACAGGAGTTTCTCCCAGGAGTGGTCAGTGGTTGGATCAGATTAAAGTGCATTGTGAAACTGCTCCACAAAGGCCATGTGCACACACAGATGAATACCTCAGAGCTTCCACCCAGACATACCCAACAGCTATGCCAAATTCAGACCACAGGAAAAATGGCTATCTACATTCTCAAATGCCTTCCTCCTAAAATGAAGTATAAAAGTCACCAATAATTCTATAATTCCTGATGCTAATGAAGAAAGAGAAAGCAACAGGGCTTAATAGCATGTTTAAAACTACTAATGTTTAAGCATTTCCATTAATGAAAACAGCACCATTTCAAGCCCCTCCAAAAGGAAGAAAAACATTAGAACTGAACAGGTTCCTAACATCCCCTTTAAACCCCTATCAAACCATGAAAAATGCTGACTATTCTCATCACATCATAAAATATATTTAGTTGCACTATTAAAATATGGATATAGTCCGATACAAAAGGAAACATAGCTAGCTTTTACAATATCAAAGCTTCAATTTTTACCATACCACAGAAGCCTAGAGAGTAAAGAATAATACCCTTCTTAATGGTTCTAAATAAAGAACATTAAATAAAAATCTCTCTTATTCCCACTCAGAAAAATAACAATCAGCTAAAAGAAGGATTTTTAAATTAACACAGAAGTATTTTTAAGAATCAATTAGAATGTGTTGACATGCAAAAGAAAGCAATCAAACATAAATCATCATGAAAAGGTTAACAGATCATAAAATCAACACATTCTAAAAGGTAGCGTATGATACACTTGTATGACTTGTTGCACAGCTATTTCTGAGTGCTCCATGTTGCTGAACACATGCCAGTGCAGGGCCTGATTCCACCAAGATTTACACTCATACTGAGCTGTGAATAGTCTTATTACAATCAACAGGATTACTCACAGAAAATCTCCTTATCATGCATAGAATTATCCACGTGTGAAAATCTTTGTCACCTTATCCTGAAATCTGTATTCCATCATCACCAGCAGAGCCATAATTTAATATCAAATGTGCATATGGAAAAGCTTGTGATGTTGTATTTAAAAAGCCACAGTGCCATGTCAAAATCCACAGAGGTTTCACCAGTGTCACAAACATACTTTAAATAACCCAAAAATCACAGGCAATGCTACTTTTTGTCTGGAAAAGAAAAAGCCATTGCTTTTGTGGCACTAAATTATAAACTACTAAATAGTTATTTTTGAGAATTTATCTGAGAATTTCTCCCACTGGGTATTAACCTCAGAACAACAACACAGGATTTCTGTCTTTGCACCATGAAATTTGGACACTCAAAAGTGCTCACTCTGGGGATTTTTGATGACATTTATAATGAGGAAAACAAGCACTACACATTACTAAGGCTACCTAGCATCTTCTAAGTAGCATTTTATAACTTCAATCCAGCTGCTGAAAATTTTGTGAAATTTCATTTATCTCAGAGCTGCCACCCAGCTGAAACTTTATAAAAATATTTCAGAGTGTGTCAAATGGTTTTTGATTTTGACAACAGTGCAGTTCTATCACAAAGCTGAGCCAATCTAATAGCTAAGGTCATTGAAAGGGGCAGTCTCTCCTCCTGACTCTGAGAGTCCACCCTCTCATTGGTACCTACTCTAATGCACAGATTTTTAAAAATAGGATTTTTTTTACAAGCCCTTAAACTCCTTGGGCCTCACAACTTCTTTACTATCTGCAAGTATCTGTGAAGCATCTCTACTCATCACAAGCACTATGCTAGTGCTGCTTTACAGAAGATGACAACCTGCTGTTGCTCTCAAATTGGCCCAAACACCAAAGGTCTGTATATGTGTGTGTATTTGTTCCTTCCTCTTGGTGGATAAAGAATTGGCTGGATGGTTGCACTCAGAGAGTTGTGGTCAGTGGCTCAATGTCCAAGGGGAGACCACTGACAAGTGGCACTCCTCAGGGCTTGGTACTGGGACTGGTGCTGTGTGACATCAGTGTCAGGGACATGGACAGTGGGACTGAGGGCACCCCCAGCGAGCTCCCAAAGACACCAGAGGTGGATGCCCTGGAGGGAAGGGATGCCATCCAGAGCGACCCTGACAGGCTGGAGAGCCTGTGTGAGCTTCATGGAGTTCAACAAGGCTGAGTGTAACATTCTGCAAGTGAGACACGGCAATCCCAAGCACAAACATTTGTACTGTACTTATGATACAAATATCATAAATATATGTGCATGTGTGTGTGTGTGTGTGTGTGTGTATATATAGATATATACATATGTGGTTTTCTACAGCACACTGGATGGAATGCTCCATAAAAATATGTGAAACTAGTCAGACAGATTATAATATCCTTTCTCTGCTTGTTACAAGTGCCAAAACATGCGTCAGTCACAGAGCACAAGAAAAGAAAGCTGTGACCATTTAGGCAGTTGAACCCTACCTTGCAAAATAGGATCAAGCACTTTCTACAAATTTTTTTTTAAATAGATGATCAATAATTATATTTGGCACATTTTCTGTCTGCTTATTCTGACACATTTAGGTCAGATTTACCCAAAATGCTGAGTACTCAGAGCTGCAATTACGTCACTTACAGCACTACTTTAAAAATACAAAGATGAATGCAATGCTGCTATTTTAATTTTGAAACAAGCTCTTAAAGAGCTCAATGGACATCCACACCAAACACAAATTTTCGTCTTGCTCACAGGCACCAATTCTCCAGCCATAAAATAAGAAATATCCATTTCCTCTCCCTGAGGCATAGTAAAATACTTGTAACAGCAAGCAATATTCAATATAGGTCACAAGGGTGAACTAATCAGTTTGTGGTGCTCTTGTTCCTGCAGCCTGAGGGGAGAAGGCAGCACACCTTGGACGGGAAGATAAACCTGCACCAGTGACTGAGAAAACTGCTCAGAGAAGGTGGGTAAGAGGGGTCTGGCCTCCCCAGGACCTAACTACTGACCAAAAAGCCCAACCAGCAGTAAGTAGGTTTCCAGCTAACATGGAGAAGCTATTGGTGCAGAATTATCAGAGGAATGGGGCACACCAGTGTAGGACTGCCACAAAAGAAAAGATGCTTACCAGAAAAGGTAAGCATGACAGTAAGACTTTGAAAAGAGAAACATTGTCTGCCACCATGATGCAACAGAACTATGAGAGATTTAGCTTTTTGCAGCTCTGCCCCTGCTTTTGGGGCTAATCTGTTATCTTGGCAAATCATTCCCCCTCCCATCTTTTCACTTCATGTCTCTCAATCAGGTGCAATGATCCACCTGGGATTTAGGTGTGAAGCGAGCAGCAGACATTATCTCTGAGGGCCTCACAAGCCCACTGATAACTATTACAGAAATTTCACAAAGTAATATATTCATTCTGCCTTCAGACCGGGATTAAGCAAAGCACAGTAAGAGAACACACATTATGCAACAAGAAGAAAGCAAAGTACAGAGCAGCTGCTTATCCAATTCATGGACATTCAAAAAGGTAGAGGCTTTGGGGTTCATGTATCATGAAATAATATGGCATAATATTAAGATGCAATATATTAATAATATAACCATAAGGAGGATGGTAAAATTAAGTGGCACAGGTAAAGCTCAATGCTGCAATTTTAAGGCTTGCCTACTTGATTTACACCTAAAATTGCTCTTTTAAAACCGTGCTTTTCTTATAATATCTTTACTTCAGCTTCATTTTTTTCTAAAAGGCCATCTACATGTACTAAAGAAAAACAGTAATTACAGAAGAATTTAAGACAATCACTCTACATCCACACAGATTAAATAACATTGGACAATAAGCTAACAGAAGTATAACCAAGAAGGTTTTGCTCAAAAAACCTGGAAGTTAGCTGCAAAAGCCATTTTAGAGATTCTGGAAGATATTCCTCATTTACATACATGACAGCACAATGAAAACTTATAGGAAAAAACCAACACTATTCTAAACCATAGGTGAGAAGTCCATGAATATCAACAATGCAGATCTTATAGAGCACAGGTAGTATTTCTAGATCTTACTTCAGCACTCGACGTTATTTCAACATGGGCTCTCAGGTTGTGAAAGCAATGCAAGTATTTTAGAATACAGGAACCATTCTCCTAAGTTCCAATTTCAACTTTAGCACACCACCATGCACAGAGCAGGCATTTTTCCCCTAACTTCATTTCAGCACACCTATTCCGGGTAAGATTATGTCCTGTGTAACATCTCAAAACAAATTCTACAAAATGTTCTTTTCTCTCCCTAGATCAACTTTCCACCAGGCAAGGAACATTTTCTCATCTCATTCTTCTGCAGAGAAAGCATTGTCATACCTCAGTGTAACCTCATTTTTAATGGATATTTACTTCATTTCAGCTGTGTTTCAAACACACCCTTCATCTATCTACACATGGAACAGAAACTCAAATAATCCAGTTAATCCGAAACATGATCGAATGAATACCTGTTTAGCAAAAGATTAATTCCAGACAGACCAAGTAAATCCTATGCTTTCTCTACTGCTTTTCAAATACCACAGTGTTACCTTCAGGGGCCAAAAATCTGGGCCAGGAGACCTGAAAGAGCCTAAAGCTCAAAGACATAGATCTCTACTCACTGCTCCATTCTTCAAACTTTTATTAAGGTTAAATAAATTATCTATCCTACCTATTAAAAAAAGGCCTTTTAGCGACCGACCTACCTATTCTATAAGACTAATACACCTGGCAACTAAAAATTAAATACCTACTTCACATTTGCTAACGCAAACACAAGGCAACACACGTGTAATATAGTCAATGGAAAAGATAAGCCCATATAATAATCTCATCAGGTAAGAAAAAGAATCACAGAATATTCATGACATTTCCAAAAAGCATTTGGACTCTTCAGAGATGGCAGCTCTGGAATATAAAACCAGTGCAGTGACAATGATTAAGGTATCACAAGAAGCAGCATCTTGACCTGCATACCCTGGTGGTAGCCCTTTTTTTCCTTTAAAGCATGATAAAAATCAAGGAGCAGAGATGTTGTGACGCCGTTAGGGAGAACACCGATGAACACTGAGCCAGAAAAAGAAAATCTATCACTGTTCTTCAAAGATTCAAGCAGTAACAAATTGGGCACCAAGGAGCAATTTTCATCAGTGGAACCAGAGATTGCTGTGGCCTAAACAGCACTCTGTTACAGCAATAGAACAGTACCAAGCACCTTCATCAGGAATAAACAGAATATTCAGCACATAAAACTGACATGTGTTAGTATTTAAAGATAGTATGAAATCATCCAGAGGAGGAAGGAGTAGAAATAAACTCTAAAATCATGGAAGTGAGCAATCAGGTCACTTTCTCAAAACCCCTCTTGGAACACAAGCATGTTACAGCCCATGTACATTTGCCAAGACAACAAAGAAGGTTTTTTTAAGAGTATACTCATGTCCAGTTAGTTTTTTTTCCACACTGTTGCAACAAATCCACCACCTCCCTAGTGTTAACCAACACTTGAGGCCAGATTAAATCAACTAAGAATAATTCCTATCCCAATTACATAAAATTCCAGAATTGTAAATCAGCCTATTTTAATTCATTTATAATCTCAATGACCCTCACTTCAAAAAAAAAAAAAAAAAAAAGGCAAATCAAGTACTAAATCCAGTGTGCTTCTGCAGAGTATCCTCTTCAAAAGACTATCCACAACCTCAGCAAGAACTTCCAGATAACTTCAAAAACTGTATGAACAAGGAATCCCACTGACTTCTACCACATATCCCAAGGTGATTTTTCCTCATTACAGTTTTAAATTTCTCAAACAATTTTCAAGCACTTAAGCCCATTTTCAGATTTAGACAAGTCAAAACATGAGATGTCTAGAAACTATTTCATAAGAGCAATAATAACACAGATATCCTGGCCCATTAACAAACACTGAAAATAATCCAAAAAAATAAAACACAGACTTCTCAGGATTGTGCCCTCTTGAATAAAAAAGTTGTGGAAATTGGATTCTACCTCAATGACTTTTGTGCCCTGCAGCTAATTTGCACTAATTAAGTCCTAAAATACACTAAAACAAGAATTCAGAATTATTAAAAGATATGATACATGTTTATAACAACTCCTGTAATTACTAGGAATAAAAATCTTGAAGGTTCTTGATGCCATTAACTCACAGACCAATCATTAAGGGCTACCATTCCAAACAGGCCTGAAATTTTTGAGAACCTATAGTCAAGTAACTTCATGATTAAGCCAAATCTTAGTGAAATGCATTCAATATAATCTGTATTATTGAGTAAGCAGTAAAGCAATCTGTAAAGCCAGAAAATATTCTGACAGGATTCATAAGAAAGAAAAATTCAGCATATTCTGCCTTTATGGACTGCTTTCCAGATACTGGCTCCTCATCCATCCATGCTGAGAGTCTCACACTGATGCAGCTGCACTCACCCAGTTCCCCCAATGCAAAGGTGTGTCCCATAGGCAACAGGGCAACAATTTGTTACAGAATCCTGGAATGGCTTGATTCAGAAGGAACCTTAAATATAACCCAGCTCCAAACCCTCTGGCAGGGCAGGGACACCTTTAACAAGACCAGTTGCTCAGGGCCCCATCCAGCCTGTTCTTAAATACTGACAGGGATGGGCCATCCACAGCTTCTCTGGGCAACCTCTTCCAGCGTCTCACCACTCTCACACTCAAAATTTCTTCCTAACAGCTACTCTAAATCGACCCTGTTTCAGTTCATTGCCCCTTGTCCTAACAGTACCTATCCAAGTAGCCAAGATAGAAGCACCAGACTTCTCTGCTTAATTTGTGTCCAACCAAATGTGGGAAATGAAGAATTGCCCAATGTTACAGCAAATTTTAGGCACGTAGGTTGTAACTACAACAGATTCCATTTTTTCTGTATGTGCAGCCACTCTCTCATCACCACCACAACTGCAGAAAGTCCCCTGCCTGTCCTGTGACCTACAAGGAATCCAGGGGTGACACAAAGGCACACTAGACAGTAAAATGTGAGGTCATGCAAAGAATTGACAGATTAAGTTTTACATCGATGTTCCTTGGAAAGTGACAGTAAACTCACACTTAAAGCTGCACTACTTTTGATCCAATATAGTGTAACACTGATTCCTAACAGGCACCAGCTGAACATGCCTGGGTTGCATGATCTACTTTTAACTCCCAGATTCAGACAACAGCCCACTGGTTTTGTCTACAAACTGCCACCTACTTCACATCTTCCAGCAAAATACTGTGACAACTGGATGATCATCCTCTGTGTGCTCCTCTTCTATAAACCCTATTTTAATTCTCCTCTCAGTAATTTAATTTTATCATTGGTGATCATAAAAAAACACATTTCAAATACATAAAAATTCTTTTCTACGAGTCATTTAAAAAGACAACTTCATAATCTCTACTAGGAAAAAACAACACTAAAGTCAAGTAGCTTTTCCTTACTTCATTATACCCCATAACAATACAAGCTTTCCTGCTCCTCAGAACACAATCACATAAGTTTGACATCTTTTTGCTGACTCACACAAAAATTCATCACAAAATACAACTGTCAGATTCACCAGTGACAGAGGAAGCTCCTGAGAACCACAGCCTAATAAAGCTTTCCTTCTTGAAGGATGACAGCAGTCTTTCCCATATGAAAGATTCATTTTTATTTGATATTGTTAAAGCAATATTCACTCAGGGCACCTTCACACTAGATTTTATTTTCAAGAAAACCAGTTATAAGGTCAAAACAGGAGTTGAAAACCAATATTTCATGGGCATGTCTGGAAAATATGCAAGTGATTTTGGTAAAATAATTGCATCACATGTTGGTGCCCTGAGGATTGACCACCTCCTTCTGCAGCTGATCTACAGTGGCCAATACAAAAATTTTCTTCAAAGTAAGCAGTGCGAGATTACTTCAGCAAAAAGGGAGTTGGTTGAGTTTACCAATCTATGGTGAAGAACTTCTTTGTTAAAAGAAACTTTACAGACACAAAAAAGAGCATCTTCAATTTATGTATATAGTTACTGTTGCATCAAAAACTGCTCAGTGCTATAAATGACCCAACTTAAAAGCCTGGCAATTGTCATCCATTTCACATGTATTTTGTTTGATAGAGACTGACATGTAACAGTGACCTATGTTAGAAACCACTGTGTATATGTGGTCAAAACCAGAGGAGAATCATGCCTCAGGAGATGATAATTTCCTTCAGAGCACTCCTATTTGAGACACTCTGAAATCATCCACTGAATCTGGAAATTCTGACTGTTATAATGCCTACAGACTAAAAAAATCATCCATGCATCCTGTGAAATGTATTTATTTCTTGGCTCACATACTCACTTGCTCCCTCTTCCCTGCCTTTACAAAACTGAAGAATGTCTGCAGTGCAATTCTAAAGATCACTTGTTGAAAGCAAGCCTGGAGAGTTTTCAGTACCCACGGAAACCTGCAGAAACCCAGTGTATTTAGAAACTGCTTCCTTGCTTTCCCCCTTCCCAGTGACATCCCAGGCACTAAAACATGCTGCTTATTGTTTGGCAAAATAAACTTCACTTTCTGATGAGCATTTCTCATTCTCCAGGACTAGAGCTTTAGGCCAGACAGCATCACAAATACATGCTATTAGAGTCTTGCATATACATCTGCATGCACACACACTTTTTAGGAGCATTGTCACCATTTCCTTGATTCAAATACAATCCTAACAACAGAAAAAGAAAAATATGACAAATTTTCAGGGCAATCACATAGCAGTTAATATTCAGAGAATGCAAAAAGTTGGGTTTTCCCTTTTCTTAAATACTGATAGTGATCATATGACTACGACACATCTGCACAGCATCAGTATTTCTCAATTCACCTCTTGCATTAAGGTATCACAATTTGGTCATGATGTTAATAGCACTGTAAACCTCTCAAATGAAGTCTTTTATAACCATGGCGGGGTGCATAAATAGCAAAAGTTAATAGAGACTTTATGGGAAATTATTACAAAAACCTTTAAGACAGTTGTACAAGTTTTTATGAATGGGCATCTTTTAACCTTGCAGATGCAGCTGCCATTTGAAACTATTTTAGAGCAGAAGGCTCTATCAGTCACATAGCTGAGCTCACACAGATATCACAACAGCCTTACACATGAGTAATATCACATGTTATATCAAGAAATTGGCTTATGGACATTTTACAGGCACTTTGATTTTTGATTTTGGTTTTTATGTTGGATTTTTTGGGTTTTTTCCAGTGCAATAGATCTAGACAGTTTATATTTGATAGGCTGTTCATAAATTACAGTCTACTGCTGTTTGCAGGTTGGAACTTCTTCCCACACAGATTTCATTTTATCATCAGACTGTTTAATTCTGCGCTTATAAAAATGTCATCCTAGTCATAAGGGAAGAATTAGACAGCACTGTCTTAAGATTTTCTGCACATACCGTGACAAGATGCAGATACTGTGATACTAATATGCCAGTAGAGTGTATCAGTTCCAGGATCAGGCCAATACACATGCTGTTATTGAGCTATGGCTTGCTGTTTTCAAAAGTGCAATGAAATAATAAAATAATATAACCTAGTAATACATTAACTACATTACAGTATTCACAGTGCCACCCCTTGATATCATAGCCTGGAATATACTAACACACTGATACTATCCTAAGAGTACATTAAAAATTATTTTGGAGCAAAAGCAGTACCAGCTTCCATATTATCTCCCAGAATAACATTCTGACAGTGTGAAAGAAGATGTCAGGAGATTCTAACCCTTCTGCATGTTGTGGATTACACAGTCTTTCTAAAAGACAGTGAATTTCCCCTTGGGACACACAATCAAGTTTTGTGAGAACATATTATAGGTTTTTTCCAAGTATTTTATCCAATAAGATGAATGACATACAAAAAAATATCTCTATATTGAGTCATGGGAAGATAATTTAATCACATATAATATTTGAATACTCACATATGTTATTGTATTTTAATTTGTACAATAAATTGTAAGTTAAATAGTTTAAAATTTTATCACTTGTGTAGTTTTTATGGAATTACTGCTGATGTATAAAACATTCCATTTTATGTAGATTAAAAAATGTATATTTAAATTGTATGAAGAGTACCAGCTAATGAGCTAAACAGATGGGGTTGTGTATTTAACTTCACTGGAAAGTACTGAAATAAAGTAAGTAACACCATTTGTGTAAATGAAAATAAATCTCATGAAAATCTGAATGGATTTTCCTTTGTTAGACTGAAATTTGTGCTTGGCATGTAATAGCCAATGGCTGTGGTTTGCTGACATGTCTTGTCAATAGCTATGTCTCAGCTATTAAAGAACAATAAGTTTGTACATCTAACTCAATACTAGCACAAGGGCTTCTGCACAGATACCAATTTACAGAACTGAAAAAAAGAAAAAAAATCATTAATTTCAGCACTTCAAGAAATATAATTTTCCCAGAAGTACTTCTTTCAAAAAAACCCTAACAAATTAAAGTGGAACTTAATCACAGTCCTGATCCTTTACATAAGTCCTGCAACCTGACAGAAGCAGACACCCATGTCTGGTTACATCCATGGTGTCTTTGTGGGACCACTTTTGTCTTTGAACACTCAGTTATGCAGATCAGACTGCAAGCTGAAGGCTTGAATCTATTTCATCATAAATGATGCTGGCTTGAAAGGCAGCTATCATTAAAATGCCAGGGAACAGCAGAGGAAGTACTTATTTAAAATAAAACCTATCTATTTCTCTGTTAGATCCATTTAAGAGCCTTCAAAGTAAAAAGTATTTCCACTGGTGCTTACTTTTACATGCTTGTGCCATTCATTTAACATGTAAGACATGTTAAGTTTGGACAAGAAAGCTGGATGCTTCATTCCATGTGTATCAGCAGTAACTTCATTTACAAAAGACATTACCACTGTTACTATTTCTTACTTAACTTCCACTATTTCACTGAGAAAAATGTATTTTATATTAGAGCCAAAATGAAATCAAACTTAATCCCAAATTATGCTAAACACTTAAAGGGGTTTTGATAGATTAAGGCCCACTCCATCAAGCTGCTCCATACAGACAGGTCTCCATTTGTAAGAGCTCTCACAGCAATCCTCATCAGAGGAAGACACTACAGAGATTCCAGTCACAAAAAAATCACCAATATCTTGCAGCAGACACAAAAACCAACTCCACCATGTTTCTCCCCAGATTACTAGAATAACAAACACTTCCTCCCCATTAGTACATTTTAAAATGTTTAAACTAAATCCATCTGCTAACAACTGATACCCTGAGCTCCACTATTTGCAAATCTGTATTACTGAACCTGTGGTGCAAAGAACGTATCTAGAAGTGAGATAAACTCTTTGATGTGAACCGTCACCATATTTCACTGGAGTAATATATTATTAGCATTCTGATAGTTCAACTCTAACACTACTGGTACACAGATATTCTCAGAGGAAGGACAAACTTCCAACCTGAATGGTTTTACACCAACTGTCTTTAGAACATCTTCACACTCCACAGTGCTTTATATCCTCACACAAATAAACTTCTACACACTGAACTTAGAGGGAAAATCACTTTTGAAAACTACATAACAATATTCCCAAAGTATATGTTCCTTCAGATGAACAATTCAGCCTGCAATATAACTTTTCACATTCTGAATAATTCTTCTCCCTTGTTTTTTTTAATCACTGTGGCTGTTCAAGTAGCTACTTACCCACTTAATAGTTTGATTTCATGACCCATTATATTAGGTATTTTTGCATAAGCAGAACATGTTTGCAATACAGCAGACATGAAGCACACATGGACAAGACAGAATAACAGAAGCACAGACTACACACACATCTCTTCTATCTGGTCTCAGCCTGAGGAGCGAAGACAGAAGGACACAAGCACACAGCAGTCTAAATGCAAGAGATCATCCTCATCTTTTTCAGCTCTCTTCATTTATATCAGATCACTGACTTAAGTACATGTATACTTGGGGAAGAGGGGCACGAAGACATCCAGAAAAAAATACAAAGAAAACACTTTTGGAAACTGAACACACACATACATTCAGTTGCATATTCATGAGGAAAGGCCATGACAACAGTTTTCAGGAAACTGCAACTGGAACTGAATTTTGTTTTCCTAAATTACAGCAACAAGAGCAGGCTTTGCTGGTGTCTCCTATGAATGTGTGTGTACCCTGTACCAAGAGCCTGCAGATCCCACGAGATCCACAGGAAAGCAGGCCTCACATGCTCCAGAGCTTTCGCTGCAGCCAAAGCTCCTGCAGATGACAGCTGTCACTGGACAATGCACAAACCCAAACACTGGAAGTGAACGCTGAAAAACTAACATGGCCTGAAGGCATGCAAACTTTTCACACAGCAGGGTAGATTTTAAGTCTCAATCAGACCACTGGTTTATCTGGATTGATTTTGAGAACAGGATAAGAACACCTGCAAAAATTTGATGCAGGGTAGTACTGTTTTTCTACTTCTTCCCTTCACAAGGCATATTCGCCAAACTCATGCAGAACAGCTACAAAATTTATACCACTTAAAATAACAAAATTGGTTACGGGCACTCCAAAACGTTGAAGCATCATGGGTGAGCCCATGTTTATACTCCTAGCAAGCTTGTAAAGTACTACTGACATTTGCAAATAAGTACAGAAATAAACAAAACAACTGAGATCCTATTCAAAAGAAAAAAACACAGTCCTCTGTTATTTGTCCTGTCCACTGGCAAAGATGCTGCTCATCAGGACTAAGACATCTCTCCCATCTACAACTTCTTGGACCAGAATGTCACGTGTATGCAGACAGAGACAGGTCATGCTCCAAGCAGACTTTCAAAGCAAGGCTAAAGTTGGGATCATTGGATTCCACACATCTATTTTTTTTTAAATCATTCTGCAAAATCTCTCACAGCTGCCCTAAACAGTTTACAAAAACAAAGTGATCAGAGAGAGAGATGATCTATGTTTGCAACATAAATGTCTTCCCTTTCCATGAGCCAGCTTATGCAGACGTTGCTGCACTCACCCCAGCTGAGGTTTGGCAGGAATCGGGGGAGGAATGATGTTGATGAGTGAAAGTGTTTGAAGCCCAACTAATTTCTCTTCAACTCCTACTGGTCCCCCCTGCTCTCCCAAGCCACTTCCAGCCTGGCACTTGTTAGCAGCTCCCGACGCTGGGGAAAAGAGGTGCCGTGCAAAAGCTTCCTCCGAGCAGCTGAGAGGAGACTCTGAGAAGGTTATGCAGAAATAAAACCAAACGAAATGACTGTTCGCAGGTCGGCACGCTTCACCTATCTTACACCGGGAACAATGGAGAGGCGGGCAGCGGGAGGATACGGCCCGGCAGGACGGGGCCCGCGGGACGCGCTGTCCGTCCGTCCGTCCGTCCGTCAGCTCTTTGTCCGTCTGTCAGGCAGCCCCGCCGGCCCCATCCCCGCCGCCCGGCGCGGCCTGCGCGGCTCCGGCCGCGGGAGCGGGAGCGGCGGAGCAGCGGGCGGAGGGCGCCCGCCGCCGCTTCATCCCCGCTCCGCGCCGGCCTCTCCGCGCCGGGGCCAAGCGCGGCCCATGCGGGACGCACCGCGCCGCGGCCCCCCCTTCCCTTCCTCCGCTCCCTCCCCTCCCTGTCCTCCTCCTCCTCCCGCCCTGCCTCCGCGCTCCGAACGGCCCCGGCCGGCCCCGGCTCGCTCCCGCCGGCACTTACCGGCCGCAGCGCTGCGAGGAGAAGGCGGCCGGGCCGGGCCGGGCCGGAGCGCGGCGGCGGCGGCTCAGAGCGGCCGTGCCGCGGCCCCGGGCATGGCGGGGGCGGCGGGGCGCGGGCAGGG
>QUSF01000012.1:12055025-12291475 GCA_003676055.1 Chloebia gouldiae
GTTCCAATTTTCAAATGACAGTTTGGGTTAGGGTGCAGGTTTTTGTGTTGTTTTAAGAGGAATTAAGCACCTACAAATTGTCAGGTTCAGTAAGAATCTTACAGTGCTTTGTTCATCTGGAAGTCCCCCACACCAGGGCAGAGGTGGTGAAGGGACACATCAGCCCCTGGACCTCTCCCTCATGTATTTTCAAATTATGGCAGTTCCTCACCAAGTCACCCATCTGTGGCACTGATGTTCATGTTGGTGTTTGGACATACACTTAATACTTTGTTTATTTATTAATATTAGTATTTTGACATAGCAAAATAGAAAATAAATATATAAACTCAGTAGCTTGAGAAGCTTAAAGGAGCATTTGCATTTTGACCTATATTTTTTCCTTACACTGCTCTGTAAATAGCAGAAAAACTCTGCTTTTCCCTAGGTAAAATAATTAATAGTCTTTAATACAGTCTTTCCCTTCTGAATTCCAAAAGTTGCCCACCCATGAGAAACCCTCTTAAAGGCAATGTGTATGCAGTATGGAGCACAGTACCTTTCAGCTTTAAGAGGCCTAAATACTGGAAAGTAAAAAGCACTTCACCCTCCTTCCTTTTATTTTTTTCTTCTCTTTTCTGTGTAAATCTAGAAACAAAAAAAAAAAAAAGAAGCACAAGTAATTTATATATTAAAAAGTGGCTTTGGGGAATCACTGGGGAATACGTGTGTTTTAAAATGTCTTAATCAGGAATTAGCTTCAGAACACCAAGCAGAACCAACACATTTGACCTCCTCCATGAAACTAAAGGATTTAGTTCAGAAATCAAGCCAGTAACTTCTACTGAAGTAGCTGTTTGACCTGGAGAGATCCAGTCTGGGAATTTGAGAGAGAAGTCCACCAGTAGGCTTTTAAGATGGCCTCACAGCCTAGCTCTCAAAGTTATACCTTTGTATTTGTCTGAGCTTCTAATTATTCATTTTCACTATCAGGTTTAAGGACTGTGTATCAAGATTTTTAACTTGATTCTCCAGGTCTTGCTTTATTCCCCTTCCAGTTTTTCAAAAATTATTTTTGTTTGTTTGAAAATACTATTAGGGTGGGCCTACAGCTCAATCATTTAGACCACAGACAGATAAATCAACAAATACCAAGTGCAGCTTCTTTTCACCCACCCACATCACCTTTTTTCTGTGCTTTTGGAGTGATGTACAGAGTCCAGTGATGTAACCTGTCCTACTGACTGTCCAGGCTATGTTCCCTGCAGCTTCTCTGTCCTTTGTCATGCAAAACAAGGATACAGCATGTCCATCTCCTCCCCTTCCCCCTGCAGGTGTCACAACTCACTGTTAACAGTCTCATTCCATCCAACACATACAGTTGACTTCTCTTGAGCAAAAAAACAAAGATCTGTTGGACTGTTTATGTCTGTTTGTGGTTACAGGATTGGGCCAAAGGAAATGTGAAAAACAATCTGCACTTCAGCAATCAGTGTTTTTTAGTGAGTATTTTATAGTGATGCTAAGTCTTGAAAAAACAGACAGATGATCAGTTCATGTCAGTAGTTAATATATGGAGAGCACTGCTTGAAAAACATTTATGTTTTCAAAAGAAGGTATTTGCAAACAGAAAATTCAAATCCAAGGTAAATCCAAGAGAAAACGTGAGGTGGTAGGGTGTGGACAGATATAATTCATCTTCCCAAGCAATGCTAAACCCACTTTTTCTATACTTGTGGAATCATCAAACAGCTGAAGTTCACAACTTCGGTGGAAGATGAGAGTAACTTAACTTTCAGAGACTACAGGTGTGTTATCCACATCCCACTCCTATTATTCTTCTTCAGTTCCTCTCCTCCCCTCCTTCCTAGTCCACAAAGGTCGCTGCTTGGTAGCCAGTATGTGTCAGTGATAGAATGCATGGTGCTTTAGAAATACCTTGGTGAATGCCTGACATTTCAGCAATGGATTCAATCAGGGAAAAGATGCTACTGAAAGCTAGAAAATCACCTTCCATCCATTTTTTCAACTGGAATATTTCACCAGGGCTTTAACTAGCACACATGTTCAGTGCAGAAATATAATGAGTCCATTGTCTGAGCATCCAATCACATTGATTGTAAATTGTTCCTCTTCATTTCAGCATCCCTGGTGGAGTTTGTGCTTTAATTATTTAATGTTTTTTGTAGGGAGCTTTCAATTCATGATCCCACGTAAGCCTGACTCAATAATCTGCCTTGCCCTATATTGCTGGCAGATCAGGAATCAATCACAATGCCACAGAGAGGCACAGTGTGCTCATCCTGACATTACTGATGCACAGAAATGTGGTGGCATGCAGTGCCTCAAAACACCTGGGCACCTGATGTTTGCAAACAAAAATAATTACTTATGGTCAATATTGGTTAGAGGGTGCATGCAGGTCACACAGATCTTTTCCTTATTCCCAGAATATTTTCTGTTCCCAAAGCTGTTTGCAGAAGAGCACTGTTCCACTTCCACCTGAGCCATGAAGAATTCTTCATATCAGATTAGTTTCTAATGTCACAAACATGCCTGGCCTGACTCAGTCATTTATTTTATAGTAATATAGCAGCCTGAAGTGCTTTAAAACTTGAGGTCAAGACAGCACAAAAATCCCAGGAAAAAAAAAAAAAAAAAACAAAAGAAAAGTTTAATGAGAGACATACCTGTCTGAAAAAAAGATAGCAAGGCAGCATCAGTCAGGGTGGGATTGTGTAGACACGAGACATTCAGATATCTGTAATACGTCTGGCTTGGTCCCACCTGGCATGCCTGTAAAATTAGCATTATAAATCTCTAGACTAAAAGAAGAGAGGATGTTTAATGTCCCATGCTGAGATGTCTAATAGACAGAAAAAGCAACAAAAATGATGATAATGCAGCACTTGCCTAACGCAAATTGTCAGATGACACGAGACAGAGCTTAAAGAACCCATTTCTCTGCCTTAAAACACAGGTTATAAGTAGAGCAGAAAACCATCTACTCTTAACTTAGATTGGCAGCCTATGTGAGACATTTAAGTTGAATTAACTGCAGATAGGAAAGCAAGAGGGCCTTAAACCCCAGTGTGAACACTTTAGGATTAAGTTTTTCAGAAATAATGTAAAGGAAGTGAGGGATATTTTATCTGTAAAAGAGAGAACATCCACACAGGGATTTGGTGGGCTTTAAGTGTTGCAATTTAATGTCACACCTTTACTTAATTCATCTTAATCTTTCCCATGTGTCTGTCCCACTGCAGCTGAGTTCTTTAATTTGAAATATTATAGTGGATCTATTTTAAAAGACAGCATTAGCTGAACCATTAGCTAAAGGCTTGTCGGGGTGGGGAGGTTACTCAGGGATGAGTAACCAGCTACTTCATACCTACTTTGTGTCAATGCTCTTGGTTTACTTTATCCTGTTGTAGGCTGCATCACACCACCTTGCATGTGCTGAGAGTTTGTGCAAGCCAAGTACAGCATTTTAAATTCAGATTCACTCTTCTTTACAAGTCTAACATTGACCTGATTAAAAGCAAGATGCAAGATGTGCAGAGCAGGTAGGACACCAGGCTCTCATGCAGTGGGAAGGATGGGAGATTGATATTTACCAACCAAAAGTTCAAACACAAAAACATATATTTAAGCTTTTTTTAAAATAATATATATATATGTATGTATATGTATATATCTATATATAGGCGGGGGTCTTGGAACTAGGTGACATTTAAGGTCCTTTCCTACCCAAACCACTCTACGATTCTGTATATTTAAGCCCAAGAGGTTGAACATTCTCAGGGTTACAAAGATCAAGCCATTATGCCAAATGGGATACTTCCATATATTATTTGAGCCAACAAACAATATATGGAAATGCCAACAGAGTATGGAAATCTGAATCTGTGAAAGCCAGTAAAATCTCTAATTTAGTTGGCAGTGAAGGAAGGGGGAATGAGAAGAGCACAAATGGATCTTGAAGACCAGGGAGAGATTCTAAAAGGCTGGAATTGGAACTCTGTAAGCTAATTGCTTAATGCAGTAAAAAAAAAAAAAAAAAGGGTTTTGGGTTTTGTGTAAAAACATAATAAAAATCATAATGTTGCCCTCCCATTATTGGTTTCCTCTGGTACTAAACTCAAAAATTGCTTCAGCATAAGGAAATATTGGAACAAGTCAGGCTATTAACCATTACCCAAATTACATAGAGCCTATTCATGACTGTCAGAAGTTGAACTGACTGGGCTGTCATAAATTTGTTAAGTTAATCAGGCTTCAGTGGAAACTAAGCAAAACCTCAGAGACCTCCAAAAATGCCAGATAAATGGACAACACAATAGCCAACAAAATTCATTGCATTAAGTTCTGAATTTAGAAGAAAAGGCAAACTGCTACGATACATTACAAATTATAAATGACCACGGTACAGCTAAAGGGGGGCCTTGACAGTGAAAGGCAAGAAGGTAAAGTTGTTAAGTTATTTTCTGATGTGTCTTTCTCATAAAATGAGAAGTGAACTGGATGAAATCTGTCATAAGGCCAAAGCAAGCAAATTAAATGCTACTTGAATATAGTGATGACTGGTTTTTCTTTCTAAACACAAGGATGCATTGAATGGAGTTGATTAGGACTTGTACCAGTCTATTCAACAGGAGGATGAGGACAGGTAAATTTTCAAATTGCACCAAGCAGGTCCAAGTCTAGGTCCAGCCTCCTCTGGATGAGGATGGAGAAGAAGATGATGGAGTTTAGCTCAGTAAGGATGGAGAAAAGACCTGAATATATGGCTGAGCTAAAGGACAGCAATATTGCAGAAGGTGGTTTAGTAGGGCAGTGCAGTTTTTCACAAGCTGGACATCAGCTGATGTGCATATCATGCTGTTAGGTGTGACTTGGCTTAAACCTTGAAGGACACAAGGGAATCACTTCCATTCAGTCTGCACAGGACAGCTGGGAGCTCTGCTAGGCAGGAAAGATATGTCCCAGTTGGAAAGGTCAGTAGGAATGCCAAGAGGTCTAAAAACCTGACCCAAAAGGCACATGTTCATAGGGAGAAGGCTAAAGGGGAAACATGATGAGGGTCTTCAAACATGTAAGAGGACATCACACAGACAAGTGGAGAAAGCTGGTTTCCCTGCCCTTGGGAGGTATGTAAGACAAATTTTTACCTTTAGGTTAGATATTTTTCTGTTTTTCTAATAGCAAAGGTCACAAACCACTGGAATGGCCTATGGGGTTATGGAGTCAAGAGAGGTCTTTAGAGGCAGTTTGCACAAATAAATCATGAACTCTTGAAGAAGTAACCTAGATCACAGCCTTTGCCACCAGGTGCCACCCAGCTTTGGGTTTTGTGTGCAGATAAAGTAAACAAACAGATAAAATAGGCTGAAGAACAATAAAAATATTCAGTATCTTGACATGGATCTGTGGTACAACTTCAAGCAGACTGCTGTGGTCCAGCCATCTCCAGCCATCTCAGAGACTGAGAAGTTCAGAGGATTCAAAGAGCAACAAGTAGGATCAAGGGTATGGCAATTCCCAAAAGATTGAAATGATTTGGATTATTATCTTCAGAGAAAAGCAAGGGAAACAGAATAAAAGTACATGAAGTAATGTCTGGTACAGAAAAAAAAATCAACAAAGAAAGGATACAAGAGATTAAAATGGGGAACTTCTCTGCTATGGCACATCCAAAGCATTCGTGCTAAAGTCAGAAGGATTCTGAAGGTAAATGTCTTGCCAACATGGGTACCTGGGGCACCTGCAAGGCTATAAAGAAGTCTGATTCCTCTTGCTTGACATCAGCCCTTTGCACTATACCCTGTGGTTGTACCACGCTCTGTCACAGAATGGCCATGAAATGGGCAAGAGCAGACAAAAATCTGAAGTTTCAGATAATGCTCTTGTTTTTACAAACAGCAAAGGCGGGAAAAACTGGCGCTGTTTGTTTCCAAGAGGATGCTGTTTATCCCGGTAGGCTGGGGCTGGCTGGCCATGCCTGCTCATCACTGAAAGAACAGAGGAAAAGTCTGTTCCAAGCACTCTCTGCATTAAATATATCACATCCTGAGCCAAAAACACTGCTTAGCCCCAAAGCAGTAACTTGAACAGACTTCACAAAGTCATGGCCTTGTTGCCATCTTAAGAGAACTCAGTGTGTGTATGAAGGAGGTGCCTCTGGTTTATCCAATAATGAGTAAACAGTGACAAAGGATCTCCAATCCCCATGACAGCATTGACTACCTAAAAAGAGAAGGGCAAAGGTCTTCAGTGCTAAGTCTTACCCAAAGTTAACAAACCTAGTCATTACTGAATAACTCCAACCATGAAATTTGCAATTATCTATATCTATCCACTGGTGCCTATGAAGAACTAAACTTGGAGGGGATCCATTTAAGGATACATAGAGACACCAGAAATCTCAGAGATATACCAGAAATTTTGCCAGAAATTTGTTTAAAACACAAAGCAATCTTTAAGAGACCAATTTCTGTGAAGGAATGTGGTGCTGTGTGTAAGCATTAAGAAAAATGTGACCTTTGTAGTTCTGATATATCACACTGTTTTACACAAGGGGAGACAGGTCCCTCTTCAGTTTCTCTCTGTGGGTCCACTTTGATAAGGAAGGGATGCTGCACATGATATGACCTCTCCATTGATCACCTCAGGAGTGGCAGCAGTTGTTTTTTAATGCTAGAGCCCATGATGGAGCAACACCAGCCTATTTTCAGCTCACAGCACTAATGCAGTTTTCAAATTGTACATGGCTCCCAACAAGCTCGCTTGAAAAGCACCGTCTCTCCTGGTCTCCTAGAACATCACACCTGGTGTGGCATTTGTGAAGCCCCTCTCACACTGACATAACCCTTTAGAAGGTTTGGGTGAGAACCACCTGTCCTGCAGAAGGAGAGCACACTGCCACACTTTGTGCCCAGGCAGATTCAGGGAGCCTGAGGTTGGTCAGGAGGCTGGTGCATGTAATGCCAGCTCAGAAGGCTCCAGAACAGCAATTACCACCTGCTTGGGAAATCCAGGGAGCTTGGCTAAGCCTTGGGGACAATGTAAAATGAAAGTGGTCAGAAGAACATCACAGTGGTTTGAGTGTGGGCTGGGGATATCCCAGACAACAAAGCCTGTTTGGTAAGAGCTGCTTTCCATCTGCAAAGCAGATGAGAGTTCAGTGCTGAGGATCATTTAAAAGTAAAATAAATTGTTTAAAATGGCTTGTAGTAAGTAAAACCATATTTCTTTGTGAAGTAAACTGCCCTTATTTGCTGGGTGGATGTATGCACACCAAGCCAGACAAGCAGATGAAGAAAAACTGGTACCTGGGTTTAAGGAGAGAGCCTTGGCCAGTCTGAGAGGAGGTGCAGTAAAAGGTGGAAGAAAATATCCCATCAGTGCTTCACAGGGCAGGTGGGCGAGGAGCTGATGGAGGATGAAAGCACATAACTGGAGAGGACAAATGGTGACAGTGGATTGCAAGTAATGCACAGGATATTCTTCTGGGTCAAAGCATTGTCTCAAGAAAGAGGCAGCTTCCCTTCCCCACAGCCCCTCTGGTGAGCTGACAAGGTTTGCAGAGCTGCCAGTGGCTGTGCAGTAGGTCCTAATTGCCAGACAAAGTTAAATCTCAATTTTCAGAAGCTAGAGGCACAGAGAAAATAGACCCTGATAAAATATCTAGCTGATAACCTTGACAAAATCACAAATCTAAATAAATAAGAAGGAGCAGGAGATTCTGGGTAACTCATTGAATACAAAAGGGCAAACCCAACAAGGTGAACCCAAATCCGTATACCTCTGGTGGAAAAAATAGCTTTATTAAAAAAAAAAATCCTCATATTATCAAAGACTCCTTATCAACAACAGTAGATTCAAGCTGACAGGCTGAAATCAATGCCAGCTATTGGAATATGAAGGCATGATAAAAGGCTACAACTTCCTTTGAAAAATGTATATTTAGATGTAGATCAAGGATATTGTCATTTCATCACCTTGGCCATTTTTTGATCAACTCACTTAGCATATTTAATTAAAGATATTATAGTCAATCTCATTTCTAATTACATGCAAATTTGCAATATTTTGTGGATTGGTTCCTGCTTCGGAAATGTCTCTGTTTGTAGTACAGCCCACTTAGGTACTAAAATGGCAGCTTTCTTTCCACAGTTTACAGAGACGTTAACGAAGCTGGAGCTGTCAAAAAATAAAACATCCTCTGCTGTAGCTGTGCATACTAACAAGTAGTCTTAATGCTGGTGAAATTTTCATGTAGAAATTACTAAGTCAGTGTCCTTAAAAAGAAAGAAAACCAGGCCTTACTTAGTACCAAAGTAGACAAACAAAATTATTTGTTAGAGTGAAAAAAACCCCACAACTCAAGTTCAAAATAACAAAGAATGTGTTATTGAAGTAAGTTATGTTGGAAATACAAAAGCTAACTGAATCACAAATAAAGAAAATTAGTAGAAGACTGGGGTTTAGCATAAGGTGAGGCAGCATCAAAATATCACATGCAAAAATAGCAAACAGGCTGGGTTAGAACAGAAAGAGGATGTTGCTGTGTCTTCACCACAGAAACACTGATCATAGGCATATAAAATGGTTAATATTGCAGCTTCAAAGTTTAGTCTAGTGAAAGATGATTTTTCATAATAATATAGGGACATGTCCTTTGAAGCTAAAATAGAAAAAGGCAAAGGTACAAAAATTTCAGTTGCCCTTGCAGGAGCAGCATCCTGAAGCCAATGACAAAGACCAGCTGCTCACAGTTAAATCAGACCAAAATTCCTACAAGGTAGCAGCTCAGGGTGCACAGCCCTGTAAAACACAGGGCAAAAAACCACAGGTGATGGTTACTGTTGGAAATTGTTAATAGTCTGAACCTGTACAATTTTTTAATACTTCAAATCATTCCTAATGAATTGGGATTAGGGTACTACCCAAGAACCTGCTGGAACCTTCTTGTGCTGGACACAGCCATCAAAAGAACAGGTCTGTTAAAATATGTGAAGACACAACCACCAACAGGAATATAACACTCTCTCTCTCTCACTGCTGAATTTGCACATCATCTCACCATTCCCTGCAAGATGTCTATTTTTTATAGCTGCAAACAAATGAAGGAACGTTAACCTTAAATCACTGCAGCTCAGGAATGTCGGGAGGAGAGAGGGAGCACAGGGAGCTGCTGTGATCCTTCCCTGTGATCTGCCTGACCCTGACCAGCAGCTGCTGGTAAAAGCACCACCTTGCACGGTCAGGCTGTCCCTGTGTGTTTGCATTGTTTCTAGTGAGGGTCATGGATTCAGTGTCCAGGAAAAAAAAACTTCTTTGCATGGTGGGAGCTTTTTCAGACCTAAAGTCTGTAGCAGCAAGCCACCATCAATACAGAGCACTACACCTAAAGAATTTATCAAGTTTTTACAATTTATCTAAGATAAATTGTTCATTTCTCCCCTCAGTAGATCTTAAATTTAAAGAAATTCGCATCAGAGTGTGAAAAAGAAATCTCAATCACCCTCTAGAAAATGAGATACTGGTCATCAAACATTGCACTTCCTATAATTGCCATCACATTGTAAGAGCAGTCACGCTGACATGAACTGCAGATTAATTTTTCACAAGATACCTGAACTTCACAACATGACCCATTTGATCCTGGAGCTGGCACAGCAGCCACACCTCAGAATGTGATCACAAGCCCTGTCTGAGGAGCAGTACCCCTGAGCTGGCTTCTAAATACCTCCAGGGCCGTGGGTACATATTCCAATCAGTCACACACCTACCCTGGGAATTACCATATCTGCTACTGGAGAGCCCTGGGAGGAAGAGGTTATGAATAGCTGCCATCTGCAGCAGGGCAGTCACAGAGCAGAGTGATCTACACACAGAACAAAAGATGGGTGATCTCAGCCCAAAAGATCCTTATCTGCCATTTCATTAATTGCCAGCTAGTCACATGCTTCGTTGCACCACCTGAAGTAGCATCCCACAACAGGTTTTTCCCTCCAAATTGACATCTAGCAGGCACCAGGCATTAAAATGCATAAGATGTAAGTTTAGTGGACCATGATACCCAGAGGGAACTTGCCTTCAGTTTATTTCCTAAAGCAGACAGGCCATGGTGGCCACAGCACCAGGTGGTTTGTCTCCCCATTTCCCCTTCCCATAACTTCTGCAAGAACTGGCAGGTCTGCATCTCCCTAGCCCTGAGAATGCTCCAGTCCATTCCCCATGGAAAGGTACCCAAGGAGCTGTGGAAAAGGACCCTTCCTGGAAACTTAGCAAAAGCCGATTTTGTTTGCAGTGTAGAGGAAGACAAGTCTAAGCCCCTCTTAAAGCAGTCTTTAAGGATGCCATCAAGTACCAATTTATCTCATAGTGGCACCAACTTGTGGCCATAAATTACTCAGACATGACTGAAAGAGGGCAGAGACTGCCAGTGTCCTGTCTAGGGGATGAACAGAGGAGACAGCCCTGGGAATGTGCAACTCCAGGGCCAGCACAGCCACCACTTGTGCCTGACCCCTGAGCACAGACACCCCCAGCAACCAGGGACAGCCTCTGCCACAGCCCTACCAACCCTTCATTGTGTGAATTGCTGGCAGCTGAATCCATATCTCTCCTTTTCCTGCTTTGTGCCACGGACACTGAAAGCAGAGGATGGAGGTGGCTAGCTACTGTATCCTCATCTTTCTGCAGCAATTTCTAGTTCATCTGCCCTAACCTACATCTTGGCAGCCCAGCCCAGTGATGCATCACAAACCATTTGCATCAAGCCACGGGTGTGTTGCTGTCAGTAGATGAGCTCCTTCCAAGTCTCAGGATTTATTGTTGCATCCAAAGCACCAGTGCCATGGCCAGGATGGCACAGACTCACTCGCAGTTTGAGTCCTTCAACTGCTCTGAGAAAAGACAGAAATATTAAAGATGAGCAAAAGACCGTGTCACAAGGAAAAAGGACATAAATTATCAAATAAGGAGGGAAAACCCAAACAACTCCAAACCAAAGAAAATGAAGGCTTGACAATAACTGAGGTAACACATGAAGAGGAAGGGAAGAAGCATCTTCCACGCAGCTGGAGAAGGCACAGAGGAGGCTGCAGGACAGCAGAGCACCTTGACTTGCACACTCTCTGCCCTGGAGTGTTTTGTTTGTTTTTTTTTCTAAACAGGAGGTACAAGTCCAGGCTCTACTCCTGAAGATCTTGTCAGAGATGATGCCCAGCCAAACAGGAGATCCAAACAGTGTCTCGGCGGAGCTGGAGCAAGCCTTTGTATCTGGAGCCACGTATGATAAAAAACTCAGATCAGTCTGCTACAAACATTGAGGAAATCTGGATGGGGGTGGAAGCATGATGGCCAAGATCTGTCTCTTCTCTGACAGGTAAGCCATAAGAAAGAAGTTGTTTCTCTGATTTTAACTTTCTAGGTCCAGAAATGGAAATAGTTTCTCTCACAGATGCTGTCCAGTAGGAAAAACTTTGGCAGAAGGATTATGTTTCCATCATTAGAGCAAAGACAATATATCAACTTGCAAGAAAAGACCAACAGCAAGAGGATTTTCTTAGGTTTTAGATGGCTCTTTTGGGTTTCTTTTCTGCTGTTGTTTTACATTTATGTCACAAACCAGTCTGTCTAACAAGCATTTCTTCCCTGAGAGTGCTGGCAAATAGCAGAAGTGGCTTCTCCTCCCCTGCACCCCCCACCACGCTGAGTGCAGCGCACCAGCTGTCATTTGCAAACGCTTATCCTAGAACAGTGCCTGCCACTCTGGGCCTGGGGCTTCCAGATTTCTTTTCATTCCCGAAATCCATGATTTGCAAACAAAAGCCAAATAAGCAAAACACAAAAACAATCGGTCCCCTTGTGAAAAGCATGCCTTAAATCTGTCTTTTTCTGGCTTTTTTTTTTTCAGTCTAGATTTGGAGTTCTCTGCCGAACCCACCGGATCAAAAGTCCCTTTTGGCAGAGCGGGGCACAGCGTGGGGTTCGCCTTGTGCGCTCCTCGCGGTGCCACTGGCGGTGCCCGGGGCTGCTCCGGGGCTGCCCCGCGTGTGACCGAGACGGCGGCGAGCGCTCGAGGCGGAGCGGAGCCCGCGGGAGCCGCGACCGCCTCGCAACCCGCGCCGGGGCTGGCGCAGCTCCCGGAGCCCGCGCACCGCACCCCCGCCGCTCGGGGCTTGCACAAGAGCCTCCGAGCCGGGCAGTGACGCTGCCTGGGCGCTGCCATTTGGCTCCGGCGGGAGCAAGCGAGCGCAGGTACGGACAGGATTTCTTTTTCCTGTTGAAACACATTCGTCTGCAGATTAGCGGCGGCTCTGCCCACAGGGAGGCCAGATAGCACCAGCTGATTCTTCTTTGCCAGCCCACAGCCATCCCCAGGAGCAAACAACACCCAGCTCTCCAGCCAGCTCTTGGTTCCTCTGGGATTAATGTCCTGCGGTCCGAGCAGATAAACCCAGGTGCTGCAGGGACACTGACCCGCAAACTACTTTTTTTTTCCCTCAAGCAGAGAGCAAAAACAACACCTATAAGAGAGGGGTTCCTTTTCCTAGAGAACAGCAAATCTAGTGTTTCTGGACCAAATCCAAGAAGGCTCTGTAAAATTCCTACTTTCTAATTTTTACAAACAAAAAAAGAGGCCAAAGCAAAAAGCAAAGCCACAGAAATCCATTGCTGCTTCTGTTCCTTATTTAGGGTAGACTGCATCTGAAATCTAATTATCTCTCTGCAACTCCCTGTGCAGTCAAGGCAGACAGAGAGCAATCTCCAAGGAGCAATTCTTTTAACCTGCCTGAAACACTTACCTGGGGATGTGACCGACTCTCTCTCACACTCAACACCCAGGGATGATACACTGAAATTACTCCAGAATTACTGTCTTCTGGGACATGCAAGTCAGACTGAACTCTTACACACAGCAGAACTTGTTCTTCCAAATATTACCCTCTTTAAACACCTGAAGGTGAAGGAATATCTTGGGTGTGTGCTTACCTAAGGGACTACAACAATGGCACAATCAGTCTGCAAGAGGAGACTATTTCACGGTTTGTGCTTTATTTTCCCTTTTTTCCACAGATTATGGCAATCTAATAACTGGATTTAGAGTTCCTATGCAGCCACAGTTTGCTTTTCCATTCATTGGATCCAGAAATGTCCCTGCTCAGGGGAACAGCTGTGAGATATTAAAAGCATATTCCAGTGGGAGAAGTGCACCTCTTGCCTGCTGCTGTGTTCCACATCACTGTCCTGCAGCAGGAGAGGTTCCTCCAAAGTGAATGCTGCTCACCTTGCTACAAGAAAATCAGTGCTTTGGAAGAGAAGCATTGATGCAGTGGTTGAATTCCTGGACAAGCCAGCCAGAGAGGACTTGCCACCTGCTCTGTAAGGAAAACAGAGGGAAAAAGGAAAAGTGACTTGGTGGGGACATGGTTCATATCAAAGCTAAGCAAGAGTCTCTGCAGTTTTTAGAGACAAAAGGACAAAGCACTGTTGCTAGAGACAGAAGAGGAAAGGGCAGGAATACAAATGGTGGGATGAGAAGCATCGCTGATGGTCTGTGCTCAACCCAGTCTGAAAGGAAATCCATGCTGCCTGAGAGCTCTTCAGTCACTGCAAAAAAACACCAATTTCTGGATAACAGAAGAACCTCCTTCAAGGGACACAGCTCCTGCCTCTCTAGAGCCAATACATAAAATGTATTTCAGCTTACATTTCCAGGGACAGCTAATTATGGAGACACCTGTAAAGAAGCAGTGCCATTCCTACCAACATACATCCCAGGAGGTGTTGATGAGGACTTAGAGGACTCTGCACAACACAAAGAAGCAGATATCTCAGCAACATTTACTGAGACCCTTTCCATCCTTAACCATGGATAGGAAAACCAGAAAGAAATCATGGGTGCAATTGCATTTTAAGTGACAGATAAAGGTTTAGTGGCACCTTCTTCCAGCGGGAAGACTGTGTGCTGTGGATGGCCACAGCAGGAGGCACCCAAATTTTCTGAGCATCAGGCTCAGTCAGACTAAACAAGTTTGAAAGGATTGAACCAGCATGAAGGGAGGCTGAAGGGGAACAGTTGTGGAGCTGGAGTGTTCAGAACAAAAGCAATGAAGGAAATGGACCAGCTGCCTGCACCACGCCACACAGGGGGGTAACACATAAAATCAACAGTCGTGACACATCTGCAGGCACAAACTTAGCACAAGAGTGTTACCAACACCTGGTGAAAAGATTCACATGCCAAAGCATCAACACCAATGGAAAGGTAGGTGGCAAGAGAGGAAAGGTTCATCCTCCGGCAAAGATGTCTGGAACCACTTTTGAACCCACAACCCTGTCCACCTGCTCAGGCAGCTCAGTCTGCCCAGGAAACCAAAAACTGCCACCACACCCCACACGGGCCACTCTAACCTGAGGCACCAACTCTCAGCTCTGTTGCTCAAGACCAGAGCTCCTGCATCCCACATGTTGTTCCTCAGAT
Organism: Chloebia gouldiae; assembly: GCA_003676055.1. NCBI lineage: Eukaryota > Metazoa > Chordata > Aves > Passeriformes > Passeridae > Chloebia > Chloebia gouldiae. The sequence goes on from QUSF01000012.1 coordinate 12,069,502, forward strand.
GGAAACAGTAACCCCAACTCAGCTGCTGACCATGGCAGATTCACATGAAAGTCAGTCTTGGAGGCCAAATTTAAAAACTCTTTGCCAGCTGAGAGTGTGTTTCCCAAACACAACCTTACCCAAACCTCCAGCTGGGCTTCCAGAGCTTTGGTTTCTTCCCCCTGTTTATCTCCAGCTCTGCTCCTATTAACAGCTAATTTCCCCTGTACATCCTTACCTGCCTACTCAAAGAGGGATGTTGCAAGACCGAGGTTAATAGCTCCCAAAGATGGGGTTCTACAGCCGCTCACTACCCTCTGCACCCCTGAAACCAGACAAATCCTGTCAGCACCCCCAAACCAGGAACTGGTTGCCCTGTGACTCTCCAGGAGCATCTCCATCAGACCCAGCTCCCTGATCCCTGTGTGTCTGCTGGGAATCTCCAGCACTGCAGTGCCAAAGCCATCCTGCTCCAGTAACTGGACATAGGGGGGAAAGGAGAAACATTACCTGGATCGAGTCAACAATTCCCCAGGACCATCTGCCAAGGACCAGCATGGAGGCATCTGTCCTGCCACTCACATATGTGCTGGCAAACATAACTTTATTTTACTTATCATCATCACCTTCATTTTATTCCAGCCCAGGAAGCTCCACAGTGGATGTCAACACAAGAGAGAAAAAGGAAATGTTTTCAAATTGAAAAATAACTTGAAACCCAGCAAACACTAAATTGCCTTGTAATCGAATTCATTATACTTGCTGGTAGGAAACAGAAAAAGCCCAGCTAAGCACTATGTATTTAGCATTTTAAAGCTAAAAATAGTAGTAACTACATCAGCAGGGAGAAGGAGTTTGAACAGAAAGTGAATGATCACCAGCAATTATTTCTGGATATTTTAAGTAAGTGCCCTGAAACTGAAAAAGGCAGTGCATGGTCAAATCCCTGTCTAGGCTTACAGGACAAATATAAGGAGGTAAAGTATGAGGAAGAGGGGAGGAATGCTAAAGCAAACCATAAAGAGAAATTAGAGGTTAGGGAAGATCAATTACCTATAAGGAAGCAAGATGTTCTTTGGGAAGATTTGATACTGAGAATGATTTCAAATTTTGAAAGAAGGATCCCTGATCTCCTCTAATACTTTGGCTAGTCCTAGCTCACAAATGAGTTCACTCCATCTGTGAATATTCCTGACATTTTATGTGGCTCAAAGGTTAATTTCTCACTTTTATTCTGAGATGTCAGAGAGTCAAACTTCAGCAACAGCACAGAGCTATAATGTAATAATGTGTTAAACTACACAAGAATATGCTTTTCACTTCATTTAGGAGGATCCTAAAACCAAATCATGATCTGTGCATGGTCTTCATCAATGATAGTTGTGCCTTAGCTCCATCACAAGGGGATATTTTCTCCCAAGACACACTCAGGGTGCAGCACTGGACATTAGCTGCTTAAATTAATGCCTGTATCTCCAGACCCTTGCAGCTTTTTCTCAAGCCTATAGAAGTCTCAACATAAGAGGTCTCTGAACCATGGATGTTGATTTTCAACAGTTCTTGGATTTCAGGAAAAATTCTACAAGTCTAAAAGAAGGCTGATATTTTGTCTGTTTATAAAAGTATATAACTACAGAGACTGAATTACTAGAGGCCTGCCAGTGTGAAGCTAATCCCTGGGAAAATAATAGTTGATACAGAGCTAAAAGAGATTAACGCCAATCAACGTGTTCATGAAAAACAAATCGTGTCAAATTAATTCTCATTTTAAGAGATTACAGCTTCCTTGATGGAGCAATAGTGTCAATGCAGCAATGCACCACATGGCAGCTCTCCTCCCTCCGGTTGGGCCAGTCCTGCTCTGAATCAGAAAGCCAGCCTAGCATTCCTTAAAATAAACTAAAATCGGGTCAAAGCCTTCAGGATGCAACTGGAAATGGGAACTCTTTAGGGAAGCAGGGTCCTGCTGTGTTCTCCCATTGGCTCCGAGCTGGTCAATGCTTGCTGCCAGCCTGGGCAGTAAGAGCATTACTGAGACCACGGGGGAGATGGAGGTGGAAAGGATTAGGGAGGCATGGGAAGAAGAGGAGGCTGTGCTGCTGGGAAGCACTGATGAATCACTCGAAGGAAGCAAGGAGCAGGTCAGGGGCAGGCCCTGCACGGCTCCAGGCAGCCCCAGTGTGGTCAGGCTGGGGGAAGAGCCACTCTGAACAACAGCAGGAGCACCAGAGGTGGCTTAGAATGAGCAGGATGACCTCGTTGGCAAACACAATCCATGGCAGAGTACAGGGACTGTCACACAGGAGTGGGAACGCTGCTGTGGCTGTTGCAACACCCACTTCAGGTTGGCAAATGGCAGATGGGATACACAGCTCAGTTGTGTGGCCCAGGAGGGATCTTGCTGCAGCACGAGGAGCCCACAGCTCTTCCCTGCTGCCCTCTGAACATCCAGTGTCTGTGGGGCCATCAGAGGTGAGCAGGCAGAATCCACCAGCACTGGGCTTGGAATCTAACAAAACAAAGGAGACTGGAAATGAAATCTATCCTTTTAGCCCCAGGAACAACCACCATGAGACTTGGCGTCTCTGTCACCAGAGAGCACCACTTCAGAAAAACCTCATTCAAGCAGCACTGGGGCAGGGTGACTTTGCCATCTCTTACACAGGACTGAAGCTTGCACAGTGGCAGATCATTCCTACTGGTCATGCAGCTGGCACCACATCCAAGCAGTTATTAAAAATAAATAAGTAAAAAATACTGCTAGCTCAGAAACCTCTGAGTCCAACTCACAGCAGTGCTTGTGCCAAAGGGCACCCAAGCTGCAAATCACAGTGTAATACACTGTATTATTAACAGCAACCTACAGCAAGACACAAACTCGGCACTAAATCCTGTGTGGAGAACTGCTCCAGATTACCCATCCCTTTGTATTTAGGCTTCAGTTACACCACGGCTGTTGCATTGCTCTCGTACCTCTGCAGGGCAGGGGGGGCGAGGTGGCCTTGACCTCCCTCCCGCAGCGGGATCGCGCATCCCGGCCTGCGAGCTCCTGCTGGAGACCCACCAGAGGGCGGTCGGGGTTGCCTTTTCCCTCCGACTGCATCATTTTCCACCTCTGCGTCCCGGGGAGCCTCACCACTTTTTACCTTCTGCGGCCACTTACAGCTGCATCCTGAAGATGTGTTATCACATGCCACAGATATCTACAGATAAGAGAACATGTTTGCTATAGATGAAGAAGTTATTTATTAATTGTAGTCCCTGGCTTGTTGGGGCAGCCTCTTTTAGAGCTGCATAAGACAGCAGGCCCCCAGATCCCATGGCTGATTATGCTGGTAATTTATAGGATTGGGGTGCCCACAAAGTTTATGCTGGGTTTTTGAAGACTAAAGCTTCTTCTCCTGTTTTATTTATTCAGGAAGGTGAAAACTACCATATTAAATGTAGATACAAAACATTAGACAAAATTAAATCTCTCTTTCTGACCTATGACACACCATTACCAGTGTTGAACTCAGCTTCAAGACCACAGTCATGATATCATGATAATCAGATATTATCATACCATTAGTATTATATAGCTGTCTTTGACAGCTTTTAAAACCTTTTTACCTCCTGCTTTCATCTTCCTCACTTTCTTGTCTTCTCCAAAACAAGGACCACACAGAGCTGCTTTTCCCTTTTCCTGCACAGCCCAGCCTGCAGGTACAGAAGCTTTCCATCTGTTCTCCTCTCCACTTCCACCGCCCATCCCATCTCTGCTGTCCTTCTTCCCTGCCTCATCTTCTCAACCTCTTGTGTATCTCTTCTCAAAATCTGTCTGCCCTCATGTGCAGCTTCACTCCACCCTTACCTGTCCAGGCATGGCACCATCTCTCCTTATCTCCAAATACTCTGTACTTCCACTGTCTGAAGCTATTTTCCTCCAAAACAACCCAAGTTCCTTCTTGATTTGTCTTTGTTTCACATTTTAGATTTGTTCTACAAGCAGGCAGAGCAAAAGATTCTTGTTGAAGAAAACACAGCATTAGGAAGGCCAGTCCACATAAGCTGTTCAAAAGGAAGGTAGCAAAACAAACAAACCCACCCAACAAAACAAACAAGTTTCTCCTCTGCATTTGATCCTTCAGAAAGTCAGAATCACAAAATCCTTTTGATAACACTGCATCACCAGGAAGCACCAGAACACAGCAGCCTTTGCTTAAGCAGGAACCTGAGTCTCTCCAGGCTTCCCATGGTAGGTACCCATGGCAGTGCTATTGTGGAGGGGACACAGGTGTCCCCGTTTCAGCTGGGGGGACAACCAAGCCTCTGTCAGTCAAGAGACACCTCCCTGCCCACAGCTGCAGCGAGCACCCTGCCCACCGCAGGGGCTGCCCACAGATCAAAGCAGCTGACAGCACTTTCTGTCCTGTGCTGCCAAGGGTCTCTCAGGGGACAGACTGAGTGACATCCTTAGGGACATGTCCCTGTCCTAGGAAACACAGCTCTGCTGGGGAAGCAGGTGGGAGCCTGCCAGGCAGGATCAGACACGGACTCAGGGCAGCAGCAAAGTGACTGCTTACAAAGGCAACTGCTTCTACTGGTGTTTCCCAGCTCCCATTCCACTTGCTTCCTCTCTTTGCTTTATTTCTAGAGCAGCCCTGTGTGGGGATTTTCATTACACGTTGTGCCTCCCCATAAAGCTCTGCAGGCAAACACAAAGCCAGAGGCACCAGGGATGGGCAGAACAGGAGGCACAAGGACACCTGGATTAGAGCCCTGACACTGTGGGACAAGCACAGGGAATGATGACATCTTCCTTCTGTGTCATCTTTAGGCAACATTAGAAAGCATTTCTCAGTTCCTGAATCAAGATGAACAAAGAAATTTCAGTGGTAGGGAGAGAGATACAGGGAGAGAGATTTCCTGAGCTGCAGGGCTCTGGGACTGCAGCCTTGCTCTGCTGGCTCTGCTGTGTGTTTGGCCAGAGCCAAGACTTTCCTCTGGCTCACCTGCACAAGAAAAGCTCCTCAGTGTGGCTCGAGCTCCAAGATTTGTTCTGCGCCTGCCAAGGTAGTCCCTGCACACAGCTGCCAGATACTGAAATAATACATTAAAAAAAGAGAGTTCATAAAACTCTATCTATCTTTCCATTGCAGTTGGCTCCATCACTGCAGCTAAATTTCAGGAACAGACAACAGTAGCAACTAAAATGCTCTGACAAGAGAAGGTACTGCTATTAATGGGGAAGGTCAGAGATAGCACGAGCAGTGATAACCCACCCAGCAAAGCTTCCTGGGACAGAAGCACCAGGAGCAGCAGATCAGATGATCCATGCAGGTAAACATTTTCACATACATTTTGTGAAATCTCGACAAGCATTTTGTCGAGATTAAGTTAAAATGTTCTTCCCACCTCATTCTCAAGGCACCAATTTTTGATGTTTATTGGATAACTGGCAAAGTGGAATGAGTTACAGGAGTTAAATCCACACTGTAACTAGAAAAATGCACACTTTGCAAATGTACATCTGTCATGTGAGCTCTGTTACCCACATGGAAACAGCCATTAACTGGCTGGTTTCACCTTAAAAAGTTGAAAAGCTAAAAGAGGAGAAACCTTCACAGTTTGCTAGGATCCCCAACTACACAGACCACATGCAATGCTTTCCTGGAAAGACAGAAGTAAAAGAAACAAAGTTATTGCAAATTACCCTTAATTTGCCTTTCACGTAATTTCACAAATAATGAAAAATGTCTTCAAAAGCATCTTCTCTTAACTAGATGGAGACACGCATGAAATTCAGACAAATGACTTGTAGCAAGCATCTAATTTTGGCCTTAGCACTATGTTCCTACCTAAAGGGAGAGCTGTGCACAGTTCACCAAATTTTAAACCCAAATTTGGAGTCCACTTCAGAGCCTCAGAAATCAAACAGCAGTTTTCAAAATAGGACAGAGGTTTTTACAAGAAAAAAATAAACCATAACAAAAATATCAAAGAGCAATTTTATTTATCTTATTTGGCACAAAACTTACAAGGACTGTTTTGTTCCCTTCTTAAATTTTACTAAATTTAAACTAGCAAGGAAAAAAATGGCATACTAATATATTTAATGAGCTGTACAGCAAGTGACATGTGGAAGGAGGCACCAGAAAGATCTACCAAAAATCAAAGTGCATGAAAAATACCTACTCTGAGCGCCTCATGGTATTGTATTAAGGCACCACTCTTTTAGAAGGTTTACTGGATACATCAAGTGTGCAACTTCTTGGTTTGGAATGTGAGAGTCCTTCAGCCTGCATCAGAACTGGACACTGCAACCTCTGAATGGAACAATGTTTCTCCAATGTTTAAAGGAAGAGACCTTTGTGCCCAAGATCATCTCTCAGCCAGGCATGTCACTGCCACATGCTTTGGAAAAGCCAACATAGGTTTTCAGAGTACCAACACCTCACTTCAGAGTTTTAAGCTGTAGTGTGCACCAGACCTATGCATTCTTTACAATGGTTTTAGAGAAAAGAAAGATAGAAGACACAAAAGTAACATGGAACATACCAGTAAATACATTTAGATACATTTATCAAAAGAACATTTAAGGACTTTTGGGAGTATCACTTACAAAAAATCTGAATAGTGTTATAATCCAAAATAATTAAATACACTTTTCAACAGATTATTACAAAGCTTCCTTCAGGACTACCAATCAAGTCTGACAAATTCCACAAGACTTCAGGAACTTTCAGTAAGCATGTAGAAAAAGCCCAGTATTAGACAGTGGTAGGAGAATTTCATAACTGGAAACATTTAATGTACATCCTGTAACTGCAAATCATGTTATATGGGTGTGTATATTACACATGTACACACACTCACACACTGAAACATCATTACAAGGGCCAAACAGGCACCTCACTGCTCTGAGGTGTGTTTTGCACATCACTGCTCTGAAGTATGACAGAAGCTGCACCAGGTTTATTATTTCAGCACCTTCGTTAAGAATTATTTGTTTAAGAACCAAACCACTTCAGTTATAGGTGCCACAGGCCAGATTCACACCAAGTGTAAACAGGTTCCAAACAACCAAAGAGAAGTTGCATCTGCTTCTTACCAGCTTTGACTTTGGTTTTTCTGCTCAGCTGGATCACCAGTCGCCTTTACTTGCAGGAAGAAGTTCAGTAAGAAATCAATGCCCGTATCAAAACTGAAGTAGGAACCAGTAAATGCAGAATATTGTTATCAAACCACTGTACAACACCTCTACTGTAGAGAGTTTCAAACATCTCAGGAGCTTGAGACTGCTTAACCTGAACTCTGGAAAAACATATTTCTCTATGGACATGCAAAGGCATTTAAATATGAACGCTAGGCATTACAATATTTCATTTTTTGTCCTCTCTAGCGTAGACCTCGAGAACACAACTGTGTGCCCCATTATAAAACCAAAACACCCTTGAGCATTAAAAATTCTAAACAGCAAGGGTGGGAAAGAAGGGCATCTGGAAGTGATCCACACATTACAGAGCATGGCGTTTCACAAGTCTCTGAATAGTTTAGTTCATACTTTCTGGGATAACTTTCCCAATACCTTTGTCCCAATACAGAGCTGTAGTTTTCAGTAACTCTTTTACCCCTGCATTCTTTGCTACCACATATAAAATGTGCCACGGAAGTGGCAGTCAGGGCTAAACATTTAACAACATGTCCTTTTCATCCTTTATTAACAATGACATTTATTTCATGATTTGTATGTAAGTCATGTAGCAATGTAACATTGGTGTTATACACTGTGCTTCCGTTCTCTGGCACTTGGAGGAGGACTTCATTTCCAGATTGTCACATCTTGCTGAAGCATTCCTTTGCATTTGTCCAAACCTGAATTCCCTTTTAAAAGAACAGTTAAAAAAAATCAGTAGGTGGGAATACACTCTATTTGCAAACCTCATCCACAACTTTCTTCAACAGAAGACTCTACAAGGAAGTCCCTGAGAACTTCAGAGAAGAAGGCAGAGACCATATTGAAATTGGACCACCCTATTTTATATCTATATCTATCTCAACATTAACATGTCACTGAGTTCAAGAGGACAGACTGTGTGGGAGGTTTTATTGTAGTGACTTTCAATCTTCTGTGACTGCCACGTTCCCAGTTACTGACAGTGCATCTGCCCCCCTGCTGACAGGACAAACACACTGGGCCAGCCTTTCCCAAGCCACACATACCTTTTTGCACATGCTAATCTGCATAACAGCATAGCTTATAAGTGCCTCCTTCAAATCATGATTCTTCTGCTCTTTAAACCGTTCAATGTCAGCCCAGGCACTTTTCACAAAGTCTCTGAAATTTAAAACAATGACTTCTGTTAGCAAGTGTTTTACATGTTCCACCCTCAGCAGAGAAGCTGGGTATGACAGAGTGCTCCATCTTTCAGTCAGTAAATCAAGTCCTGCAGATATTATGCATCCCTCAGTGCCCTCATTTTATAACTGGCACCACTATCTAATTCTCCACCTTCTTTTTAATCTAGAGTTTCACAGGATACATTAGGATGTTTGCTTGGTTTGGTGTTTTTTGCCCCAGGTAGTATCACTGCCACAGAATCACCATAAGTCAGAATATACTTTTTTCCTTCAGATTCTGTTGGGGGAACTAATTATCTTTATGCCATCATTCAGCACACAACACTGTATGCTTCTTTTTCAATTGTCAAGTCAGAATCTTCATCTCTTCAGTGTGAAAACTCACTTGTTTGTCAGGATATGAGACACTCAAGTACAATAAACATTTACAATGCAAATTTAACTTGGGTAATTCACTTCAGAAATTAATTTTGTTGGTTTGGTGATGTGTAGTCAGGTCTCCTTAACTAAAATGGAGGCATATATCTGTAATTCCTACTGTCATTTGTGCTGGACTAGCATTCACTTGAAAATTGCTTCCAGAGCTACAAAAGCACATCTCAAATACATCTGCCAAAATTATTAAGATACTGCATTTACTGAGTGTTGTTGCTTTGAACTATTCATGAACTAGTCTTATCTTTCCATTTCTAATGCTAACATATCAGGAGATACCATGTTTACCCCTTGTGTTATATGACAGACATGCTTTGACAAAATCCCATTGCTTTAAGAATGTTAGTTCCTATTTTAATTTTTGCATACCTGAAGAAAATTTCATTTTAGCACCAAGGAGCAATTACCCAAACATAACTCCCAGACCTTCTAATCTCTTTCAAACAGGAGTAAGGTGTCCCCCACATAAGTTGCAGAATATGGGCTCAGCACCCTTACACATAAACCAAACTAAAATACTGTATGTGAAGCAAATCAGCCTTTGAGTCTCAGCCTATTCAGCTGCAGACCTCCAAGCCCACCTGCTAAATATATTACTAGTGGAACATAAAAGCATGCAAGCCAGCCATTAGAGTGGGCTCAGTAACTGGGAAAGTCATCAGGTTTTACATAAGCCATACACTCAGACCAGAAGCTAACTGCATGTACTGCACTTTATTTCACAACTTGCAGCTGACAGGAGCTTTTATAGACAGCTCATAAACACCAAGAATATATTAAAAACACTTATAAAATGCAAACACCTTCAAGAGCATCCAGTCAAGGACTTTTGCTAAGACAAGCCCTGTGTTTTCTTTGAAACAGTCAAATCCATTTACCTGCCCTCCAGATTTTTAGACTTCAGTTGCTCTTCTCCTTCCTGTATCTGCTCTTCTAGAACCTTTATCTTGGCTTCCCTCTGCTCAGGGGTTTCTTGCCCAAAGAGCTTGCTGGTCATCCCCTTCAGGGAGAAGGTTCTCACAGTCTACAAAAAATAGGATACTCTATGGTTTGGCATGTCCTGAGCACAGCCACAGGACATCAGGTGACTTTTATTGTCATTTGTGCTTACAGTTTGGTTGATTTTTTGCTTTAATGTCCATTTAATTATTTGATAAGTCGCTCTGGTGACTCAGGTTAGACTAAGCAAAGTGGGGAGGAGATAATTTGTTGTTCAAACACTTTTAAGGCTGACAAGGGTGAACCTTCAGAACATCCTTCCTAGTAAGTGAAGTAGGAAAGAAACTAAGAGAAACAAAAGCCATAAAGGCATTCCATAAAGAAGATGAATAGATCCAAAAGCAACACTAGAAATTCTAAAACTGTCAGTTACCATTTCCAGATCATATTTTAGGTAATGTTACCTCCCATATAAAATGGACTAACACAACGTATCAATAACACCCACTGTTCAAAAGGCAAAGGAAGTCTTTCAGAATTCCCAACATTTTCATCTTTAGGATAGAGTTGTCTATAGACAGAGTGTAATTCTGCTCAAGTCATATTTACTGCAACCTTTTACTTGCTCAGTATTCAATAAAAGACATTTGGCACAAACAGTTTTAAGTCTCCAAGAACCAAGTTACTTTAAACCTCACATGTCTCCAGCTCATATGATACCACTTCTCAAAAGCAGCAGCCAGCATGCTGGTGCCATTTAAATATCATTCTAAGTAACTTGGCTCAAGTAAAAAATAAATTCAGAAAGAGGTATCTTGGAGAAGAAAGTGGAAAAAGACTCACTCCTGTTGCCAGCTCCTCACACTGCTGTTTCTTAGATGTTAAGTCTTGTGCAGCCATTTCCAAATCATACTGCATTAGTTCATGCTTCCTGCAAACTGCCCTGAAAAGTAAGTAATGAAAGCTCTGTCATTAAATACTTTGTTTTGCTGTTTCCCTCCATTTACACTTTAAATAGCATCATGTTTTATTTGCTTTTTGACAGGAAGCACCTCTAATTATTCATCTAGCCAAAATTCAGCAGCCCTATCACAGACTGCATAACTCCACAAATGCTGTAGTTAAGCAAGCTTGCATCAAAGAATAAAGTTCTTAGTACAACAGCATTCTGCTTCTCTTTATAGAATCATTCCAAGATACACTCAGCAATACAAGCCCTACCACCTCCTTAAGGACACCATTGTAAAACAGTTTAATTCAAAATACATTACAGAAATATCACAGCTTTGACAAGAGATACCTGGAGAAGGTGCCTGTCACAGCAGCAATCTATCAATCAATCATAAAATTCATCACATTTTCTTTCTTAAACAATGAAACAAGAAACTGCTTCTAGACTCATACAGTGCCTTTCATCTGGAAAAGAGGAGTTTCCTCTGACCACCTGCAGTAACTCCCAGGCCTGTGTGGGCTGATGATGCCACATCCGTACTGCACGTCTGCCGGATGCACGTTTGTCTCCCAGGACAGGCTACCAGTGCTCCAGGCTCCCACACAGCAGCCCTGCACCCACCAACCCAATTCACTGCTGGACCTCTGCAAGAGGTTCAGAGCCAACCCTTGTAAATCACAACAGCTTTAGGCACAGCCTTGCAGCACAAAGCAATTTGTTTTGTGTCCATGCTTGTTAGGGGTGACTGACAAAGACAAAAAGTTGGTATTTAAATGCACAAGACTGTGCAGCAGATTAAAGTTATGCTGAGCACTTTGAAAGTTCCTGGAATTTATAATGGCTGAAACAGCTCTGTTTGGCCTATCTCATTTGAAAGCTGGAGCTTTCAACACATTGGGGCACTATTACACCAAAAGCCAAGGTAACAGTGGAACCAGAGGAAAAAACAGCATTTTCTTCTATAGTATAGATTCTAACATTTCTGTCTTTTCACTGCTGATAAGATCAGTTCTAATTTGTATTGCCACTCACATGACAATCAAGTACAAGTAAGCAGAGTAAGAAACAAGAACATGGAGACTCCACAACACTGGAATTTCCTCTTCTCAGAGAACACAAGAGGATACCAGACTAAATTAAACATCAACATCACATTAGAGAAAAGGAATACAGCTTCCTTTTGAGCTCTAGACTTCTGTACATACCGCAGTGCTTCAGCATAGAAGAGATACTCCTTCAGCTGATCTGCATAGTGCTCCTCTTCTTCCAGTATGTCATCAATAGAAGCTGCATATCTAGTGAAAAACAGCCAGTTAAACGTAAAGCTGATTAATTTAACCTTTAAGGATACACATCCAATAACAAGGGAAAACACCTGATTGACAGAAGCACCTGTGACAAATAACAAAGAGCACTTCCAAAAAGGGTTTTTTCTTTGTTTTTAATTAAACTCTGAATCAGCTAATGTCAACATTCCTGTGGGCCTGCTTTTTTGGTTGTTATATTGATTCATTGTACAATGAATCTTTTGACAAGTACAAAATCTATCCTAAGTCTCCTGCTGAAGATGAGACAGCTTTTCTTACAGGAAAAAAAACCCAATTTACTCCTTTTCTTCAGTGGACAGTCAATACACAGAACCAAGAAAAAAAAAAAGACATAGTGCAAAAGAAATCCAAGAAATCCTTCAAGGCTTAAAGCATTAAGGGCCAGGAATGTGAGCGTCACACCTTCTGAAAAGTAGAGCTGCTTTCATGGCTTGTTATTCAGCCTGAGTACAAGATAACTCACAGGGGTGCCCTGAACACCACAACATTAGGTCCCTTCAGATCCTGCAAAGTCTATAGCTTTGTCTGCCGTGTAACTCAAGCATGTTAATTCACAGCAACAGGAAGTTGAACCCTCCTTTTAGGGAGAAATCTGAAGTACAAGGGCTTGGACCAAATCTGCAACTCTTGCATTCATTAAGAGTCTTGTTATTTAGGCTACAAGTGGCAAAAAGCACTTTATTTTTCTAGTTGATACTGCTTATTTGACAGTATTTAGAGTGTTCTTACTAAGCAAGGTGACTGTCTTGGACAGATCTGTAGGGATAGGCCTACAACTAAAGGTAATTGCACATCTCACTTGGCACAGCCAAGAAATCAGATTCCTCTGTGGCCTGGCACTCAGGGCATGTGCCACTGGAGATAACCAGGATGAATGAGATCCCACACAAATACCTTCATCTATTCTGCTAACTCAGTCTGGATTCTCAGCTGTGTGGCAATCTCACACACCTGCAGGCTCTCTGAAGTGAGCATATGTCCATTCTTCTCTAGCAACCAGCACAATGTGACCCAAATGCTAATTATAGCACCTCTTGGCTTTCAAGTTTTTCCAGAATCTTTCTATTTTTCCTTTTCTCCCTATGTCTCTCCAGTAATTGGCTCTGTGGAAGAAGTGTCAGAGTCTCAAGCTGAAAGGGAAGGGGTAACGTGAATTTGGGAAGTTTGCAAGTATGATGAATTGTTTTGATGCTCTGTGAAATCAAAGACATGGCTCACCCAGGAAAAACCCTACCAAGGCTCTTGGTGATGAATAAATATAACATATGAAGTGGTCAGCAACAGCAGACCAATTTAAGAAGAAGGGATTAAAGAACAGGGAGAAGAAGAATTCATATTATGAATCAACGTAAGGATCAAGTCAAAACTGTTGAAAAATACACTTGTTCTAAAAAAATCCTGCAGCCACAAAGGTCATAAATGGCTTGCCCTATTTTAAGTTCTGCAGTGCAATAATTTTAGTATAGTGGTTAGATTTCTCAGGGCAGCAGATGGACCACATTTCATTTTCAAGTAAGATCTAAGTTTAGAGCAGTGCTAGAGATCATCTGTGGCAGATCAACTCTCAGAAAAGAACTTCAAAAACAAATAAACAAAAAATCTCACCTTACAAAACAAAATCCTACCTCACCTGGGCAGGTTTTTATAATGAGTTTTATTTGGGAGGAAAAAAATGTAATAAGAAAAGCTGCATTTCTGACTGCCTAAACTTAAGCAAACTAGTGAAAGTGTTAAGGAGAAACATGGCACTAAGTTCTAAAGGTACCTGATATGGTCTCACTCTTTGTGTAAGCTGTCAACTCAACCCTTGTTTTAGTTTAGATTGGTTCAATATATAATGACAGCCTAGTTGATACAGAGCTAAAGGGTCACTCATTAATGGAATAAAGGACAGAAGTCAAAGGTCTGGCATTTGTTTCTTTCATCTTTTAAATGATAGCTATAGTCGCTTACTCCAGCTTTCTCAGCATTCTCTGTCACTTTAGCAAGCCTCATCTTGTAATAAAGTACACACCCAGAGAAGCTTTGGGGTGTCTTCTCCAAACTTTTAGCAGTTATAGATCATACTAACCAATAACAACTTGAAAGCTTAAATAAACATCTAGTAAAGACTACAGCATATGGGGTAGATAGAGAATAATTAAATTAGTTTTGAAGTTTAACATCTATATTAGGCAATCTTCTAGAAGTAGCTTTTTGTTGCAATAAATTCCCACCTGATGTTATGGGAATGGTAACTAAACTGGCAAGTTACACTTTAAAGAGATCACAGAGATGAACCTTACTAGTAGGAGACCCCATGGGTCACTGAATGAGTTCCTGAACCTCACAACTGCTGCTTCTTGCTTGACTGTCATCATTAAGGGATTACTGTTGTACAAGAGTGCCAGAGCATGAAAGACAATGAAAGAGATGACAGACAATGAAAGCTACCTCAGACTTCATGCAGTGAGCAAAATTACCCACAACAGCAGTTACCCACTGCCATTACTCTGGATCTTTAGCCCTGTGTTACTGACAGAAATATTAAATATTATGGATGTATGAGAGGCTTCAGCCTCCTGATTGAGAAGTTAGACAAACTTCTTTTAATTCGTTATGCATTTCCAGGTGCTTGATATTTTGGTGAGGTGTATCTGAACCACTGAAAACCTTTGTGTGATTCTTTAACTCCACTATATCACACCAAGTTTTCACAATCTCTTCAATTCCTGCCTACTGCAGTACGTGCTTAACATTGTATTCCAGCCCTGCTTCAATTACTTTTCTTCTGAAAGCAGAATGCATTCTCCATTCTTTGTTCTCACCAGAGCCCTCTGCCATGAAAATATTACAGCTTTTCTTATATGGAAACCACCCCATTAGACAAAACACAGACCTGTGAATAAATTATTCAGAAGTGGTCCAATTCTTAAAGATTAGCTAAAAGCAGAAAAGTCTAAAGAAGCTGAGGGCATGGCTCTTCAAACCCTTCCACTTGGCAAGGCCAGTAACAACCTGCTAACCTGACACCACAATAACAATCAGGCATATGGACATATGTAAATCTGCCCTATAAACTAAACCAGAGAACTTTATTTCCACAGGAATTACACTTGATCAGTAAAAATATTGCATGAAGTGTAAAACAGCTTCCATCTCTTGCTGAAGTTGTTGTTCATCTGCTGTGTGGGATTACAGAAGAGGAATCAGAGTGGTAAGAAATGCTGTGTCACTTGCTGTATGTGACTACCTGAAAAGCAGAAGCCATGAGCTCAGAATACCATTTCTGTGAGCATTCCCAAGTGCCAGACTCTTATTTTGAAGGCTGTGCTTCACATACTCTGCCAAATGACTCTAAAGATGCAAAGAGAGAGGATTCTTTATTATATCCAGTCACTGTTTGTTTCAAGAATCTACTGGAGTTTTGGTGCTGATTAATTAAATTTCTTAGCTCCCTATAATTAAGTAAAAATCTGTGTACCATCTACAGCATGGTACAAAATGCTGCTATCAAAACCAAATGGATCTCATCAGGTCTGTAGTACATTAAAGTTGTATTCCACCAGTTTCTGGCATAGTAGCTTAAAAGAAAAACTGGAAGGATTCCAAACACTTCTACGATTTCAAAATAATAATAAAAAAAGAAACCCCTATGGTTCTCCTGAGGCTTTTTGAGCTACTTAATACAGTATATGGATGCTAAAACTGTGCCTGCATCCAAGGCACAGAAACACTGTATACCTAAAAACAATGCACCCCCAACTTTCTTGTACTCATATGTACTTTCGGGTTGAGGGAAAAGAGAGGAAAGAGGGAGAGTTCCACATCTGGCTTACATCAAACTATCAGATATTCAGTCAGTACTTACACATCCATGTGGTGGCCAGCACTCTGCAACCCATCCCCCATCTCCTTCTCTATTGCACTCCACTCACTGTAGGAAAAACAAACGAGAAACAACATCACACATGAAGGGTAAGGGAAGTTAATAAGCTGCATCCTGTATATAGTTTCTTTCCAGGTGACACCTGAATGGAAACTGCCTCAAAGTGAGAGTTGGCCAAACTGTTTTTTACTTTAAGGAACAGCACTGACAATGTGACAAGGCCATTTATGGCACTCTGTAAAATAATTGTCCCTAAACTCATAGACACAAATATAGTTTTGGGATGGGTTTTGAGCATAATCTCATTTAAATAGCTGAAACTCAATTCAAAACAAAATCAAACAAACAAAACCAAACCACCAAGCACTTAATGTAAATGGGACAAGGGACAACAACAATGGTGAACTTTCTGAAATACATTTTGGGCTCACCAAGAAGCCAAACCCTAACCTAACTTAACCCTAACCTGAACTTTCCAGACTTAGTAGATAGAAGCCTCTCATTCAAAAAACCAAAGGGTGAATTTGACTTCTGTATGCATTTTATTTCTCCTGAAACTATTTGATGTATATAGCTTTATGTTTTCAGAGAAGACTCTTGTTTAGTTCTATTCATAAAAAAAATCCAATTTGCAGTTGTCTCAACTACCCATTTACATTAGAGATATTACTTAGATAAAGAAAGAAGCAGAGCTACAAAAAAGATAGCGAGAGACTTGTTCTGGACATCCTGGTATGTTCTCTGCCATTTTAATTGTGTTCTCAGCTTTGAGAAACGTTATGAGAGTTCTTAGTTACAAGAATTATACCCACAACTCTTTTTACAAGGAAAAAAGAGGTTCTCCTTATATTTTGCATAATTTATGTGTAATGCATCTATTCTGTCCTTCACTTTTTCATAAACATTCCACTCTGCTGATGTTGATATTTGTCTTTGTGTTATTACAGAACTACACCTAATTTCATTTTAAAACCCCCAATGAGAAAGACATCTGCAATCCATTAACCCGGAGAATTAAATTTAGCACTTGAACAGTGTGTAGAAGCAGGAGGTTTCCCTTAACCAGAAGTTTAGATTCTTGAATTCTCCAGTGAGATGGAAAACTTGAGCATGCAATTCCCTCATATAAATCAAAAAAACGATTGGCAAATTCACTTCTAAAAGCTACTAAAAATGGAGAGATATAAATGTTGATTTTTACCCATTAAAAGAACCTAGAAGCTTTTTCAGAGATAACTGCATGAAGAATAGTGAGTTACTTTCTGAGGAAGGAAAATGCCAAGGCAGCAGCAGAAGGGCCAAAGCTTTGGTACACAAAACAAAAAGCTGTAGTCTTCCACTAGAGGCTAAGCTCAGCAGATCAGGCAATCTCTGCATGCAGCACAGAAATCTCATTAGCATTGCAATACAGAGTTTTTCAAGAAACACGATGGAATTTTTCAAATATACTTTTCAAAAGTGTAACAATACAACCATGAAATTCCCTTCCCTCTCCCCATAACTATGTATGTTTTTAAAAACTGGATGAACTCTTACCTGAATACTCTTCCGTAGTTGCCATGGACTTTATAGACACCATAAAGCCGGTCTGCTACCCTCTAAAACATTTTAGAGACAGGTTTTGGTCATCAACATTAAGTGCAATTGCTTTGTGAAAACCCACATACAGGCTCCAATCTAAAGCCCTAATGTTCTTACACAGGTAAACAAGATTAGGCCTAAATCTAACATAAGCTACTACTGAAAGAAAAAAAAAAACAAAAAAATCAACAGCATTAAGTCTTGGAAGACTGAAGTCACAATCAAGACTATGCTGAAAAGTAGCAGTGAAAATCTATTTTTGGAAGTGCTCATTGATAGGCTATGTCTCTGGAGACCATAATGTAGTTCCCTTCAGTTTTTGATAATCAAATAAAAGGCATTCTTTATCCAAATAGTGCCAAACTTATGCACAGAGTCATTTATTTAATTTATAGACAGCAAGTCAGAAGTCCATCTTGTCATCAATACTGTAAGGAAACCTTCAGCAAAATTCTAACAAGTGACTTGATTTTTCCATCCAGCTGAGTGAACTGAGGGAAAGGAAATGAACTATCCATTCCAGAACTCATTGCTTGAGCTAGAGGTCATTTCAGCTGTTTGGAGTGCCAGTACCTGCTGCAGCATGCATTACAATGCTGGCAAAACCTCAGAAGAAAAGACACGTGTACACTCTGAAGTGTGAGTTGTAATCCAGATAATGACCTCAGAATTGTGATGTACCAATGAATGAGATTAAAGTTCTGCAAGAGCTGCCATTGCTATTACGATGTCTGTCACAGCAGAGAGTAGAAAGGAAACACGAACAAATTGCTCAACAGATCTCACACACACAACCCTAAGAAAACAGGACTGTCTGTAAAACACCACTCTTGAGAGTGATTAATTCTCTCTAGAACCTGAGTTTAGCAGAGCGATCCATTGCTGTCCTCTCTACCATACAGGTCCATTGAAAATGAAATCCCTGTTGAACATACTAAAAAGAAGTATCGTGCTCTCATTATTGGAATTGTAATTTCTTATTTCCTTTTTAGGTTTTTAAAAAAATAACAACTTTCCACTCTCAACCCATAGAGTATCTTAATGCATTACATAATTGTTGCCATCATTAGAAAGACTATTATTCACTGCAGGTCAGTGAACGAGCCAAAAAAAGAAAATACATACTGGGAAGCATAAAGGATTCATACTACAAGCTCATTATATGTCTGACCAGAAAACTGTTTTGAGGCCCTTCCTAAACCAAACACCCAGCAAAACATTCTCTCTGCTGAGCAGAGAGAAGCAGATGCCTCGACCCTCTTTAGAACACCTCCCTGCGATACGTGACTACCACAGGTCGGGGCAGATTAGCACTGTCAAACCCAACCATCAGATCTGGAACTCCTTCCCCTCCCAAATCTGTACAAAGTCAGTGCCCTCGCCTCTTGCTGTCTCCTGCTCCACACTCTGGAGACAGACTCCCTCAGGCTAAACCGCCCTTATTCTAGAACACATATACCACTTCTCTTGACTAAACAAGAAATACTGCCTTATAAATAAATCATACTATTTGTCACGACACACATGGGAAATACTTACAGCTCTGACTCGCAGAAGGTGTGATATGACAGACTGCAGTTCATCGCTGTAGTGCTTTAGCTCAGTAAATCTCCTGGGAGCAGGAAACAGATAGTACATCATTAGCCATCATGAAAGCAAGCTTTCACAGCAAGCACAATAGAGCCACAGCCCTGCGGCCAGCAAGATGGAGCCTGGATTGTGTTGGAGTGGAATTAGCTGAAGACTGCGAAAGAACTGACTGCTGAGGTTCATTTCCCTCAAGTGAACAAACATCCCAACACTTGCATGATTGCTGGCTTTTTAAATGCAAATGTTGAAGGCTCAGATTGAATTAAGGCATAAAATTTTATGAAATAAGAGTAGTTAGCTGAAATTATTACATCACTGTTTTGTTGTTAGGGGTTTTTAATGGGATTTATATAAGCAAACGTTAGTGAACAGGAAAGCTTGAAACAAACACAAAGCCAAAATCTGCTGAAGCGTATTTCTCAATAAAAGCATGTTTAAATTTCTGACCTGACAAAGATACTTTACTTTCAAGCTGCCTCTATCCAGTTTTGGGCACATCTTTTTAGGGGTTTAAGGAAACATTTACAATTACATTTCCCCCGAGGCTGATCTGTACAGTAACTGTAACATATGAAATCCTATTGAGACTTGTACCTGCACCGGAGCCATGTATGGCTGAAGGCCATCAAATCACTACATCTCAATAAGGTACCAGACAGGGAAGCCATTGCAACTGCCTTGTGCATACTGCTGGCTTGTCACTTCTAGAGAAGAGGCATTTTACCAGACAGCCCAGTTAGGTTTCAGAAGCAATTTAAACTGATACTTTTAGCTCTTGCTAATAACAAAGGTGAATCATTTGCCACAGCTTTGTTAGTGACAGGTAACCAATTAAACCACATCAATAGCCTCTTGTGTACACATAAACACTCCCTACTACACACAAGTCTAGCTCATGACCTACTTTGGTACACAAAAATGTATTTATTTCATCCAGATGGGAAGCCAGAAACAGCTTCACCTAAATTACTAAACAATGATCTCATAATAAATACAGAAGAATGCAACTAAAATTATGGAATAGGAGACCAAGATTAGTGTTCCAGGTTGATGTTCAAGAATTAAAAAAAAACTTCATCCCTCCTCCCACCATAGGCACATAGTCAGGCTTTGTATTTTAGAATAGCTTGTAGCGAAGAGGTCTTACTGAAATGAGTTGGGTCACTTGTTTTGGGTGACCAAGTATGAAATTCCAGGGTTTTTCATTTAATACCTCTTCCTCCCCTGCCAGGAAGTCTTCCCCTAAAATATTCCCATTCTTACATTCAGGAAGTAAAAGCTTTATTATGACTTCTAATATTTTTGATTTCCAAGAAGCATTTTTTTATAGCATTATGACACACGGGGTTAAAGTACATAAAAAGATTTAAAAGTTAGCAGAGAAGCTGTATGGGGAAAAAGAAATGTAGTCACTGATCTGCACAGTGGGATTTAGAGAGCAATCTTTTCAGTTTACACTTTATAAAATATGCACCAGGGCTGCATGTCAGACAGCTGCAGACACGTACAGTGAAGATATTTGAAATAATTGAACTAAAAACAAAAGATTAAAAAGCATGCCTGCAGCTCAGGAAGACTCCCCTTTCCACTCCAGAAATTTATAATGTAAAGTTTTATTTACCCTGTTTAGACACAAGAAATCTTTTAGGAATGCTGTACTCCCTGAAGGCCAGAGTCAGGAACCTAGGAGGGCTTTCAGTATCCTGGCCTTCAGCAGCAATACATCATCTCTCAGACCAATTTTTCCTCAATTAAAAAAATAATTTTTAAAAATTACTACTTCAGAATTAAGCTGTCTTCTGTTTTGTCTCATAAAAACATAAACCCAAGTGCTGCTATTTTTTCCCCAATCTTCTGTGAAGGTTGAAAATTTTACAAATGTAATTTTCAAGAAAAACTGGTTTTAAGAGACTGGTGGTGTTGCAGAGCAAAAGTTTATTTCTCAATTATTTGCTTAAGTCCTAGTCATTGCTCATGTAAAAAAAAAAAAGTTACATAATTATAAAGTAATTTCAAAACAGAGCTCAGTGAGGCACACAAAGGGATGTTTACTTCCCAGTGTATCCTAACAATAGAAGTGTAAAACAAGGCAGTTTTGGCCCTCAGTAACTGAGGCTTTTTGAACTAGCACTTTGCACTTGGTTTTACTGGTTCTGCAACATTAGCAACAGTCTAGATACTTAACTGAGCTATTAAATAGAACTTGAGACACAAATGAAGAACTGATTAGGTCACATTGGTGTAGAACACCAGCAGGTCTTTAAAAAAAATCTTTTATAATTATGGCAAAAAAAAATCCTTTACAGTAGACAGCATTTCAGTGTAAGTTATTTACTTTGGGCATTTTACTCAGCAGTAATCCTTGAATCAGGAGAGGCAGTGCCATTGTCCTGTTTTGTTAAGAAAGATACTACAAGAACAGAACTGTTCACTAAAAAACAAGCCACTTGTCTGAATAACCAAACAAAACCCAGAAAGCTACTTTAAAAAAAAAAAAGGCCTTAGGAAAGGCTTTAGTATTTCTAAAGAACTCTTCCACCAAAACCGAAAAGCTATGGTTTTGATTAAAGCCCAGAAAGAGAAAGAAAAGATGAGTGCCATGAGGCCAAATCAGAGAGGCTTGCAGTAGATAGAAATTTATCTCTGAGTACCAGAATACCATATTTTATCACCATTTAATTCCACCACTGAAACTACAAATTGCTTCCCACAGGAGAAGGTTTAGTTTCCAGTGTACATTTGAGCTCGAAGAGCAGCCTTGTTTCAGCTGCACGAAACTCCTCATGTTGCCAAGCTGACGGGTGCAGCTCCATGGCAATCCCAACTGGGAGCTGCAGCTGTTCCTCACCTGAACCTCTCCTGGCCCAGGAGCCTGAAAGCCTACACTCCTCACAGCAGTCAAGTCACACCTTTTGTTCCAGCAAGGTGAGCTTGCTGAACCACTTCACCAGCCAGACACACAAAAGCACCAAAGGTAAAGCAGAGGGACCAGGCATCACATTCCAGGCAGCTCAAGCACAAGTGTGCTGGGCAGAGCAAGGCACTGCGCCTCCTCTTAGAGCCAAGCATGCTACAGCAAAAGGCAAACAAACAACTTCTGCTCATGAGTTATTTATTGAACAATTTGTATCCCCAAGTGCAATTGGGAAGTTACATAGCTGGCAGAATACAACAGAAAACATGTGCCATCTCTCAGGTGCTGTGAAGGCCCTACCATGGCACACACGCTGAGGACTGTTTTTGTTACAAGCCCTTTCCTCAATGTTTTCCTTGTATTAACCCTTTCCCTGCTTTTTAACAAGCTACATCTCACAACAGCTTTGCTTTCTCAAATACTGTTACCTCAAAAGATAACAAGGATGCTCCTTAAACAGTCTTGCCGACCTGTGCCTACAGTCAGACTTCTGGCAGTTTACCTGCTGTGAGAGCAGGATAAGATAACTCCTACTGGCCACAGAGGAAGATGACTGAGGATGAAGCATTCAAACAAGGGACCATTTTCACCTGCAGATACAGAGAATTGCTGTCTTCTGATCTCATTCATGAATGTTATCCTTTATAGTAAAGCCTGGCTAAAAACTTCCTGGCTGCCACAAAAGGCCTTAAAAACAAACACAGTAAAAAAGGAGGGACTGGACTAATTCACAGCTTAAGTCTATGAAAAGGCTGAGAAAAGTAGGTACCCTCTAACATGCTTAACACAATATCCACAGATTCTATGGAAGAGACAACAGAAAGCAGTCAGGCACAGGGGCTCTCCCCAGGGAGCATCTCCTGGTGCCACTGCTGGACAGCAAGTGTACCCAGAAGGGCACTCTGCACAGGTCTCCACGGTCTGGATGGCAAACAGCAACGTTTCTTGGCCCCATCAGTGCACACCGATGCTTCTAAACCACTGCAGAAGTAGGAACTCCCATTTTACCCTTCCCACATCACCAAGGGTGTGATGAACCTCCCACTAAATGCACTGACAATTCTGAGCAGTTTTTCCATCCAGCAGATTGCTCTAGTGCCTGTCCCAGAGCTCTGTAAATTGCAACAGAGCTGAACTGACCTCTGGACTTCCAAAAGCATCTGTGAAAATTGGCAGCTTGGAAAGAACTATGAACTGCAACACCAGGGTGTGTGCACCAGAGCTGTACACTAGCAGACTTTTGGAAAGACCTACTATCAATCTGTATTCTGTTCGTGCTTGGAAAGATTTCTTGAAAACAAATATTAAGAGGTTCTTTTTCAGAGTCTGGTTTAGGGAATTTCTGGTCCCTTCATTTTAGTATAGCTAAAATGAAATACTCATTTTACATAAAGTGATGGAATTTTTCTGAATGCTTCCTGTTCTGGAGGCAGGATTTATCAAGTATTTTCACACTACTTCTTTACTGGGCTCCTGTTAAGATCTGAAGTGCAGAAAGATAATTTTTCTTTTCTGAATTTATACTAAAGAGATAGAATATTCTGTCACCTGAAGTTATAGTTGTAACTGAAAAAGGGAAAGGGAGGGAAGAAGGATGTGGAATCTTACTTGTCTGGGTTTTTCACTCTGAATGTTGCATTAAGAGCTTTTAATCTGGAATCTGCCTGAAAAAAGGGAAAAAAAGCTTTGTTAATTTAATGAAATTAAATTTCAGTGACAAAAAAATTTCAGCCTTCTGGCAGCACCATTAAAAAAACATCCTGCCTTCATGGCATATAAGTCTTCAAACATTGAACAAGTTGACACCAGCTGCCCTGAATGTCAGATCTTTTTATTAAAAAATCAAAAAATTACACTATTTTTGTGAATATGATGTAAACAGTAACCACTAAAATAAAGCTGGTATAATCCAAGTCCCACAGAAGTAGTCTCTTCTTAAAATGCTCCACAAATCATGGATTTAAGATACACAACCCCACATTCTTTTCAGATGAAGCAATTAGGTAACTTAAGACCATATGGACAAGCTATTTTATATTTCTCAAACCAAATAAAAACAGTGGTAGAGTGACCTCTATATGCTCTTTATTACCAGGAACAGTTCCCCAGTGAAATCAAAATCTTATATATGTTGTTCTCCTACTTTTTATGACTTGCTTTACAGAAAATATGTAATTTGTATATCAGAATAAAGCCCTTTTTAATGCAGTGTTCTTCTCTATGGTAGAGCATATATAAATCTCTACAGAGCAAAATTCAATAGCTAATAAAAAGATAATTGACTGCTTTAGTTTTTGAGATGTTTGTTAATCAATTTCTTCAGCAGTAATATTGAACATTTGTAAGGAGACAGATGAGGTGGGTTTTTTTTCCAATTTATTGAATATTAAACTATGCAATGAGTATTTATTCCTAATAAGGCACCAACACACATGAGAGATCCCAGCTTCATCCCCGAGGTCCACATCACTACAACTCTTCATTCCTACAATGCATTTCACACAGAGCTCACTCAGGGCTCATCTATACCAAAGAAAAAAGACAACTGTGGGTAAATGGCTGGAGTTTACTTTTGATCACAACATCCTTCTCTTCAGTAAAACAAAAATAAATCAGCACACCTTGCAAGGTATATAGATTTCCTACAGTATACTCCTTTAGCTAACAGGCTGTGTCACAGCTGCAAGCAGTAAGTTACTTCAGCAGTACTTGTTAGTGCTGGTATGTGACAAGAGTATTTTGTGCCCTGTTATAGAGAACTCAGAGCTTGAAGAGCTATTTTGAATTTGTCAGTGAAGGGAACACAGTGTCCTCCCAAAACAAGAACATAGCCCATCCTTCAAGGGCCTTGTAATAGCATCTACAGATAAGACAGGCACTGTCTGAGACTGTTTCACCTCCCACTACATTGAGCAGAAGATACCCCATACATAGCCTAGAGAAAAGGAGGCTCAGAGGAATCCTACTGCTCTCCACAATTTCCTGAAAGGAGGTTGTAGTGAGGTGGAGGTTGGTCTCTTCTCCCACACAAGAAGCAGTAGGACAAGAGAAACCTGGCTCAAGTTGCTTCAGGGGAAGTTCAGATTCAATGCTAGGAAAAATTTCTTTACCAAAAGGATTGTCAGATATGGGATCAGGCTGCCCACAGAAGTGAAGGAGTCACCATCCCTCGATGTGTTTAAAAGATATGTTGATGTGGATGTTGATGTGGCACTCATAGACATGGTTTAGTGGTAGACTGGTGGCAGAGTCAGGTTAACTGTAGCTGTTCTTCCAATGACCAAACACCAAAGCAAAGTATAATCCACAAACTGAAAGGTAAGGGAACAAAACCCTCCAGACTACGACTGACTGACATTGGGAGAAAGCAGCTTCATTGTCACCACTGCGTGTGACACTTCTCTATGAATATCTTGCAAAGGGAAGACAAGGCAGCATGGGGAAGCATGTCCCAGATAGCACAGGGAACACAAAACGCTGCAGGAGCTCCAAGTCCCAGCCTTTATGCTTATTCAGAGCACTTCTGAGACTTGTATAGTCTTGGATCTTCACTGCCATACACCAACAAACCAATACACAAGCCAGTTATGTTTTGGGCTGTTCACACACACCTGCAGGTACTCCTCACATATCCTCTCACAGTACAAACACCACCTGAGACACTGATATTATCAGAGTCCTTCCCCCTGAGCAGCTGTTTCCCAAAACCCTGTATTTCTGTTGAAACAGCAGGCACCAAAGCCACTTCAGTCTATTGGGGCAGCAGGCACATAGAATAGCTTTACACTTAGAAAGGACAACTTCCTACCCCACAGTTACAAGCAAGTTTTTGTCTTTTGTCACAGGCACACACAGTGCTCTGAAGGAAGAGTTCAGCAGGTCCATACAAGCACTGTCAGGCAGGAAGCACAATCTTGACAATGCTCAACCATCTCAGTAGGGCTATTTCCTTTTTGCCATTTGCAGCACAGTAACTCTCACACACCACTTTTGAGCATTTACACCAGAGTTAGGCTTCTAAAGAAACACCTGTCCAGTCTTAAAATTGATTTAAGAGTGACATGCACAAGCATTTTAGAGATGAACCACCCATCGAATGAGGTACAGCTGAGGAGTTTTCAGAGTTAACGCCTACTATGATCCCATAATCATTTATGTAAACTACAGAGAGAATGGAATTTTCTCTTTCCTACAGGAAGAGTTAAAATCCCAAGTGACAAATCCCTTAAATTAAAAAACCCTTAAAAAATAAGTGCTGGGGTTGAGAGGGAGGAAAGGCATAATTTAATGATACAGCTAGCAGAATAAACAAAGTCTCCAACATCAGCTATAGCATGGTACACTACATTAATACCTAATTTAAAGTTTAGTTAGAGAGTTCAAACCCTCTCAGACAAAAACCACATCCCACTTAAATGCAGCAGAGGCAGCAAAAACATAAACAACTGGTCTAATTTGAGTCTAAAAGATGCACCGAATAGAGGTTTTTCTTCCAGTGTAGTGCTAAATATTGAGAGTTTATACTTCGGATGTAAAATAAAGGGAAGATTCTTTTTACCAGGCTTTTGAAAAAGTTATTTTTCTTTCCTAAGGAAACTGGAACTGTAAAAGGGAAAACATACACAATCAAATCTAGAGGGAAAACAAGACTTGCTAGTCTCTCATTTAATCTACAATGTGGTTTCAGGGAGGCAAATATTCTCAGCCTTCTGCTACGAGTTCTCTTACATAAACACATCACTGTGTGTTCTCCTGAACACACCCTGCCAGTACAAACTTTCTGAACTCCTATGAGTGTATGCAGCTTCAGAGCTTTACATTGTTTGCATTATGAACACTAGTAGTATGCAAACCCAACTGTGATGGAAGAGAATTATTGTCAACTTAAGTTATCAACAGTAAGTGTCAGTACTAAAGCCCCTTGGACACTGAGGGTAAGAGCACCAGGGATTTTCTTTAGCTGTCACTATTTAGAATAATTCTTCATAATCCACCTAGTTTTCAGTTGTGATTTCATGAGAGCAGATCACATTACAATGAAACAAAAAGCTCAGTATTTGTCCCCATATAGTAATTCTTCCAGACACAGCCCAGCAATCTATCAGCTTCTCAGATTCTTGACCTGTACAGACACACGACCTCAGACCATTTATTCCTGCAAGTCTTCCACCAGTTTACCCAGCCATGAACTTACTGATGTCAATGAGGATAGTGTTACTTCAAGACACACTCTGTTAAACAGTTAAGGGGCACAAAATCCATCTGTCTTAGTCCCTTTCACCAATTGCTCCCTGCAAAAGTCCTACAATTCAGATCTCTTTGCTTACCTTTTTTTGACACCGTGCACCTCTTACCAGACTAAATTTGACACCCACCTTTAAAAATGCTAAACTAAACAGAAAACACAAAAACTCACTGCTGTGGCCTCAAGTTCATTGCTTTTAAAGCTTGTAAGGATTCTACATTACCAGCAAAATTACACAGGCACATAACAAGCCTGCTAGAGAACTTAACTGCAATCCTACCCATCACATGCCAAGAACATCACTGTTTTTTGTAATAACAAGTATTCATGAAGCAATGCTTTTAACTCATTCTTACAGCAAACATCTTTCATAAATAGCCTAAGACATGTTTTCTAGAAGATGTTTGTGTCACAGCAATCACGAGACAAACAACTACAGTAATTACCTTCAACTGAAATCCAGTCTCATTCACCATTTCTTTCCATCCACCTTCCTAAATATACGAGAGAAGAATGTTCAGTTAGTGATTTAAGAATGCTGCAGCTTTTGCAAGTCTCTATGAGAACCTGTATCAAAGGAGCTTCTCCAGCATGCCTGGCTTCTGCCTCAGCTACCCTCCCCATGTCTTTTCAAGAATCTGGGTTAAGATTAACCAATCTTTATGTTGTGCTTACATACTAATCTCCCTTCAAAAATCCTCTTCTCAATTACCTCAATGTATCAGCTGGGAGTAGGAGCCACATGGCTTTGTCTAAAGAAGAGTAGCTAACATATTTTGCCACTGAGATTACCAGCATCTCCAAGGACCTTTGTATCTCAAGGCAGAAAGCATTAAAGTGACAACAGTTTGCAGTGCACATGCCATCAGCTGGCTCAGGTGTACTGCTGGTTTTCCACTCCTATACATCAGTTCACCCACATACTGTACCATGGCAAACACAGCTGTCCAGACCAGTATTTGGAAATGTCTCATCAAAGCACAGAAAAAAAAAGAACTATCCAACATCTCCTAAAGTTGAAAGCTGCAGAGTGCAATGCTTAAGCTGACAACTGAACCACAGCTTCTCTGACAATGTATTGTAGAAGTTATGGCCCAGAACACATGAATGGATGATCCAAATCACAAAGCTAAAGAAACCATGGATATCCAAAGAGTGAATTGGAAGCCAGTGCTGTCCCTGTAGTCAGCAGTATAGCATGGTAACTAGTTCAGCTTTAGTCCTGTAGAAGAGCTCCCAACCAATATGCATTAAGTTCCCAATAGGCTGCTCCGAAGAGCTGGAAATTCTCTCTTAGGAGCCTTACAACTTGACTGAAAAAAAAGTAATAGGGTAGATTAGAAGGGCAACTGTACAACTGCAGGCTGCTCTCAAGAAGCTTTTAGCTGGACAAGCCTTTTCCACCTCAAGTTAATGCACATTGTCTATATTTCCTTCTGACACAGAACAAGTTCTGGGTCAATAGAAAAGATCAAAAGGGCATTATCTTAATTAAATAATCACTAAATAATGTATTTAGAAATAACTTTACTATACCTGCATTAAAAATGCATAGAAGATTTTGTCTTGGCAAAGAACAGGATGTGAAGCCACACGTAACAAGAAGTTTTCCAGACCAATTCTTCTTCTTTCCACAAAATCTGGATCCATATTATCTGCTGATAGCTTATGCCAAACAAAGTCAGCCTAGTTAAATAGAAGAGTGTCAACAGTAAATCAATGAACAAACAAAACAAAGCAAGCCACAGTTTCAGTTTCCTTACCCTTTTTTCTGGCAAAGGTGGAACAACAATATGTGGGTAGGTAACTGACAAATAATTCCTCAACAACTCAAATTCACTGTAACGTCGCCACAGGGACTCCACTGGGGTACATTGTCCCTCACTCTGGGACTCAACAGCTCTGAAAGATAAAGCAGCAAATTTGAACATTAGTGAGCTATCACCTACTCCTTCAAAAATCATCAGTGCAATTAGACCAAAGGCCCCAAGTATAGTAGTGACTACTGCATGACCTGCCCATAACCTAAAGCAACCTTAATTAATTTCCTGTCTACATACTTAATTTAAAAATATTTATAAGTCTGCCTGAGAGCACTTGAATTTGCTAGGAACACAGGAAAAGTCAATGCACTTACACATCAAAAACTAACAGGTGGGTCACAATCAAGTAAAGAGACACATGTGGCTTAGTCCACACCCTTACAGAAATAGCCCTATTTCTCTTAGAACAGTGTTAGGTTCAAAGTTAGTAAAATTTCATGAGTATCTGAAGGATACAGAATATTGTAAGAAGAAATTTACTATTCAATGGGAAAGTCTTCAGAGGATAAAAACTGTCTTGCATACAACAATTCATACAGTTACAAATACAACTCTAAAAATATTAAGATATTTTAAAGGATATTTTTAGAAAAAGCAAATTTCAAAGTACTTCCAATTTTCTTTCTTTGTTCAAAGTGACATGTTTTTATATTTAAGGACTAAAAATGTAACAAACTAGCTAGAGCAAGCAGGTACAAAATTGATGTGTCTGAAAAATTTGTTGAAGACTTAAAACCAACATGACCTAGCAAGGTAATAAAGGATTTTATGTTACTATAAAAGGAGAAATCATTGAATATAGGATTGGAAAGTGATACAAATACTTGACAAGAAATGTCATTTTTCATACAAGATATTCAAAGAAACAGAAATACTTTGCAATGTCATAAAATAAGCATTGGGTAGCAACACTTCCAGCAGTTAGCATATGCCAGAATAAACACAGAGAGAGAATTCACACAAGGCACTTAACAGAAAACAGTGATGCCTATATCAACTTTGTTCTTCCTTTCAGTGACTAACTAGCACACAAAGCACTGGCATCAACCTACATGGAACAGTACTGACTGCTGAGTTTGGAAGGGACCTCTGCATGTCTGTGATCCAACTCCCTTGCTCAGAGCAGGATGTTCTGAGCCACATCCACTTGGGTTTTGAGTATCTCCAAGGACTGAGCAACCCACTCCCATGTTTGAATTTGTGGGCACTGCCTTTTGCCCTCTCTCAGCATCACAGAAGGAGTCTGACTCCATCTTCTTTACCTCTCCACCAGTTACTGATCCACAACTCCTAAAATCAGATGTCTCTTTGACAGGCTGAACAATCTCATCTCTTTCAGCTTCTCCCTGCAGGTCAGACAATCCAAGCCCATAATCATCCTCACAGCCCTTTAATGGACTTGCTTCAGTAAGTCCACATCCTTCTGGTGCTAGAGAATTCAGAACTGGGAACAATAAATTATGAACTACAAGTAGTCACTCATATGGTATTTAGTAGAAGAGAATGCTACATTATTTTTCCAGCAAAAGTCGAGCTTTACAGTTCTTGAATTCATAAGAACTTTGTGAAATTTTAAAACATCTAAGAAGCACACAAATTACTGATAACTTTTTAAGCTATTCTTAACCTACAAGGTCAGATTTCTAATGATCTCACTGAAAAACAATCACACTCTAAAGCTGCCCCAATTATTTGATACCTTTAAACAAAATGCAAGGTGCCTCTATTTGTGAGCCCTCATTAGAGAGGAACAGTCTTGCTACATGCTTTGGTTTAGTTACATCTTAAGGTGGAATACTGTCATACAGAAGAATGCAAAAGATACTTTTTTAACTTAGTAATCTGCAAAAAGTTTTACATATCTACCCATGCCTTGGGGAAAGGGCATTCATTCCAGGTGACTGAATTTGTATGGAAAGAGAAACTTCACAATAAGAAGAAAAAATGATAAATTCACAGCATTCAACACAAACTGCTGCAGATCAAAACTATTTGAGAGTGACTCAAGAGGAAAAGGCAGTACTGACAGCCACTATTCACACTGCCAGCATCCCACAATTAATAAGAGCTCATCAGTTATTTGAAAAAAAACATAGTATTAACATCTCAGTCCATATACATTAAGCAGAAAACTTAATATTAATAAAATATTTTAAAAGGTCATTTGGGAGCATAACACGTCAACAAGAAAGGACCACAGCTTCACAGAGAAGCCTAGTCCTACATCAGCACAAATAACTACCTTGCTACTTGAAGTTTTATGCCCACACAGGTCCTCAAGAACTCCAGGAGGAAGGAAGCAGACTGCCAGACCAGTTCATACCACTCACTGCATCCACCCTGCCCACACTGAAGACACTAAGGAAGTTTACTACATCTAAAGCCTATTGTCAATTTATTCTGATAAAGCAGATCTGTGGACAACAGCTTGGCTTCCCTCAGTCTCAGTTAATCAAGCTTTACAACCCTTGTGAGGGACACAAAAACCTCACACTATACCCTGAAGAAAAAGATTAAATTACTACCAGAGAGTCGTGAAGGTCAAACCTGCCTGTGTAGTTAATTCTTTCTTAACTAGACAGCATCTAATACAACCACCTCACCATAGAGTGTGTTAAGCAGCCTGACATTATTCTCATCTCAGATCATACTTGTTTCCTTTATTCTAACATGCATTTATTCTCAGTGTCTCAGGAGTGCAAACACTGCCTTTTA
Organism: Chloebia gouldiae; assembly: GCA_003676055.1. Classification (NCBI taxonomy): domain Eukaryota; kingdom Metazoa; phylum Chordata; class Aves; order Passeriformes; family Passeridae; genus Chloebia; species Chloebia gouldiae. The sequence continues at coordinate 12,101,214 of QUSF01000012.1, forward strand.
CAGCAGCTTTTATCTTCATCAGGAGAGCACCTATATAGCACCTAACAAAGAAGCCAGGCTTCTTTAATTGATTTGAATACATTTAGGACATTTTGAAATTATTAGTATCAGTTGCACGCCCCAAGCTTACACCCAGGCTTGGAGTAAACCCCCAGGCTGTGCTCTCTAAAGCACACAATGCTGAGAGTTGGGTAAAGGAGGGGAGCAGCAAAGCTCTTTGCAAAGCTGTGGTGGGAAAGCAGTGCACAGCCTGCAGTTAGGAGCCTGTGTCAGCACCATGGCCTTTTAAATGAGGTAATAAGAGTTGGAAACAGCATGGATGGATTTAGGACAGGCAACAAAGATGAGAGAATTTTTTTTTAATCACACCAAAAATGTCTCTGCCTGGTTACATATGAGGTCATAAAATATCACCAATTACAAGAGCATTTCCTCCCCAGGAACACCATTTCAGAAAGGAAGTAGAAATCCACAAAGGTACTCATTAGACTTAATACCTTCACTACCATCTAACTTTTTAGACCACGTTATGAACTTCCCCATTACATGCAAGTATTGCAGACCAGTCTTAATTAAGATTATAATCACTTGTTGACATTGAGTCAAACTTCTCAATTTGTTTTGGTTCTAAAAACACAATATAATACTTGTACAGTTTTCAGGCAGGAAAACCATATGTTTCCCCTTTAAGTACATTTTCAACAATGCAAGTTATTCATCACACAAACCAACCTGCCTGAAAAAATTAAAAAGACAAAATTGAAACCTTCAGCTTTTATATTTATAACTGATGTTATCATAACCAATTCAAAGATTGCATTACTCCATGTCTCATTTATTTGCCTTAATTCAAAGTGTCAATGTGAAAACTTTAGTCCATCTAATTAACCTCTTCTCACTTCCCATTTAAAACTAATTATCTTAAACGAGGCATTAAATAATTCTGAATGCAATAAAAGATGAATGACTGTGAAGTACTAAATCATACAAGGAGGAAATACACAGGTTTATTTCCTTGTAAAAGCAATCATCTCTTCAATGGCAGGAGCAGTAACTCTGATTTCAACCTCTGACCTTCCAATGTATGAAAAGTGACACTTCCACTCCCTGTAGTGGGCAAGGTTCACTCCCTGTGCAAAGGAACACCATTTTAGAGGGATGGACAACTTTTTCCAACAGCTGTATTCAGGCCTCTCAGACAGCTGATGATTAATAATTGCTCTTCTACCTGGCAAGCTATATGACAAGGAAGCATTTCTCTTGCCAGAAGATTTTTCAGAGCCAGGTGATTATTTGGTTTTTTTATACTGGCACCCAGTTTACTGTATTTAACTAAAACATACATTTGTCAGGAAGATTAATGATTCATAGTATCTATCAAGTAAAAATCAACAGAAAACTAAGTTCTCAAATCCCCTGTCTTCTTTCACTTCCCAACCTCACTTCCCTGTTTATTTAGACTTTTCCCCTCATACCTTCTTTGGAGTACTTTGGACAAGTCTTCCTGACTCTCATTGACCAAAATCTGCTCTTTACTGCTCTATCAGAAGACAACATTCCTCTGTGGGCATTCCTCCTCTTCTCAGGAAACCCATGCCTGGGCTTTTCACCTAGCCCAGTGTGAAACAGGAAACTTTGAGAAGGATACTAAACAAAATATAACAAAGGAAAACGTCCTGAAATCCCACAATGAAGTACTGCTATCACTGAACTGTGGCCTGGCCAGCTACTGATTTCCAAGTCCATTTCTCTCACAGAAACTTTCTTTAGAAGTTCTCACACTTTGGATGGGCAATCCAAGGTCTTAACAGAGAAGGAGGTAACTCTCATATCACAATTTAACTAGTGGAAAACTTTCCAAATACTGAAAACAGGAATAAGACTAGTAACTTCCCAGCCATACTGTGGGAGTAAAAATGAAATAAAATGAGCCTCCTTGTCAAATTACTGCAAGAGAAAGTGAAGATTAATAGGGCTGGAAACCAGGGATCCTGCTAGTAAGTGGTCAGATAGCAGGCTGCACAAACTTGTGGTACTTTTTCCTAAAGCCACATTTAAAATCGAACAAAAAAATACATGCTAGTCATCATATTGTTTGATTGGGAAGGGCAGGACAGAAATCTTACAGTCAGCAGGGATGAAAGGAAAGTGAACTAAATGGAAGTGTCCTACTACTATAGAAGAAATAGTTTACTTTAAAGGAGACCCGGGGAAAAAAGGCATTCCCTGTATGTCCTACAATTAAAGAAGCAACACCACAGAGCTCTTTAGAGGTGCTCTGCATTCTGATTAACTTTCAGCTCTGTCATAGAAATAACAAGTACAAAGCCAGGAGTCAGACTCAAGGGTTTATTCTACCTGAGTTCTTGTAGTTTCATTCAGACTCTGCTATAAAACACAGCTGCCTAAAATTCCAACAAGCAAGTCTGGATTTAAGTAAGATCCTGGATATTTGCTACTTCCCTTATAGAAAGCAAGTGGTAGGCCAAGCATATCTCAAGAAGGAATATCTGGCTGCACATCTTAAGAATATGTACTTGCCTTAATGCCATTTCCCACAAATAGGTAGAAGTGACCTCTGTTCTCACAGGGAGAATATAAAAATTGATTTATTTTTAAATAACTGCATAGTTTAACAGAAGCTGTGAAACTAAGTGACATTATGACTAATTGAATGGAAATAGCTCATCATAAAAAAATCAAATTAGCTAATGCAGAAAGGTCTAAAGCAAGAAGATGTTTTCAGGAAGATCAACCCTTGGAATTTGTTGACACTCTGCAGTCTACAGCAATGGAGTTTGCTTTGTCTCAAAGAAATGTATCTACATCAAAGTATAATATCACACTAATAAAAAATCAACAAAAGTCACACAAAAATGTGAGAATAATAATTTTTTAAATTTAAAAACTAAGTAAGGCCATCAGCTGCATTTTGAAAACATTTTCACCAGCAGAAGTGAAACTTGCGTGTTAAAGGCTTATGCACTCAGCTCCTGTTCTATAACAAATATACCATGGTCATAATTGTATCCATCTTGTGTCTCTTATTCACCCAGATAGAATTCCTAAATTTAAACTGAAATTAAATCCTAGATAGCAGTAATGGCCGAGCCCCAGTTCACATAAACATAATGCAACTATTATTAAGTGGTCTTCCCTTTATATTACTATAAACAGTTTTATTCTTCAGCTACAAAATATCTTATTACCCAGACAAATTACTGTGAAGCCCACCTACAGCTACAGGCTCAGCGGGAAGCACATTTAATAGCCACCAATTATATTTATGCAAGAAGTTTTGCCTTCTCAGCAAAAGGAATAGAGAACCTATTTTATTAGAGATGTGACAAACACACATTTTCATTCGCTCTGTGACAAACATGTAATTGGTCTCAATATTTGCTGACCACAGAGTAAAATAAATCTTAATGAAAGAACACAATCTGGCCAGCAAAGTACAGTTTTGCCACTATGAAAGAACAACTGGGAAAGACCAGTGGGAGCAACTCTAAAGTAATGCAAGGATGACTGGAAAAGGAGATGCAGTCAGCATGTTCTGGGGCTGCATAAATCTGCCCCCAGGGTATACTTCATATCACAGACCCAAATTATTCCAATTTTCTTCTCTTTTCCTTCAGAAATATCATTACAATAAAAACAGCACTACTTACAAGACAAGGTGTGATCTTTAATATCAATACACCGTAAAAGTATTTTTAAGCATCTGAACAACTGTCAAAGAGCTACAATATTTGAAAAATGTATGTCTATTCTGGATTTTGTTCTTTAAGTTTAGCAAAAATATAATAAACTTATCCCAACAGGCCTGCAGTCAGTGTGACTGGTGTGTCCATCACCACCACACCGCTAAACAAGCTAAGAAGCCTTTTTAGATAGAAGGTTTATGTGACAGTATTACATTTTGAACTCTTCAGAGCCTTTGCAAAATACAACTGCTTTGTTTCAGAAGGTTTTCTTTGGACAGCAGATAATTCCAAAGGCAAGGCCCAAAGGTTAAAACTAGTAATATAAAGAAGAGCTAAACAAAACTCATAACAAAGTCTAATTTTTAAATTCTTGCTTCAGCTGAGTAACATGATCCCACATAACTGGAGTAATCTGTTACTGTTTGGGAAGTAAGGGTAAGTTAGAAGAGATTTTAAAGTTTTGCTTACTACTCAATACTTGAAATTTTGTGTTTGTGGCACTGAGAGTGTTTATCCTACCAGTAGTACTAATCTTGTTAACATAAGATCAGTAAGTGCCCCAGTGAAAGTTCAAACTAGCATGAAGAAAGGAAACAGTTAACTAACTCTAACCCTTAAACCATCTACAAGGAGTATGTGGCAATCAGACCAAGCAAAACACTTCAAATATAAGCAGAGCAATAGATTTTGACCACATAACCTAAGTCAGGAGACTTCTCTTTCTCATCATCTCAAGCAAACTAAACGTTACTTTAGACCTCTCTCACATCCAATCTCACAAATACGTGAATAAATTTGTCCAACCTATGTCCAAGAAATAACCAAGCAATTGCTGGCATCATTTTAATGCAACAACTTTCAAACACACATTTTTCCACCTGGCTCCAAATGAAGAATTACAGTACACAGTTACGCAAAACCAGCACTAGTACTGAACTGGAGATCAGCTGCCAAATTTTCACAGGAAAAGATCCTCCAGAGTGGGTTGATAACCACATAACAAAGCACAAAACAGCTAAATCCTCTCATCAACTGTACCTGATTATTTTTAGGGGTGGAAGGAGGGAAAATCTGTTTAGAATGCACATCCATGTACGCTTGAGACTGAGCTCTCATCACCCACCTAGTCTCAATGAGGTAAGCAGTGTATGTTTCTTGTATGTTCATGGCATTCCTCCCAGTCCGTTTTTCAGCTTCTGAAACCGTGATTTCCATTTTCTTTGCCAAACAGTCTTCCATCTTTTTAGAAGAGGAAAATAAAGATTCATGTAACATTAACCACACAAGGCAAAGGCTACTAACCTTGCCTCCCCTTCTCCCACACCACATTTGTTCAAATAAGACAGGTCTCTGTGGGATAAAGGCTTTGACAGGGCTTTGCTTTATACCTATGTTCTGTATCACATTTTCAAGTGAAAACTGGAAATCTGCTTTAGGGGGAAAACAGAAAAATCAACAAACTGACAAATTCAGGTACCAGAAACCACCCTGAGCCAGGAGGATACAGAAACGAGAAAAAATTTTCTTTACCGGTAACAAAGTAACCTTTTTTAAAAAAACAAACAGGCTAACCCCAGTATTTTCAATACAAACACTTCCCAACTACCAGCGAGTTCCTCTTCAGGACACCCGGGACACATGTAGCCACCTTTCCCCTTTCACAGGAAACAGAATATATCCGGACCAAGATGATTTTCTTTTAATCTCTCAGAGGAGGATCGTTATCTTTTTTACACGCTGGCCGCCAGAAATCAGTAAGGACCCACACGCCCACCATGGAAAGGCAGAGCAGGGAGGGGGAGTCACTTGTGAAATTAAGGGGGGAGGGGGTGACAAAAACATAATTTATAATAATAAACAATAATCCGACACTAGGGACGAGGGCAGAGGGTGCACAAAGCTCTCCCACGGCGGCCGGGACGGGGCTGCACAGAGAGCCCCGCAGCTCCGAGGGTCACGCCGCGCAGCCCTGCCCCGTGCTCCGCGAGCAGGGCTCGGCCCGGGCAGCGAAGGAAGGGCTCGTCCCACCTGTAGCCCCTTCCCGCCGGGCGGGCAGCGCTGAGCGATCCCGGCCCGCGCCCGCCGCCCTCCCCGCCCGGCGCGGGCAGCGCGCTCAGGAAAGCCCGGGGCTCGCCCGGCGGAGCAGGCCGAGCGCCGGGGAGGAGGCAGGGAGGGGGACGCCGCCCCTCCGCCACCGCCCTCCGCACCCTCACCGCGGCCGAGGGCTGCTCCGGGGCCGGCAGGGCGCCGTCCTCTTCTTCCCCTTCTTCTTCCTCCTCCTCCTCCTCCTCCTCCTCCTGCGGGCGGCAGCCGCTGGGCTCGGCGCTCTCCATGGGGCTCGGGGGCTCGGCCGCGGCGCTCCGCGCAGGCGCCGAGCCGGGCTCCGGGCCAGCCGCGGCCGGGCCGAGGGCCGGGCCGGGCCGGGGTGTGTCCGCGGGGCTAAGGGCGGGGCAGCCCGGCCCGGCCTCGATCCGGGGGTGCCGAGGGCGTGCTGCCCGCCCTGGTGCCCTGCAGGGGCTCCTTCGTGCCCCTGTGCACGGCCGCCCCTCGCTGTCACCGAGCTCCGCTCGCCCACCCGCAGCCTCGAGCCTCCTGCCCCTGTCCGGGACAGAGCTTCCCCCGGCCCCTCACCCGCACTCGTAGTCAAACAGTAAATATTTATTTCTAAAATTTGCTTGTTGTCGTTGTTCCCCTCTTAGTTCTCTGGTCACCGAAGAGTTTTTCGTGCCATGCTTCGCACACCTTTCCCTCTTCTTTTTTGTTTTTTTGGCTGGTTTTTTTTTTTTTTTTTGACACCCTATGTTGTTATAGCAAATAACACATCTTAAACAAAAATTAAATTCCATACGAATGGGAAATATTTCAGATACTTTCTCATCTTTCATCTATAGCAAGATTTGTCACTTTCCTTTACTGAGTCTCTTTCAGCAGCCATTAACTTTCCCACAGGATGTTTGTTAGCATTACGCAGCTCGGGTTGTTTTTTAAAGCCCACCAGCCTGTTACTTCCCCACTCACTCCTTCAGCAGTAGTGAAGGACTCGGTCGTGCTGTGTTCCTTTGGCCTCACCCTCCTGGCTGCCAGCCTTTTCCATCAGCTCCCTGCTGGACACGAAGAGGTGCTTTTTCCTGCCCACCATCTCTGCTGAGGAACACCCAAGGCTGTCCCATCCTGCCACTCTTCCTCAGGAGGGATTGGAGTAGGTAAAATCTGCCAAGTTCAGCTCTGAGGTGGCCTCTGACTAGTATTTAATGAAAGCCCCCCGCCATCCCATCTCTTCTCAGCAAACAGGAACAAACCCCCCTGTGCATTTCTTTTTGGAGAGACATTCAGGAAGTCCACCCTTCAGCCCCTACCAACCATCACACGCTGTAGATTTATCCATATATACGTATTCACTATTGGGTTTATTCCCTCATGATCCCATGGTGCCTTCACAGTCCCTGTGGGACTGGCAAACTGGAAGAAGATGTTGTTCCTATTCATTCCTCATCCTCCAAATACCATTTTGGACACTCAAGAACAGTGTCATTGTTCCCTGGTTTACATGTCACATCTACCCTTGAGATTTCCCATTCTTGCACCAGATTCATGCCCTTTGATTCAGGCACTACATTCTTTATTATTCTTATGTAGCTTTTTTTCCTTTTCCTACTCTTTTCAAACCCAGGTTAAAGGCCACTTTGTGGGATTATGGAGTTGATATTATGGGTTTCTTTGCTTTGCTTTTTTCTGCTTTGTGTAGGAAATGGGGGTTTTGTAGTGTTGACCAGAGATGAATTTGCATACATTTTTCATCCAAAAATTAATCTTTTTCTTTCAACAACAATTAAAATAAATCTCAAAATCCCCTTTGAAGACCCCATGAATTAATATTTGGCGTCTGGTTTCTATTCTGTTGTCTTCAATGTTTATGCAACTTTTTCCTCAGATTGTTTGAACTGATACCTCAAGCTATCCTTTCCCACCCCTCCACCACTGTAGCTGTATGGAGTTTCCCAAGCTTTTTCCACAAAAGGCTTTCCTAAAACAAAAGGTTTTTTACAAGTATGTGAACTGTGATTTGTCCTCTGAATAGGACTGATTTAAGATTTGTTTTCTAAACCCAAGGTCCAGTTCAGATGTAAAAGCACGATTGCATGTTGTAAGACACAGTCTGTTTTTCATTAAGCTATGGTTTTCTTATGTTTACTCAAGATGTACATCACGATACATACCTTGTATCAATTACACTTGTATTTGCAGCATGTGCATACTGAAATTTTTCTGATCCCTATCAGTTATATAATGGAAATATTTATGTGAAACTCATGCAGGATATCATACTTTGTACTAAATATTTTTAATATGGAAACAACATTATCAATATAGTACAGTAATATATTGTATATCTAATATTTTATGATTTCAAAAACTATCTTCAGCTTTGAATTTTCTTCATACACTAAAAAGACGTGGAGAAGAGTTAAAATATTACATATATAGGATAAGGGTAGCGATAGAAGTGCCTAAATCAAGATGACTGTGAGCCTGGGTAGCCCTCATGTACATTACAGCTTGGAGAGTTCAGAGGAGAGTGAGATGTCTTGAAAAAACCAATGTGCAATGGAGAGATCTTCCATAAACACCAGAGTCTCCAGCAAAGTCCTTTTCCTGAGCCACGTTTCCCTACCTCAATCTGCAAAGTGGGATAACAGTATTTTCTCACAGCACAGTGCTGCTCTCAGAAGAACTTCCAGGATCTGTGCTACTTCGGTCAAAATAAGCTGTAGTGCTTCCCCGCTAACTAGGCACAACCATTCATGTACCCAGGGTCTCCCTGGATCCGCTCTTGCCAGGATGTGAGTCCAATCTCCTGCAGGTCAATCCAACCAGGACACTCTCCTACTCTTCAGCATCTTCACTAGGCAGCATGTCCCTTGTTCTTCAACTAAAAGAAGGCAAATTCTACTCAACTTCCTACCTACAAGACCCTTCAGTCTCTGAAAGTGCCCTGACTCCCATTAGAGTCTCTGGAAGACAGGGAACTCCATCTTTTCTATTCTGTAAATCTATTTGTTTTAACCCTACTATTACACTGGATAAACTGCTTCTTGATGGAAGAAAGCTAAACAAGATATATTACCTTATACACTGGCTTCCTGGTGTTTTTTGTAATGTTATGCATTCTTATTGGATCTTTCGACAGCCTGTGTTGCTCTAGTAAATAACACACCTAAAAAAAAAAGCACCAAATTAATGGGAAATATTTCAGATATTTTCCCCTTTATCACAACATTATTTATCAGTATCTTCATTTCAAGTTCCTCATCTTTCAGCTTCTTAGAAGTAATTAGATTTAAAAGATAATAAAATCTCTAACAACAACCACCATGTTACTGAGAACCAGAATGAAAACACCTAAAGCAGTGGCTCTGCTTTGCATCTATCCTGCAACACCCACAGACTTTCAGTAACCTCAGGAAGAGAGAGTAAACCAGACAATATTCCTGCTGACTGTGTATCCTGTGCAGGACCTGGCTGTGCCAGTGCTCAAAAGCAGGGAGGTTCAGGACGAAATGGATTCATGGAGCAACACCCTGGAGCTGAGTACCCACCATCCACACCACACATATTTCAGCTGATAACTTTTGGGGTGCCTCTAGCCCACTCCCAGGGACTGGCCACCCTTCACAACTTCCAGTTTAGCTGCTATTTAAATAAAAAAAACCCCATGTGTGCCTGCCTTAAGACTGCCTTGTAACACAAGCCAAAGCAGGAAGGCCAGGAGTTTCTCTTCAAAAGCACATTCCTGATCCATGGTTCAGGCTCCTGGATCCTATCATAGTTTCACTACCAGTAATAATAATACAAAGATCATGAGTCAGGCTGTCAAACTGCTCCTACTTCCCTCAACAGAGTAATTCCTCCAGAACTGAAGGTATTTTCTCTCCAGAGGCATCCGGCAGCCGAAGTGGTGCCAGGTTGTGCTGTTGGTCTTCAAAGGCTGATCCCCACTGAAGACCCTGGCATCTGTCTCCGTGTGCTGTCCTTGGTGTGTGATGGATGCAGCAGAAAACAGTGCTTGCTTGGGATTCCTAAGAAAATACAGAAGAGGAATTAATGTCAAGGAACTGTCAGTAAAATGCATGAGTAGCTGCTTCAGCATGGCAGAGTGCAGGCAGAAAAGTAGGTGAGTTCGGGCTCCTCATAGACATATTTCTATCATCTAAATATCTGAGTGAAATGAGTACAAAGGTGTAGGAAAATCAGCATCAGGAAATTTTACAGAGAAAGAGTGGAAAAGAGATATAGGTGACTTTTGGGGTGGGGAAAATAATTCCATTTCACTCATTCTGAAATTGGTAGCAGTGGGTTTCATTCCTTTCAGCAACAGCATGTCTCAGTCCACAAATAAAAACAAGAAAACCAAAACTAATCCACATTTTTGAAAGAATCTGTAGAAACACATCAACAGTATGAATGAAAATGTATTGAAAGTGGCTTCAAAAGCAGCTCAAAGTAAGCCATGAGAAAACTTCAAAGGAAGAAAGCCAGATAATGTGTGACAGAACTGAAGAGAAAAAAACCAAGCCAACTCAGTAACACTGAAAATGGTACAGAGGGATAGACCTCTACTTAATCTTGGTGCAGCTCGGTCAAGGAAGCTGTTACACACAGTCTGTGAGAAATTAGAACTTAGGCCAGTGTATCTGCACTATGCAAAGACTCCAATGAAAGTCGGCATCACTTAGAAAATACAATTATCCTGTGTGGCTACTGAAACGAACATTAGCTGAGAGACTGGAGCACAGGGAAGTTGGCAGGGCTAAGGAGAAAGGGTTGTGGTAAAGCAGACAAGGCCACCTGTACCAAAGGAGGAATGGCTGTGTCCCTCAGGGTGCAGTGCTGGCTTTGATTGACTCCTCATGCCATCAGATCTTCAAAGGTTACCACACCATTGCTGGGACATGCTGTAGCAAGGAAATAGAAAATGTCAAAAATCATCATGGTATTTTTCCTTAGGTGGTAGCAGGGACCTCAAGCCATAGCACCACTCCAAGATCTTAAACATCAAAACCCTGTGAAACTGAGACAGTGCAAGGTAATGAGAACTTTTCCCAGAGACTGATGGGCACTCTCAGTGCCACCAGACAATGACATTTGAATTTAGTGGACACTCCCAGGACTGGAGCCAGTGTCCTTGTGAATGCAGGGTGGAGCCAGCGGCTGGACTGGATCCACACTGCAAGTGAACATCTTTCTCAGGCAACTGCTGCTGATGGCACAGTGAAAGCAAGTCATGCTTATAAGATGCAGAAATGATGACTTTTCTGTGGTTTAATTAACTGCCAGAACAACTTGGGGATAGTACAATATGAGTACACAAAATAAAAACAAATCCATACTCGTGGATTTGTGCTCATTAGTAGAAGCTAAGTCCTGATCCTATCAGCTAGATGCTTTCTTTAAACGTGTCTTTTAATACTTCAAAGTATAAAGCAAATTCTCCTAACAACACAGACACTCACGGACCTCATCTGAAGCCCGACATCACTGTTGATATAAACAGATTAAAAAAGAGCAATGCAGATGCAACAGATATTAGTCCAGTTGTGTAATGTGCAGGCAATCAAGAGGGCCAGAAGGATATATCCTGATTGCATAAGTAAACCTAACACCTTTTGTTGCAGTCAGTCATTTTAAACCCAGTACCCTGCTAGGACCTCTGGGGCCTGGAAAGCATGGAGGAGGTCCAGAGAAGCTCAGGAGCATTGGCCCTTACATTAGCATGGTTACGTGGTTCCTTCTCTCTCTCCCTTCACATTCCCTGTCCCAAGAAAGTGATCTTCACCCCTGTGAATAATAACAGGTTTGACTCACCTGGGCCTGGCACACGTCCATCATGAGGTTACCCTGTGCAGGGGCCTTTAGTGCTCATGTTGGGAGCTTCAAATCTGTTGCTTGATTGCTGAGCCTTGCCTCCCAGGCTGTTTGAAACTCTCCTTTAAACATATGCTATATTGTTTCAGGTGTCCAAAGTTTTATTTTACTTCTCTAGTAAATATCTTCCAGCTTCTAAATGAGAACTTTGGGAAAACTGCTCCCACAATGCAACTTAAAAATCACCCTGCAGAGACCTTATGTTCCTCAGCTTAAATCCAGCCTTCAGTGTGTCTTGAGTTATGAGGCTGTCCAGACCACTAATAGAGGAGCAGGGGAATTTACACCGAAAGGAATAAACAAGCCAACAATAAAAATAACCATTTATCTCTTCTTCCTCCCCAGTGTCTTACTCAAAAGGTCACTGTGCTCTTTCATGGAAGCAAAGCTCTATAATGTGAGTTTAGGCACTTTAGGCTAAACCCCAGAGTACTCATTTTCCCCAAGTAACTTTGGTGCATTTTTAGTTAGATTTTTTTCCCTTGGATAAGGTCTAAGAAATAACCAGGTTCTCCAGAACAGAGCTGGTAGTCAGGCCAGTGGGGCACATGCTGAGGGGCTCCCCAGTAGACCTGGGGTGACTCATGGCACAGTGCCAGCCTCACTTCCCTCCTCTTCTTCAGATGAGGTTTGCTTGCAATAGCCTCACCTCAGTGGACTAAAAATGGAGGTTACAGCAGGGTACACATAGCTCCCTGCAATCTTACACAAGGGCTGAACAGACAGGCACGTTTCCCCTGCACAGAAAGCAGCTGGCAGTGCCCAGTTTAGGAAAGCAAAACTGCCCATATCATCATGGCAGCTTGTTTTGCCAAGCAGAATGTCTAACACCATCTAAAAATATGTATAACTGTTTAGGAAGAGCAGGACATGCATTGCTCCCCAAAAATTTTCTCTTGCAGAACTTCCTGTAGATATCCAACTGCCTTGTAAAGATACCATTGCATGGGACAGCTACTGCCTTTGCTCTCATTTCAGTGAGATCTGGCCCCAAGTCCCTCCCTAAGATTATTCTGCAGACAGGACAAAGTGTTTTATAGGGTTCAGTTTGGCTCAGAAGTTGTTTGGGATTGCCTGAAATTTTGGAAAATGCAGATCCTGCAGCTCAGGGTCCCTGGCTGCAGTGACATTTTGCAGGCATCCTGCTGCCTTCCCAGGTTCTGCTGCTAGAAAAAATAATACCCCATGCTTCTCCTGCACTTCCAAATCCTACAGCATGTTTTGTCAATGTCCACCATTGTTTAAAGCCCCTCTGGACTCCTGCTGGGGACATCATTTCTCTCCAAGTTTCATAGGCAGCAGGGGTTTCTTCCTGGTTTTAAAGGGGGCTCCCATGGATCATGAATAACCTGTGATGTTGCTAACACAAGCCTTATCCAGTTGTCCTGTAAAACACACAAGAGTTCACATCTGAAAATCCAACTGGCAGTCTGAGAAACCCATGGACATTTTGAAATGCTCTGAATCTGAGAGAGGAGACTTTACAGGTCACCCCAGGAGATCACTGTGAGCAAAGCAGTTCCAGTATGAGCAGTTCCAGTATGTTTGTTGGAAAATAATGTCTTTCTGAAAGCTTGCTGAATATCTGCTCATTCTTAGTCCTCATAGGCCATATTTGATCTGTGGTAGCTTGGGCCAGGGACATGCAGGCATTTCCCCAAGAGGTCAGGCTGAGCTGACTTGGATCTGGGCACCCTGGAGCAAGTCAGAGCAGACCAAGCAGCCTCTGCAGAGGCATGTGTGTGTCACCATGGCACAGGAGAACACTTTATGCTCATCAGCTGTGCCTGTACCACATCTAACATCTCCTCTTTTTCCTTGAAGGGAAAAGAGATACCATTGTTTAACAACCTAACAGAATCATTTAAATAAATAGTTTACAAAACAAGTAATCAGTAAGTTATCAGCAAGATGGATACAAAGAAAGAGCCTTCAAGTCCAATGGAGGAAAACATTCACCATAATGAATACACACAATAGGTGCACCACATATCCATCTCAAATTGATTAGAGAACCAAAAAATTAATTGCAAAATGGGTAAATAAATAGCTGGAGATTCACTGAAATAGAATACAGTGTATGCATTAAAATCACCCAATGTATTTTCAGTAACTACAAAATATTATCTTAATTTTTTTGCCTGCAAAAAGCCTTAATAACAACATCTCTTTGCCAGTCTCAACTACATTGATCTGAAGGATTGGGGTAGATCATAGGGCAAGAGTTTGAGGATTTTACTCCTCTTTTTGCCACTGATCGATTGTGTTAACAACCAAGGCAAGTCAGAATTCTGCTACATTTCACAGTTTCCCTTTTGTAAGTGGGATAATATTTCTTACTAGTTTTTGCAGAGCAGTCAGAGATCTTGGGGAGAAAACAGATATTTAAATGCCCTATGTTATTATTTTAGGCCCTGATTCAGGAAAACATATATCTTTAAATCCTGCTGCTTTAATGGGTTGCAAGCACCTATTTTAGGCTAAGCTCACAGTGATGTGGTCTTTCTGAAAAAGCTGCCCTAAAACTTTTAATTATCCCTATTATAAATATAGCCCGTTGAAGCTTATTTAAAAAGATAATTTCTAAAATACAGGGGGAGAGTAGTGAATTAATGGCAGCTCAGAGTATTGAGGCATTACCTTACGTGCTTTATTCAGATGAAAGACTCATGCAGGAGTACCCATGCCTTTTTGATTAGATGCATGCAGCAGCCTTTAGGTCCCCTTCAAAGATCCTTGGGCCGTATGGAGCCAGGAGCAGCTCTGCATTGACATCGGGGGGGGAAAAAAATCAAACTCTTTTTCTCAGAGCCTGACTTCCACACACACACACACACACCCCTTTTCATATTTGTATATACTTTGAGAGGAGTCAGGCTCAGTTTGTTCATAAACTGCAGTTCCTGGGCGGACCCCACGCACAGCTGGGCTTTGGCGGCTGGATCCGCCTCCCCGGCAGCCTGAGCCGGGAGCCTCGCGAAGAGGGGCTCCGGGCTTGACAGCAGGAACGCAGAGACCGGCTCCAGCGAGGGAGGATGAGCTGGTCAGCGCCGTGAAGCTGGGCTCCTGCTTGCCACTGCGATCCAGAAATGGGCTACTGGAGGAGACCGGGTCTGCTTCCCTTACTGCTGCTCTCCTTGTGTGAGTAGAAAAATGTTTCTGGTCAGGCAATGTTAAGCAACATACTCAGAGAGGTCGTTTATTTTTCCTTCCTCCAGCAAAACAGCTAATCTTTGATTTCTCCCCTGACAGCAATTAGCCAGAGGATTGGAAATAGCAGAGACTTTAGCTGAATACTCTTCTACGACTGCATGAGCTGCGTATTTCTCTTATGGCGAGGGGCGAGCGATTGCTTGGTGGAAAGCGCTGTGTGCTCGCTTGGAGCAGCTCGCAAATGTCAGTGTTTACAGTGCAAAAATATATATAGGTCAGCATTACTTGTTGGAAGTTTTTATTTTATTGAGGGAGATTAAACGCAACTGAAGTGCACCGCTGAATGATCTGGCTTCGACAGTGTCCAGATGTGGTGAAGTTTGCAGCTTAGAACTTTTATCAGCCCTGCTTTATGCGCAGAATTAATCGAACTATTAAAGAAGGAAAGAAGTGGGGAGGGGGGAGGAGAAGTGTCTTTGCAACAACATCTGGTTATTCGGCAAACCTTTCCAGCACTTACGTAAAGATTTCTTTGTAATAAGTGCCCTGTTTCAGTTTTGATAGCACTTCTTCAATACTGTAGATAAAACCCTCCACCAGCACTTGAAAATGTGCCCATCCATGGTTTAACTTTTTCTTGTTTATATCTTGATGATTGTTTCATAACAGGGAATGGATTTGTATATAAGCGAGTGTTATATACACATCTCCTAAGTATGTGTGTGTGTCTTTCTGTATATACAGAGTCTGTGTATGTGTATAGAGGCATATATCCCTACAAAGCATGCATTTATATATTTGCATGGACACTACTTTTAAAAGTGAACTCTTACAAACACAGACCTGTTGCCCTTGCTGTAGAAATTTTGATGCAACTAAAATTACTTTTTGCTCAAAGTGATGAAGGAGGAGGATTATAATTCCAGTATTTTTGCATCCCAATGAAATCACTGGGGGCAGGGATCTGTATCTGCATTCACTTTACATGGGTCCCCCTATCTACAAGACCAGGGAATAAAAGAATGATCGGTCATTAACTTGTGTGTAGGCAAACAAAACCATGGGTGCAAGTGTTAAAGCAGAGAGAACCAGATGGGGAGATTCAGGACATAGTATCTGGTGGATTTTTCAAAGTTATGGAGATCTGTAGTACTCATTTTTGTAGATAATACCCTAAAGTGTGGTTTGAAATGTAGGATGCTATACTGATAACATCCTGTTAATCACATTTGGAGCAGGAATTACTACAGGTTATTATTTAAAGCACAGTCTTGGCTTGTTTTTGGTAAGAAAGAAGACCACTAACTAGCCTTCAGAAATACCTAATTTTGGAGTTATTTAACTTATGGTTTCCTTTTTCTGAAAGGCAAGGTTTTAATCTGAAAGAAGCCAAACCAAAACATATCACGATTACTAAGTTCATCTGAAAGGTTATGTGAATGATATGATGACTAAATTTGCCTCTGCACAGGGTAAAAAAAATAAGCCAGGGCTTGCTGTGTGTGATTCAGCTCACCAGTGATGTTTTCTGGGACTACATCTACTTCCTTTGCATTCAGTGTTAAGATTGACCCTACAGTCATTCTGAGAAAGTAAAAATACCCAAGGAGGCCACTTCACATTGACATTAAAAGAGAAGGCAAGATCTAGTTCCCCAAATTCCCCAAAGTGACAGAATATGCACATTCAGCTGTTCTTCAATCAACAAATCATACCACTCATCCAGCTTCTCTTTAATGAGTGACAGCACTGGCTTGGTGGCAGCAGCAAAGTTGCTCCTCTTAGCACAGAGATTTAAGATTTTCCAAAGAGGACATTGCCCAGACTGTGTCTCTGTTATCCCAGAATAACTCCAGCTGAGCATTTGTAGGGACCTTGCTGCTGTCCCTAAGACTTTACCCCAGGGTAGCAGAGACCCCTGCCTGTGTTCCATGCTGCCTGTCTATGCCTTTAATCCCCAACTTCACTGAATGGCCATCCCACAGCACATTTGACCATTTCAGTTCATATGCAGTGGAAAAAAAGGGCTCTGATCTGATAGAACACTGAAATTCAGCACGTGGATTTCCCTAATTCTCCATGGACAGCCCTACCAAGGCTTCAAAATACCCACTCCTAAACTTCTCCTCAATGGCAGTGCTTGCTGGAGGGCAGCATTTTTACACGGCTTTTTCATGAGAAGGTGAAGACAGGAGCTGTAGTTTCACCACTACTAACACAAACCCTCACACAGATGAGCAGAGAATCCTTTCAGAACAGAGAGCTGGTGCAGTCCTGGACTTACCTGGACTAGGACAAAAAAATATGAGGATAATTCAGAATTGGAAAATTGTCATAGAGAGGGATGGAGCTGGAGGCTTTCAGTGTCTTTAGGTTAGCTAGGAGAGAGCTGGGAGGTGAGCTGGTCATCTATGGCCAGGTCCTGGGAAAACCTTTTCTGGCAGAGGGCTTCCTCTTCTATGTAACAGAGATAAAACAAGATGTGCACGCTGGAAGCAAAAATGGGGCACAACACAGTAAAGTTGTTCCAGCAGGTAGTTACTCAGGTTTGGGATGTGATGGATATTTGTTGCTCAAAGTCTTCAAGATTGCAAGACTACCTGCTTGGAAGTCTGTAACCTATACAGAAAGTACAAATTTGATATCAGGATTACTGTATTGTGCACATGGATATGCTCTAGCCTTAAAAGTAGGAATTAGGATCTTTCCTGCCCTATTTTCTATGAATATTGGGAAATTATCCCTTGTGCTCCATCTGTCAGGAATGGGGCTCACACCCAAACAGGCATGGGGCTGAGCTCAGCCTCATCTCACAGAGGGGACAGTGAAGCATCACAACCCTCTAACCTGTGGAAACTGCCTCAAGAACATGAGCTAAGTGTCACTGGTGTGGCAACAGCTCTGAGGGCCGTGAAGAGCCCCAGGAGCCTGGCAGAGCCTTTGTGCATCCAACCTCCAAAAGAGGATATGAAACTCCAAATCTGCCAAGGCACGCAGCACTTACCAAGGGAGAGCAAGCCCAAGGAGGGCTCTGGTGAGGTTCCAAAGAAAGAGAAAGAAGATTTTTGAAATGAGGTGAGGTTGCAGATCTGCTACCTCACGTCCAGAGCTCCCAGTTCCTGGGGTTTGAGTTTGCTTTACCATAATTTGCTTCCCCATTTTTAACAGGTCTCCTGATAAAAATGCTGGTCTTCTAAAATATCCTAACATTTTTTGCCAAGTCTCCTGGGCTCCTTTTGCCATGGTTGATAGCTCTACAAAGAGTGCATTTGAGGGGTTATCTCTTGATAGATGGTGGCTTTCTGAAGTCACATTCTCTTTCCTGCTTGCAAAACTGTTCCCCCAGTGAGCCTCTTCAGCTAAATATATAGAGCGTATAGAATTCATAAATCAGGACAGGGAGCTCCAGGGCTGTCAGAAAAGCATCTCTGGCTTTTGATCTGCCCAAGAAATCTCTGACCTATCCCAGGCTCCTCAGGCAGCTTGTTCAAGAAGTTGGCCTCTTATTTCTGAGGTCACCAGAGCTAAAACCAGAGGTTGTAGTGCTACCAAAATGCCAGCCTGCTCCTCTGGCAGGGGCTCTATTGGGATTGCACCCCAACACCAATGCATGCAAAATTTAGGAGCACTGGATCAAACAGTGAGAGGATGAGGGAAGGAAAAAGACAAAAGAAGAGTCACCCTCCATTTCACAGGCATTTGCAGAAAGAAGCTGTGCAGGTCCAAGGATGAGACAGAGCAGCAGAGCAAACTTCTCCTCCCAGGCTAAGCAGCATGTGGACACAGGGCTGCAGGGCCGGTCATGTTAATCTGTGTCATATTGATTTAATATAGCCAAAATAAAGGAAGAATTACCACCCTCAAAAGCTCCAAGGGGCTACCAGAGCCCCACATTGGCCTGGTCTAGGTAGCTGGGTTGGGAGCAGGCACAGGATCCCACTGCCTGAAGGAGAAACTTGTGCATCCTACCATAAGGCTAAATAAGAGCAAAGCTGCAGCAAATTCTCCAGATAGGAAATAAAAATGGAAGACACAAGAATAACCCTGACAATGCAGAACTGGAGTGCTCTGCAATGTTGCAAGTACCATGAGACTCAGGAAGGAAAGTGATGGCTTATTTTCAATTCACCTTTACACACTTCCAAATCTGATGCTACGGTTTCAGTCCTTGGTATGAATTAGATTAACTGAAGGTTAAGAAGAGTGGCAATGTACAGCTATGTGAGATGAATGAAAACTGCTATTTCCTCTCCCCTTGTCCTCCAGCTTTGCTCAGACTTGAGACAGGCTAGTCATCGGTATAGCTGACCATCAGTAAAGCTTCACTCTGTATTTTTGAGGAAAGAAATACTTTCTGAAATATTTGGTACAAACTGAAATTAAACCACACAATTTTCTAACAATAAAACACAGAACTGATATTTACTGGTATTTTACTGGTGTTATCACTATTTAATGATGGCCCCAAAGACATTTTTGTGTAGTAGTAGTAAATAAGTCCAGCCAGCTGCAATCATGATACTTGTTACTCCCATTAGAGACAGAGTTCTGCACCGATGTATCCCACGTATTCACTGAATATGCAGAAAGCAAACACTGGCATTAAAAACAGGTGACTGGGGCCTTTTATTCTGAGAAAGAATTCCACTCTACTGCCTGTACTCCGCAGCTTTATATTGCTCTGTGATTTGCTCTGTCGAGTTTATTTCCTCAGGACATTGTTTTCCTCTCCCCTTAGTGATAACTCTTTGCAATAACATTTGCTTTCAGCCAGGCTCCACAGTGTTGCAACTTGCCATAAACTAATGAACTCTCCCATAGACTGTCATGTTTTCAAGGAAGTGCAACATCTGATACTTTTATTAAAAAAAACAGTCCCACCAAGGAGTCAAAATCAGCAGCTCCCACACACTCTGCTCTTTTCACATCCCGAGTTCAGCGCTGTGTGCCAAGTGAAAGCCTTGTGCTGGAAGGGGCCTCCTTGCAGAAGGGAGATAACACCACTGATGGCTGCCTGCCCTATCAAACCTACATTATATCCGTGCTGGACCCCAACTGTGGGATAACATTTCCTTAGGGATCTTCAGGGGGAAGTGAAGGAGTGGCTGAAAGCTGTCTTGGCCCTGCTTGCATACGTGTCCCTGAATTCAGAGTCAACTCTTGTGATCCTTCCTCTGGAAATGATCTGTAGTGGGCACATCAGAGTCATATTTCTTCTTCTTCAGTTGGTTCATCTTTTTGTTACATCCCATGTAGGGTTGAAACTCTGCTGTCAGCTTCTGGTAACTGTCAAAATTTTAGGAGAAGTGGGGGAGAGCCTTCTTATCATGCAATCCCCTCTGCAGCCCATGCTCCTACCAATTATGAGGCTCCAAGACTTCAGCTTTCATGGAGCTGTTGCACTGCAATGTTTTCCTTCCCCTTGATAAGCCAGGAACAAATGACAGCTGATTTGTACTGCAGCAAATTCATTGTGGCATGTGGGTCATTAATGTGTCCAGCTGTGACCACAGCCTGCCAGGCTGTGCTGGACACAAGGCTATGTGTCCAATGGCAAGTGCTCTGGCCATGCCTCAGAGCTGGAGAGTCCAGATTTCCAGGACCATCACACACCTCCTAATGCTTGCCCTGCACACAAAGCAGCACAAATGTGCTTGTGCCAGCCATGGAGCCAGCACAGCCATGGCAGCCAGCAAACAGGGCTGGTTTATTGCCCTGCTTTGGGGTCCAGGCAGGGCAGAGCCCTGAAGCAATCACCTGAGCTGACACCCGCTGATGTCTGGTATTGCTCCACTATCCAAAGCTCTCCTCATCTCTTCAGTTCCTGCAACATCCCTGTGAAGATGTTCCCTCTGGCAACAACATGCTTACATCTTTGCATCTGGAAGGTCCAGAGACAACTGCTGGAGTTCCTGGCCATGAAGAGGGGCCTTTTCTTTAGATCAACAATGGAAGACCCTGGGATTTTGATACTGATTGATTCTCCCTTCAGCCATTCCAAACCAGAATGCTTAGCTGTATCCTGCATTGCCATAGTTCACTGTGCACCCCATCAAAAGATAATGTTGCCAATGTGGATTCATACTGTGACCAGCAGGTGTGAAAATCCAGAGAAAAATTTTTTCAGTTTCCTGCAAAATCAGGAGGATTTATCCTCCAAATTATCAGGGGGATAACTCAGGCCCCTTCCTGGAAATGGTTCTTGGGAGTGCCATGACTACAAGAGCTTCTGGTGTATTTACAATGAACACTGGTACAGATATTTCTTTTAAAAGATCCTTTGCTGCTTCCAGGTGGATTGTTAAATTGCTGTCCATGCAGAATGAACGCCTGTGTCCCCCTCGAGTGTTTGACTGAGCAGGTTGCCAGTCAATGCAGCTGGAGCATGATGAGGAACATCTGTTTGATGTTGCTTGATAGCACTTCCTGCCTTGGAGACTCTAAATACCAGCATCCAGCATGGAAGAAACTGAATCAGCTGCTGTCTTGCTGCGTAAAGCATTTTTTCCATGCTAGATCTATCCCAAAATTAGCCTCAACCAGTCCACGATAGCAAAGACCCTTCTTCTTACAGTGGGAAGTGACACACTGGCCCATAAGCTCAAGCAGTTGAATGAATCATCTTTCTTCAAATAGACCCAGGGTACAAGCATCCACAAAAATAAGATCAATGGATCCCCTGGGATCTCGGTTCCTGCTGTGCCTTTAATATGTCAAAAGGCACTCAGTGGAAGAAAATGTAGACATTCCCACCAGAGGCAGAAGCAATTAGCTTGGGAGTGAGGTCTCAGCAAACATTTACTGTGGTTTTGTATATGTGCCCTGTGCTCACCTGTTGGTAGAACAGCATCATCACATCTGAGCCTTCCGTCAGCCTTGCCCGGGCTATCAGCTCTGAAACAGGCTGTGGCTTGGGAGGCAGCTCTTGGGCAGAAGCACTGTTCAGCATATTCAGATTGTGGCATGTCTCAGGAGGTGTCCAGAGTCAGGCTACTGAATTGAAAAGACAAGGTACTACTGCAAAATGATGAGATCATGGAGCAGGAGATGAGGAATAGAGAACACTCTCTGCTTTGTCATTTCTTCCATGCTGGAAGAGCAGCTTTTCTCCCTGAACCTCATCTCCTCCAGCTGTTGAGTCTCCCTGGAGCTGTGCTGCAGCTCTGCCCAGGGGCTGGGACTTGTGGGAACCTTCTCCTTCTTCTGCAAGAGGGATTTCTTGAGAGGCATTGCAAAGACACACAAGCTCCTCTTACTTCTATGTGTGAAGAAAAAGCACTTCAAGCTTTGTCAACAGGACTCTCGGTTCCAATTCCTGAAAAAAATTCCTTTCCAACCCTGGTCCCCCTGCCCTCCTGCCACAGCTCTCTTCTGCTTTAAAAAATGGAAAATATTCAATTTGAATTCAACCCTGCTGGACAGTGTGTTTTGGTAAAAGTTGTAACACAAGCTCCTGAAAAGATATTTTTTAACAGGTGAAGAAGGGTGTGAAAGAGAAGAAGAAGCCATCTATTTATGTGCTAAACAGTTTTAGCATCTGTAACCCAAGCTAGCCTCAAGTTCCCTCTGAGAGAACAAATTTCTTAATTACTGTTAGATCTGGCCTAAACGAGGGCAAACTTTGACTCTACATAATAATTTTAGCAGACATAAAGAACTGAGAGTGTTGGAACAAGTTGGTGACAGCACATGGATGGAGAATTCACAGAACACCTCTGCCCTGGCAGCCTGTGACACAGTCCCTTGCAAGCCCTTTTTCTCCTTGGGAATCAAAGTAATACAAATGCAAAAAATACAAACTGGTCAATCATAAGAAGTCCAACCAGAGATGAAGAGCAGCAGTTCCAGTCCAATGTCTCTTTGTGGGCTCATCAAAGACCTTCTAGCAGATGGGATAGTGAGTGTGTGCCAGGAATTTCAAACACTCCTCAGGAGGTTCATCTAAATCATCAGTAACCCATTTGCACTTAAAACAGAGCAAACCCTGGTGCCCAAATGTGACCCAGATAATGTTTCTGACGTGTTTACCTATTTGGATGGTATCTTTCCATTTCAATTCCGTCTATTCACGGAAATCCAGGATTCATGCAGAGCCTGAAAAATACACAGAAAATTGAATTCCAGAGCATAATATGATGATAATAGTAAAAAAAAACACTGAGTGCTGCACAGTAGTTTTACTTGAATGGCAGTAGGTTAGGCAGAACAATGTCTGCTACTGACATGCAGCTCACATGTTTTTGCTACTTGGTTGATTGCTGCTGCTTTTTCTGTGTAAAAGGGGGAACTCATGACTGCTGCATCTGAGAATGAGCTGCAGAAGCGGCAGTTAATTGGGATATAGGATAGACTGGTGATGCCTCTGCTAGCAACAGAGAGGATTTGGTTGACTGTTGCATTCTGCCATGCAGCTCTCAGTCCTAAAAGTGCCCTAAAATTCTCAGCAATTTCTGCAGCAAATTGCAACAGGATGAGCTCAAACCACCCGTGCATGGCCATGCAGTGACTCCTGCTCCCCAGCAGTGTGGGAGGTGGGAGAATGGACTTATTTTTAAGACTAAAACCAAATCACTGCAAAGTGCTCTTCAAAGGGCTGAAATCTCGGAGTCCTCTGAAAACATGGCATGCAAATCCCCAGTCATTAGAAGGCAACTTCCACTGGGCATGTTCCAGCTCAACCCTCTGCAAGCCCCACTGGCAGCCCACACGCCCCAGGCTGTGATGTGCTGATAGTGCATTGCCTCACCCTGCAAGGCACAGATAAGCAGAGGTGCTGGCAGAGCTGCTAAAATTACTTATGAACTGCTGAAACTCAGCATTTCCCCACCTCCTCAGACCCTGAATAAGTTGCTTTGCTTTCCATCTGACAAAGAAGAATGGCACATGCCCTTCATGTGCTGTCTGGGCTGGTGGGAGGTGCTGTGGCAGTAGGGCCATGCTGTGATGCTGGTGATGGTTTACCACACTGTTTCCATGGTTTTCTCTTGGGCTGACCCCTGCCTGTGGGGTTTTTTTCCTTCCCAGGCACTTCAGGCTATGCTGCTGGCTTGGCTTGCTCTCTCTAGGATTTTCCAATACAACAGGGTGGAAAGGACAGCAGAATATAGTAACAAGAAAGAAATGGGGACATAGGTGCAATGAAAGGGACTTGTTGTCAAACAAGGTTGCACCTTCAGACACAGGATGGCTGCAAAACTTGGTTTGTGTCATAGTTCCCCTCATCTGACATTCATAACCCAAATGCCTAAAGGGATGAGTACAGGTATTACCAGGCAAACTCACACCTGCTTTTGTCTGCCAGGGAAGCTTTGCCTGGCCTGGTCAGGGCTCTGGAGGTACTGACCATAATTACACAGTGACCCACAATATGCAGCAGGTAGGAAGTAAAAAAAATCCACTTTCAAGCTGGTGTCCTGGGCAATGTGAGGAATTCCTGTACTAACCTTCTGTTCTAATCCTCAACCATCCTTTGAGCTGTCTTTTCAAGGAAGGGTGCAAAGCATCCCTGTTTATCTCACAAAGGAATAAACTAGCTCCAGCAGAGGGGATAACCCCTAACTTTTGAGTTTTCTCCTTGTTTTAGGACAGCTTTCCTCATCCAGCAAGTCAGGACAGGGATAGGTGCAGTGGTGACACCCACATGGAGTTGTGAGCTTGCCCACCAGCACTGCCCTCAGGGCTGTCCCATCCTACCCCTTCACCACCCTCAGCTGTTCCTGGATCACAGCTGCTGCCACCTTTATGTTCAAATTCCAGCCCAGCAATTGGCAAATGATGTTACATGGTCCATGAGCCCAACCAGGTCTAATACAGCATCTCAGCTTAATTGGACTTAGATTCTTGCCAAGGTGAAGCAGGTGCTTGGCTGCCTCAGGGACTGACTGAAAAATAATGCAAATAACATGCAACCAGGTAAGCCTCAGCCACCAACTTTACTAGTATTTCAGTGAAGTGTGTCACTGAAGTGGATCCAGAAATACACACGTCATTTTCAGACATTGCTGAGAATTTCAAAGACACTGAGGAAAACAAATGAAATAGTGTGAAGCCACTACTGTTTTATCCACTCCACATTCCCCCATCCTCAGCTCAACATCTCTGGATGCAAACTGGTGTTAATGGGAAAAATGTTGTCCATGGCACCAGAAAGCAAGTGGCCCTGAAAGAGCTTGATTCCAGAGTCTCATGGGGGTATAGTTTTTGCCTCCCCTGATATTTACAGTCCTTCCAAAGCTCAGCAAGGGCAGAACATCTTCCTTGTCATGTTGGGCTGGGACCTGCTGGGCTTCAGGACCTCAGGACTGCAGGGTTGGCTTGCTTGGTTTTTCAAACTTTAATGCCAAACTTCCTTTGGGGAGCAACTTTCACATTTTGAGTTCCTCAGCTGAAAGACAAAAAATAGGCAAGCATTACACATTTCAAGGCACAGCAGAAATCAACAAACTTGCTTAAAAATATTTAAGTAAAATAAACTTCATCTTAATAATTTTTCCTCATAACACACCATCATATTCTATGTGCAATTTTTCCATAACTCTTTTCTAATGGGTTGCATGAGAGCTTGGATGCAAATTAACCACGAGGAGATGGGAAAGATCCTCCAGGAATTGCTCTGCATGTGGAAATGAATTTCAATTTAGCCACTTCAGAGCAATTTTTTGTTTACTTTCCACTGACATGAAATCAGCCACGATTGCATCGCATGCGGGATTGGTTAGCCAGTTACATAATGCTTAATAAATCCAAGAGAAATAATATAAAACACATCACCCAGTCTGGGAAGAGGAACAGTAACTCAGTCAGTGTCACCAACCCGCCCGGGCCAGGCATCAGTGAAGCATCTGATCCAGTGCTGGGGGGGATGCAGGGTTGTGCTGTTGCATGATAAATGTGATTAGGAAAAATGCTTGTGGCACGTGTGGGGGGCTTGAAGACAGACAGATGGTGTGTGATGGTGAGGGTCTATCAGGAGAGCTCCCAGCCCCGTGGGGAGGGCAGCTCGCCCCGTCCTGCGGGGCAGGCGCGTGCTCGCACGCCCGGCTCCGGCTGGATGTGCTGCTGTGTAAGGTATTACCTCACCCAGTCATGTTCCTCCCAGGGCTTCGTAAAATCATAACGGCCCTGTAAACAAAAAGAGCAAGATTAGGTGATTAATTATTTACCGCAGATGATTTCTGCAGCGGCGTGTGGAGGGGAGAGAATGTTTCGCTGGCGGTCCCCGGGAAGTGGGAAGGAAGGGAGGTGGCCCAGGGGCTGCCAGGCTAAACACAAAACGGTAGTGCTGATTTAATCCCAAAAAAGCTGGGGGGTGTAGGAAGACTGAAGGTGCCTCTGCCCCTGCAGTGCCAGCACTCTGGCTCTCCCAGGGAAGCTGTCCAGCTCACGAGTGTATTGCTCCAGGCACACACCCCTGCTCTGCCTGGAGCAGCTCTTGGCCTCCTTTCCCACATTTCCCTGCCTGCTCTGCTCCCCCGCTTTGCTTCTAGTCCCAGAGGAGACCTGCTGATGCCTTCACCCACGCCGTGGCTAACTTCCAACAGAGGAAAAGCTAGGGATGAAGGGGTTAATTACTACAGGCGCAGCACAAGCCAAGTCTGTAAGTGACTCCCTATTGCTATTTCAAAAAGAGGCTGCCTGGAAAGGGAAAGGAAAAAAAAAGAGGTTTACTTTACAACCATCATTATTTCATCTGCAGAGTTTATAC
Source organism: Chloebia gouldiae (assembly GCA_003676055.1). Taxonomy (NCBI): domain Eukaryota; kingdom Metazoa; phylum Chordata; class Aves; order Passeriformes; family Passeridae; genus Chloebia; species Chloebia gouldiae. The sequence goes on from QUSF01000012.1 coordinate 12,127,701, forward strand.
AATGGAAAATAAAAGCCAGGGTATGCAAAGTCAAATAATTTCTGTTTCATTAATGGTATGGAAATCGTTTTGTTTTTATAGAGTTAAAACAAATGTGAACTTGATGCGTGTGTGTGTGTGTATGTGTGTGTGTGTGTGTGTGAGCATGCAACTCCCTTCTTTGCAAAGGGCATAGCAGTGAAATCCAGAAATAAAAAATGACTCAGAGGCTGTAGGACCTATGAGTCAGTTGAGCTGTTGTTGTTTTTAAACACAAGCGAGAGCACAATATGGCAAATAATTGCCCCTGCAGCCCCCTGCCCCGCTGGCACAGGCTGTCCCCTGCCAGCCCCAGCGCTGGACACAGACCAGACCTGGCATCCCCACCCCTAGAGACACATAGGGCTGGGGCAGGGCTTGTCCCAGCAAGAGCAGCTTTGGGGGACAGAAAGTGAAATCTGTGAAAGAAACTTGAGATCCGGTCAGAGTGGATGGGGGAGACAAGTGGCCCCAAGGAGTGCAGGGCCAGGCACACTCCCCTGTCCTCACCCAGACATCAACTGGCCAAAATCAAAGAGAATTGCTCTGGCCAAATCCTCCCTGCTGAGGGACAGGCATCTCCTCACCAGCCCCTGGCATTCCAGCTTGCCTGGGTGCTGCTGGCTTTGTTGGGGCACAACCCTGGGGTACCTCAGTACAAAACATCCCCACGCCCCAAAAGCAGAGCCATTGCACGGATACACAGAAAACTTGTGAAAGGCACACGAGAAATACCGGAGATTACCAAAGCAGAAGGACGGACACAATCTGCAGAGCTTGTCCCTCCCCTGGGTGAAGTTAGATCATGATGTAATTTAAGCATCTGAACGAGACTGGAGAAGCCTGCTGTTATGATCCATACCCAATTTACTTTGTAATAGGACTAAGCAGTATTTGCTAAACACTGAATTTAAAGGGATATTTTCACAAAGGAAAAATAAATGGCAAAATAAGTCAGTTTCCAGCCTGTTTGAAGAAGGTCCAAGCAAACCAGAAATGCATAGTGCATGTCCTCCTGGCACTGGAAGAACTGGTGTCTGACACAATCAAAATCAGTCCTTTTTTATGCACCAGGAAACATTTCTGGCTCGTTCCTTGCTCCCTACTGTACTCTGCCAAATGCAGTATTTATTATGCAGGATGATGTGGGACCACATACCTGAGGGTGGAGCCTGGGTTGGTCCCCTGATCCAAATGCAGCAGTGATGGATTTCCTGGGACAGCCAGTGGCTTGTGCCTTGCAGAGGCAAAACCTGGGATATTAAGATTTTCCAGCTCCATTTGGTCTGCTCTTCCTCTCCTACAAAGATAAAGATACAGTGTAAAACACACTGGATGGAGAAGAGCAGCCTGACACTTAAAACCTCTTTGGTTCAGCAGCCGAAAGCAGCACCAGACCCCGCCACTGGAGAACAGGAGTCTGCTGGAGGAAACCGAGCTGCATCCAAAATAGAAGTACAACACTTTGAGGTCTGGTTCTGGGGAGATTCTGCAGCACAGCAGGATGCTGCAACAAGATCAGGCAAGACAGCAAGAAATCTGCAAGAAATCTGGGATCACTGTTACACAGGTCATGCCAAACAACTTCCATGGGGACTTCTGACCCTGCACAGAATCTCCTGGAAATCAGGGCATAGGAATTACCCTGATGCCCATCTGTGGCACTGGTTGTTGCGTCATGGAGGAGGCAGCTCAGGAGTAACCTGGTGATGGGGAATACCTGGGTCAGCGAGAGAGCAGAGCCCATCAGCTCTGCTGTTGGATTAATCTTAAAAACTAAGTACTGCATATAAAAGGGAAGGAATTTGTTTGTTCTCATAATAATTTTATGAGGCTCTGTTATTGCATACTTGTGTCATTAACCATGGATAAAAGCCCAAAGCAAAACCTAATCCTAAACTTGGTGGCAGACACAGGACTCACCGCAGAGCCCAGGCTCACCCAGGTGGGAAAGCAAGTCCCAGTGCAGGTTGTAATTCCATCAGGGCACCTATCTGGGGGTTTCCAGGAAGAACAGGGCTGCAGGGTTGAGTTGAGCTGCTCCCCAGTCCTGTGTTTAAGTGCACTACTCAGTAGAGAAAACAAAGAGCATCTCAGCTAATCTCCCTAGCCTTAGTCTCTCCCAGTGCAAAGCCTGGGGATTACAGGTGGACTGACTTGCATGGAAAAGATGATGCAGGGGCTCCTAGAGCCACTGCAGTAACAGCAAGCTGGGCAGCCCTCTGTGACTGCTGAAATAGTGTCAGCCCCATCCTGGGGTGCTTGGAGATATGCAGAAAAGAGGGGATAGACCTCACTGTAGAACATCTACAATCTAAAAATTAACAAATTTTCTTTGTCCTTGAGAAATACAAGCTGTGTAAGGACAGTTATCACTGCAAGACAGAGCATGATCTGAAGGTCCTATAATGGAGGCCCTTGTAACAAAAGCCTTGGTCCCCTTCCACCTTGGGAAGGGAAGAGCTGGGAGCAGGGATAAGTGCTGTAGCACCTCACTCCAGACATCTTCCCTTAAGCATGTTAGCTGTCCAAAAGCACCGTGCCAGGGAGAACACTTGAGAACTGAAAGTGTTCATTCTGCCCCTCAGTGAAAACTCATTTCCTGCCCTTGCTTGGGCTACAAGGCACTTTCTCCTTGCCTGCAACAAATGTGCTGTGCCTGCACCCCCAAGCACCCACCGCTTGCTCCTTGGTGGTTCTTCCTCCTTGGGGACCACAGTGTAGGGGAAACTGGAGCCACAGTGAGGTGCTGGGTGACCCACCTGCTCTCTGGGGCTGCAGTGGTGGACAGTGGCTCACAAAATCCCCCTCCATGTTCTTACAGTCCCTGCTGGCAGAAAGCTCATCTGCTGCGGGTGGCTGCTTCTGTGACCGCACCGATGGGACTGGGGTGGAATTCTCTCAGAGAGCTGTTTCAGTTACTCCTGTATGGGGAAGAGGGTGGATGATTGACTACTGCAGTGGTGTTTCCATGGGCTTTGCAGGTGGCCAAGCAGAGGCTGTGGAAGCTCTAGGGGCAATGAGAGGCTGGCTGCCCTGACATGCAGGAAAAAATATCCCGGTGTCCTTGGGTGGTGGTATTACCCCTGCTGCTATTGCAGGAGAGACACGGGCACTTCTGGCATCGTTTTTCCATTATTCTCTGACTTGAAAATCATCTCATATTCTCTCAGTAACCTCTCTGGGGTCCCAGTTATAGATACCAGAAGATTTGATCTTGCTCTTGTGCACAGGAGAACAAGCCTTCCTATTGATGGGAAGCCAAGCTTGCTGTGAGCCCACCTATCGGTGACTTCAAACCATCTTTCCAACTGTCATTCCACAATAACTTTGACTAACTGTACTATTTATTGGCTCACATCACATCCTTATGGCTTCAATTTATTTTTGGAAAACTCAACCCACATTTAATTAGTTTATAGTTTGTTCCAAGTTTTGCTTATCCAGCTTTTTTTTTTCCCTAACTTTTTTTTTTTTGAAGTTTGTATTTTGATGTTTAGCATTTGCCTTGGCAACATCTGGAACCCGTTTATGGAAGTGTATTGTTACTTTTACTGCTTGTGCAGCTTTATTAAATCATCTGACTATTAATATTGAAAGTGTTCATCTGGGTCTAATCAGGGCCAAGATGAGTGATGTGGCAGTTAAATTGTACCTACGAGCTAATGGCTCAAGGACACCATCCTAAAGAACCTTGCTTTGTGCTCTTCTTTTTAGCTTCCTAGGACGAGAAGGAGGTGGAAGGGATAAAAAAAGAGATATCCCTTCTCTTTCTTGCAGAGCAGATAGCAGAATCACAGCCTGAGTTAGTTCAGAACAATTTGTCTCCAAGGAATTTTGTCCAGTTACTGCTGTATTTCTGGCTCTTGTTTCCATATTTAACTCCTTCGTCTGTCCTGGCTTCCCCTCTGCACAGCACGGCCACGCCAAGATCCCCAGCACACGCACCAGTGCGTGTCTGACGTTCTGCTCTGAGATCTCCAGCAAACCCTTAGATATAAATAAGTAAATAACACACCTGGTGGGTATAAATAGATAAATAACAAACCTCATTCTGCACCAGCAACCTCCACGACCTGGATTTGTCATTTTGTTACTCCTCTGCAGAGCCTCCAGGTGTGCCTGGGGTGATGGTGCTGAGCCAATCCCACACCAGCCTGCTGCGAGCACAGCACCAGCCGTGCCGTGGATGGGCTGAGCTGAAGGGGTGGAAGAGGAACTGTGGCAGTGACACCACCAGAGCACAGGCCTGGGTGTGGTAGGGCTTGGGTTTGGGGTGAGAAACCAGTTTACCTTCAATTCTCTGTTCCCTTGAAATTACCCAAATGGAGTCTGTAGGGTGTGGTGGCTGTTGCTGTAGGTTGAAAGCTGCACATAAAGACTGAGCTTGATTTCTGTTCCACACTCAAAATTCTCATCCTCCAGTGGAGTTTTACCTCAGATTTTGCAAGCCCTGCTCTTGCAGAGCAAGGCAGGGAGGTGAGGGTAGCTCATGCTGGCTACAGGTGCTTCAAATCCCACTGAAGCCATGGTTTTGGTAGCTAACCCTCAAATGGATGTGGGTAACAGGATCTCTTGAGGTCACCCACAAAATCCCAGCAGGGCCAGAGCAGCCTCATGGACGGGGAAGATGCTGAGCAAGAGGTTGTGGGCAACATCTTCACCTACCCTGCTCCCCAAAACCTGGCACAACACAATTTCTGCTAAGCTGCATCTTAAGCCTGGCATGGGTCATTTAAGCCAAAATTTCCTCCTGCCAGCCTTCAGATGCAACAGGCTTTTCCTCTGCACCCAGGTTTTCCCCCCAGCATTAACCTTAGCCCTACGTACAAGGCCATAGAAGCTTGTAAATGGTTTATTTCTGTGTGGGAGCCTTCCAGCAGTTCTTTACAACTGTTGCAGGGAGGGGGGTCTGGGCTGGTGAGGGAAGCAGAGCAGGCACGTGGGATGCTGTCAGAGCAGGCTGCATGCCCTGGATTTGGGGAGCAGGGAAGTTGAATACCCCTTCTGCTGTCGAGACAGTGAAAAGCATCCATGGGCTCAGCTGTGGACACAGGTAGGTCACAGATGTTACCACCAAGAACACAGGAGTTCCTGCATGTCACTGACAGACCTGGGGGTGCCCTGCTTGCAGGAGCTGAGGCTCCCCAAGCCATAGTCAGGAATTTTGCAAATTTTTTTTCTTCAGACTTACAGCTGGTGATGGAAAACTCTGTGAGGGCTGCGGCAGCACAGTGAGTTTGACTGCCCTTTCCATAGGGGCTGGGAGTATCCAGCACTGATGGCAGCCAGAGAATCATGAAGCCCAAAGCTTTAAAAAATTACCTGCTGTAAACTTAAATATATGCACTCCAAAGTGTTCAGGTATAAACCTGAACACTTTGGAGTGCATATATTTAAGTTTAAAAAAAAGCATAAATAAATATTTCTACATAAGCCACTCAGTGGCATTTTTAAAAGACATTTAGCAGCCTTAAGACAGGAAGTTTAAATTTAGCTGGGATGTATCCCTTAACCAAGCATAGTTCACGCACCCTTTCTATAAAAATAGAGATAATGCTATGCCTGTGACATACAGGCAGAGCAGCTCCCCACAGGCAGCAGTTATTCCTGCTGCTGCGGCAGATCTGAGGCTCAAGGGGCAGGAGAACATCTCATGCTGGGATGGGGCACAGTGGGTGGAGGGAGGGAGCAGCCCCTGTTGCCCCAGAGCTGGGGAAGTCTCAGCCACAGATTCCTGAGGAGTAGCAAACTAGTAGTGTTTGCCACTAGTAGTGGCCTCATTGAATAGAAGGGGGAGGACGAGGAGGCAGCAGGAGAGGCAGGAGCTGTCCCAGCCTGGCCATACATCCCTCCCCAGCACCTTTCTTCCAGCTCAGAGGGGAATAAATGAAGTCTTGAGGCACAGAGCGACCCAGAGATGTCCCTTTTCGAACACCCCATATACTCGGGATGAGGGGAAATGCCAATTTGAGCCTGGGTGGTAGAGGAAGAAGTAAATTTCCCCTTGATGATAAACGGTGCGGGAAAAGCAGAGGGAAAACGTGATTCTTTGCAGTTTCCCAGGCTTTTATCCGGCGAGACCTGCCCGCAGCATTCTCCCATCTCCTCGAGGCTTTGGGATAACACAAAGCACAAATGGGTAATGGAGAGCCAGACAGAGGCTTTTTTAAAAAAATGCATGGAGAAATGGGGCCAGGGGAGGCTCCTTCTCCCCTGGCTCTGTGAAAGGCGGAGAATGGTGGTTGCTTTTCCCCGCTGAGGACGAGCACGGCCGCGCTCACCTGCAGCCCCCTCTGCCCGCAGCCTGCGGTGCCGGCGCCCGCCGCAGCCTCAAGACCAACCTGTGCAAGTGGTGCGACTCCACCGCTCCGGCCTGCGAGGAGAAGGTGTGCTACAGCAACTGCAACCTCAACTCCTACTGCGAGGACCCCCACGAGATCTGCGTGGCAATATGGTAAGAGGAAATTCCCTCTCCAAGGGGAGACGGGGAGGAAGGGGTTCATGTGTGTGTACCCCTATGCTTGTGGTTTTGCCTATTGCAGTAATTCAAGACTTTCTCTTCCTCTTTCCTTGACTCCATTATAATTAAAATTACAATGCACGGTAAAAAAAAAAAAAAAAAATTTGGTCTGACCTGTAATTAGTACCAGTTTATTTTCTGAATAAATTCAGCTTTTGAGTTGAAAGCGTGGCAGGTTTGCTGCAGAACCTATAAACTCCCATAAACCTCTGAATTAAGCTTTACAAGCTGAACTCAAGGGTTAACCAGCAACCTTGACCTCCAAACCTGTGATGTCCTCTTGCATTAGGCGGGTGAAACCTCACTTCACATGCAAAGGTGCAGCCAAGATCAGTCCCCATCCAGCACATGGACATCTGAACTGGCACTACACTGGGGTTAACCCACTGGGTTTAACCCACCTCTTTCCCATCCCCTGGAAAAAGTCTTTTTCTGCTCCTGCGAGAGGTGCCTGGACAGAAAACACAATCTTGCATTTCAGGCCAAGCACACACTGCATGGTTTGGTCCGGAAGAGTGCCTCCCCCAGCTTTTTGGTCCCTGTGAGCAAAATTAAAAAAGCATCCATTTTGGGTCTGCCCAGAGTGATTTTCCTCCACTTTCCCTTTTAATTTGGCTGCCAAAGTGAAAGCCAGCCAAGCACTTATCGCTAGGCTTTATCTCAACCTGCTAATTAGCGGGAATGCTCTATGCCAGCTTTCAGTAGGAGTTTGCCACAACCTAATTGTTGCATTATAGACTTTTAAAAAGCAAACACAACAAGAAACCCAAACAAACAAACAACAAAATCCACCCCCTACCCCAAATTCCCCTACGCACACATGGAGAAGCCACCTTAAATCCTGGGTAGGCAATCTAGTGTGTCGCTGGGTTTTTCCCATTTACAGCTTACATGTATTGGAAAAAGCAAGACCCCTGCAGCAGGAATTCCCATGCCAGGGAAGCAATCCCACTGCACAGGATGGACCTGCACCTGGCGTCGAGTATCAGATGGGATGAGGCAGCCACACAGTCACAAATTCCCTGCCAGCTCCTCCCAGCACCTCCCTTCCCAATCTAAGATTCATCCAGAGAAGAAGATCCCTGCAGGCAGGGCTCAGCTCCAGGCCAGCCTTGCTGCTTGCTGCTCACTTGCAGAGGCATATGTGGATCATTCAAACTTGTCCTGAGTGGGTATCTCAGTCACAGCAGCAGCTTTGCCCTCATGCTCATGTCCTCCAGGGGCCCATCCTTAGCAGAAGGGATCTCACCCTCCTAGGACTCTTCATCTGGGAGCTCCTCTGTCAAATTACCTGGTAACCACCAAAAAATGTGGAGAGTGCTGAAACTAGGGGACTTCACCAGGGAGAGGAGGATGAATTTAGGTTGTTTCCTTGGCTTTTATGTCTGAACTTCCCAGCTGACCTCAAAGACATTGTGAAGTCTCTCCATACCTTCATCCCCCTGCTTTGCACCACCAGGTCAAGAGGTAGAGGCTGTTCCTGGAGAAGTAATGAATGCTTATCAATTCTTTTAATGCACCCAGGAGTAGCTGCAATGCTGTAGGCTGTGGAGGGCCAGTCATCCCCATCACTGGTCCTATAAGTAAGTATGTGTAAGTAGAATTATACCACAGCCATTGCAAATAGTCACTCCCTACACAGCTTGAAAGAAATGATCTTAGAGCCAGGTTTAAGGTGACACACAGGTGACACAAGGGCCAAGCTGCCAGGCTAATGCTGTGTTGGTTCATTTGTCACATGCAGGAGACAGGACAATGAGAGCATCAGGATCAGCACGCTCTGCCACAATCCCCACCGCCCCATCGAAAACCTCATGGTCCCCAACTACAACACCTCGCGCTGCATCATGAGCCACCAGCCCAGCGAGGACGGGATCATCTACATCTGTGGCTGTGCGGACGAGCAGGAGTGCAACGACAAACTCATCTTTGAAAACCACACCAATGGTGAGTGCTTTTGTTAAAGTTATTTATGGGGGTGCAGCACCTAGCACCAATGCCAAATCCCTTGTATTTCCTGTGGAGTAGGAGATGCAATGGCAGAAGAGGCTCTTTTGCCATCTTCTTTTACCTCCCCATAATAAAGCCAGTTAGAATCTCTATCCTGTCACTGAGCCCAGCATTTTGTCTGTGGCCAAAGCATTCCTCACAGCAATACCTCCAGCCTTTGTCTGGAAACATCAGGTGATGGAAAATCCACCATATCTCTCAATGGGCCATGCTTTCAGCACAGGTTGAATCAACTGGGAAACCCAGAGGCTGGTGTAACGTAGGTGAGTCAAAAGCTCTGAAAGCTTCAAATAAATCAGGTTGGAGCAAATCCTGCCCCAGAACACACCCACAGGAACTGCTGGCATCCCCCACGGCTGTAACCCGAAGAGGTGGAGATGGTGGGGTGCAGGGCTGGGCACACAGGAATGCCTCCCCTGCTGCTCTCCTGGGAATTCCTGCAGCAGTGTTTCTCCTGGACAGGGACAGCTGGAGCCACCTGATGCTGAGCACACACGTGAGCGTGGCTTGGCACGCTGCTGCACATGGCTGGAGTTCCAATGAGAGCTGTAAATCCACAGGAGGGAAAACTAAGAGGCAGCTCACTTCTGTACCTCAGGAGGGTCGTATATTTTGGAAATATTTCCAACCAGAGCCTTTGGGGGCTTGTCTAAACCTCCCCAACTCCAAGTGGACCAGGTTTATCCAAGTGTCCATCAAGAATCTGACCTGTAACAAAAGCAAAATGAAATGCCTCCAATTTTCCATAATCACAGAACAAGGAGATGCTGAAAATGAGCCTAAACAGAACCTGCAAGCCAGTGGCATAGCTTCTCCTGCAACATAAGGAAAAAAGAAAAATATCACATGAAACGCAAATTCTCTGAACAAACAAGCCACTTTAATGGAAGCAAATGATGCTAAATTTGGCGGTTCTTTGCTGCTTCCCCAGCCAAACATAACAGGTACACACACTTCTAGAGAGAGATAGTCAAATCCCAAAGCTGCTGTCGGGATATGCAATTTCACACAAAAATGACAACTGGCTCATTGGAAATGCCGCCCCCAGCAAAGGCTCCATATCCAGCCTCCTCCTGTCAGCCAGTGTGGAAAGTGCTGGAAGTCAGAGCAAGACCAGTGCAGGTCTTTAACAATTCTCTCCTCTTAGACAGGGGCCAGGGGCCAGCCTCGGCAAACCCCAGGCTCACAGACTCCATTCTTTACATCCTTCTCTTCCACTTTAAGGTATCATTTGCATTCTAAATATTATTGTCACATCCAATGATCTAGACAACTCTTGAGCAGAGAAACGAGCACTTCTCCAGCAGCTGAAGAAGGCAGATTTTTTTTTTCCTGTTTCTTGATTCCTTAAGCTTTGCTTTCAGGTCTGGGCTGCTAGGGGTGGCATTGCCCTCACACTAGGGGTGCAGGGGACTCCATCAGGTATCAGAGACCACGCTAATGAGCACACAGAGCCATCATTTCCTAAAGCTGTGCACGCAGAAGTCCAGGTGAGATCTCAGGAAGATGCTGGGTAAGCTGGAGCATGGCAAGTCCTTTCCACCTGTGCTCCAGCTGAGCCCAGCCCTGGAGGCCCACATCCCCTCAGCAGGGATGGAGAGACCCGTGCAGTTTTACAGACCTGTGGTTATTGCCAGATCAACAACATTTGCTTTCCGTAGAAGGGGTCTAAGCCCTGCTGCAGCCCCTGTGTATCAAAAGACTTCCATCAGGAAGGGGCATCCTCACGTAGGAATTTCCTGAAGTTGTGTTAACTTCCCCTTTTCGGGACTTGTGCATGCAACTCCCTTAAAAATATCTTCTCTTCCTTCAGAGTTTCAAAGATGGGATCCAAAGCATCGGGTAAATCCATTAAAGCAGTAGGTGATATCCAAGCCCAATACTTTCCAAAATAAACATATTCCTGAGTTAGTTATTGATTTATATCAGTTTAGGTTGATCTTGTGGTTTAAACCTGATGCCTATTTTAGAAACGCTTTCACAGCCTTGCAGAAATTAGCTGCAGCACATTTTTTTGAAATTTGCCAAGGAAAATAGCTAAATGCTCTGTTTTTCCAGAACCTGAATTATGATCTGCACACACTGAGGTCAAGCAGCGAGAGTTTTGCTTATGGAATGATTCTTATCCCTCTTCCCCTGGGTTATTATACTTGGCAGAAAAACCTCTGAGTAAGATTTTACTTGAATATCTCTACTGAAGTCAGCATGTTTATTCCAGGAATCACGAACATCAAAGGATCAGACAATTATATGTTGTGTGAGGGTTATGGCTTTGTGTGCATGTCCTCCCCCTGACAATCTGAAGGCCAGCAGGGGGTTTAAAAGAAATAAAACAAATGCAGCCATGCCCTGGCAATTGTTGAGGATGCTGTTGGAATGGTCTGAGGAAGGAGATGCCAGCACTGCCAGACAAGCACTGAAATGATGCTCCTGTGTGCTAATTATCCTGCAAAGCATCCAGGCACTCCCCTGCACTGGGTTGTCCTGCATACTGCTCACCCCCAGCATCCTTCTTGACTCTCTATGTACCACAGGGGTCCAGCAAAGCTTCAGCCCCAAGCCCCCTCAGAGATTTGCTGTGTTCCAGCCTCGCCTCAGATTTATCATTGTTATTTCCAGCCAAGCTCTTCTTGCCATTAGCGCAAGCAGCGCTTGGGATCCCCAAAATGCCCTTTGCAGTCTCTTGTGCCACACTGTCCCATCCAAGTGATGCTGGCCTGTGTATTCTACTGATAAATGAAGATAAATTTGAGACCAAACCCGGTCAGCCCCTTGCTAAGTGCCGACATCTGGGCTCTGTGTTGGGATGAGCCCTTGTGCGGCCCCGCGAAGGGCTGCGCTCCATTAACAGCTTTGCATATTTTCCTCCTCCGCGTGATGAAAACGAGCTGTGGCAGACCCGCAGCAGCACCTCGCCTTTTCTTTCCTCCCCTCAGGCTACTCCATGCTGCAGAGCAAAGAGGTGATCCCAGTGGCTGCCATCAGCCTCCTGCCCCCGCTGCTGGTGGCAGTGATGATCACGGTGATATTTTACCTCTGCCGCACGCAGAAGCGACGCAAGAGAGCCAAGGCGTGGGGTGGGAAACAGGGAGAGCCCCCAGTGCTGCCGGAGCAGGGGAAGGCAGCTGAGCGGGAGGAGAAGTTGTCCGTACTGATGGACGAGAGCCCGGCCAGCAGCAGCCCCGGCTGCGCCGGCAGCCGCCCCGCTGAGCTGCTCCCCATCGAGCTGGACGAGATGGTGGGCAAGGGGCAGTTCGCGGAGGTGTGGAGGGCCAAGCTGAGCCACAGCCGCTCCGGGCAGTACGAGACCGTGGCCGTGAAGATCTTCCCCTGCGAGGAATACTCCTCCTGGAAGAACGAGAGCCAGATCTTCACCGACACCAGCCTCAGGCACGACAGCGTCCTGCAGTTCCTCACTGCCGAGGACCGGGGCTCGGGGCCCCGCCGGGAGTACTGGCTCATCACCGCCTACCACAGCCGGGGCAACCTCAAGGACTACCTCTCCCACCACGTGCTGAGCTGGATGGACCTGCAGAAGATGGCTGGGTCCCTGGTGAGTGGGGTGGCCCACCTTCACAGCGACTACACCGCCTGCGGCCGCCCGAAAATCCCCATCGCCCACCGCGACATCAAGAGCACAAACGTCCTGGTGAAGAACGAGCAGGAGTGCGTGCTCTGCGACTTCGGCATCGCCATACGCCTCGACCCCTCCCTGACGGTGGATGACTTTGCCAACAGTGGGCAGGCAAGTATGACCCATCAACCCTCTCTTTGCCGGCCACCCCCAAGTCCTGTGGCCAAAATCCTCGCCCACCCCTGCTAATGCCTCTCTCCTCTCTGTGGCCAGGTGGGCACTGCCAGGTACATGGCCCCAGAGGTCCTGGAGTCCAGAGTGAACCTGGAAGACCTGGAGTCTTTTAAGCAGATGGATGTCTACTCCATGGCCCTTGTTTTGTGGGAAATGGCCTCCAGATGTGAAGTGGTAGGAGGTAGGAGCATCACACCTAGGTTGCTGTGTGCCGTTTTGCTCCCTTACTCCCACATGCCAACTGATGGCCTAAGACGTGACTTGGGGTGGTCCAGAGCTCTGCAGGGCTGCCAAGGGTTGGTGACAGATTCCCCTGCTCTCTGTGCTTAAGTGGGTGGCTCAGTGGTCAAGGAGCAGGACAGGACTCCATGGGGGCATCTGGTCTAGCCCCTGCGCAAAGCTGACGAGCTGCCAAGTCCCATGGAACCTGTGCTAATGATGCAAAGCTAACCAAGCAGGAAGAGCCAAAGGTGCCTCCCCCTCCTCAACTATTTTTTCTTTCAGACAACACCAGAAAGCTTATGTTGCAATGGGAACTCACAAACCCCAGCCTCTGACAGCATGACATACCCTGTCACCTCCCAGAGCCACATCCTGGCATCTACAATTGTGTGTAGCAAAACATTTCATTAACTGCCCTGCCTCTGCCTGCCTTCTGCCTGCTCCCATTTACCTTCCTTCCCTATCCCACCTACTCAAATACAAGCCCATAGAACTGCAGAAACCCTGAACCCTTGGCCAGAAGGCTGCTCCAACTGCCCTGCAAGCCCCATGGTCGCCAGGGGGAGGCCCTTGCCTGGTCTGGATGCCCCATGCATTGTTTATTCCCAAGCCAGCATTCCCAGGCCAGCTCTCCCCACTCGTATCTCACCTGCATTCACATCTGGATGGGAGCTGGCAGAAACCAGGGTGGCCTCTCACCTCTGCCAACAGCCAGTTTCTCCTTGGTCTTCCACAACATGGAGCTGCTCTTCTGTAAGGGCCATTTCTCCTCTTAACCCTTCTGCCTGTAGCAGAAATCTGGAAATTCTTGTGTCATAGTCACCTCTCCCATCCTTCACCAGCACCACACTTTCTGCCCGCTCAAATTGTCTCACCCAAAGACAAACCAAGTGCTTTGTACTGCATCTTTTGGGTTTGGGGAGGAGATCAGATGGTTCCCGGGTGCTGTCTCTGAAAAGAACCTCTATGCGAAAACCCAGCACTACATTGTTGTGTTCAAATTCTCAATTGTTTCCAGATCTGCTTATTTTTTTGCAGACTTAAAAACAAATCCACTCTCATTTGGTGGGCCATACCAAAACAAAGCAGTTGAATGCATTAGAAACATCCTGTAATGCTGCTGTTGTTTCCTTGCAGAGGTAAAGAATTATGAGCTACCTTTTGGGTCAAAAGTCCAGGAGCAGCCTTGTGTGGACACCATGAGGGACATCGTGCTGCATGGCAGAGGCCGGCCTGAAATCCCAAGCAGCTGGCTGGTGCACCAGGTAAGCTGGGAGCAACTGGTTCAGACAAGAGCAACACATATTGTACTTCCTCACTAAAACAGCCTGAAAAATTAAATTTATAGTCAAAGGAAAAGTGGGCAGAACTCCTGGGATCTATTTTCAGCTCCATTGTGGATGGCTGGGCCCACACAAGTCCCACTGGACTCATTTCCTTGTTGCACAAAAGCCACCAGACATAGGCACAGCAGAATGTGTTGATCAATAGCCACGATTGGGAAGCTGTGAATGGCAGGTGATGGGTTTCAGTTATCCTGAGGATAACAGCAAAATGGAGTACTTCAGTGCAGCTCTTCCCATGAATCATTGGATTTTGCCCCACTTCTCCCCCTAGCACCTTGCCTGGAAGGCTCAGGAAACACCCAGTCCCTCACATACAGCCATTCACAGCAGGGACAGAGTGGAAGGGAGGCACATCTTGCCTTCTGCCTGCATTTTTCAAGCTCAATATTACCTTCAACTTGAGAGAAATTTCCATTACTACGAGGAAGAGAAAACTAGGAGGCATCTCCTTCATGTGAAACCCTCAGGAAATGTGAGTGAAGCTGAGAACAGGGACTCTGCAAGGCTCAGGGCTTGTCAAGGGAAGCCTTTCACCAGCCTTCAGAAGGTCTGAAAGCAAATGTGTCAGCACAGAGGGCATAACCCAGTGTTCTAGAACAGGAACTTTTCAGCAGTGACGAAATGTGCTGTGTTAAAACCACCCACAAGCACAACCAGAGCAACCAGCTACAGAAACAGAGCTCCCTCCTGGCCCTGACAGGGTGCTCTGCTCCAGGCCAGTGCTTTCTACCACACACTAAGGACATGAGGGTAACAGGCATGCTGATCGTGACTTCCACATCTTGCCTGACTTTAGGACTTCTTGAATTTCACATGTCTTGTAGAAAAACACCATCTGCTGATCAACACTCCCATTCACCTGAAAATCAAGCTGGAACATCGAGCCTGCTGGCTTCCAGAGCCTCGCAGTGCTCAGTGCATTTTGCAATATCCACCCGTAAAACACGCTGCCTCTGCTCCCATTCTGCCCTGCTGGCACCCAGAGGCAGGCTTTGCAAAAGGAGAGAGAATTTCTCAACCTTAGGAGGCCACATGTTCCCCACAATGTCTCCTCTCAAAACCATGTTTGTCCAAAGACTCACAGCTGACCTGACTGACCAAAACTGCAAACAGGATCAAATGAACCTGTGGCTTCTGTGGGACCCCTGGGGAGTTTATCAGTTGGTGAGTCCATTTCTGGAGCTCACCCAGCCTTTTTCATTGACAAAAGCAAATACAGGAACTTCAATCAGCAGTGCCACATGTTTGAAGCCTTTGAGTATTCAGCTCAGACATTCACCTCACAGGGTCTCTGATAAACTTTGAAACCACAGAAAAAATATACAGAGGCTTGGGTTGTCAAAAATCACACTTTGATAGAGTGCGAGCATAACTGCTGTTCTCAGGACTGAAGGGAGGCTGACTGCAGTCACCTCCCAGAAATAATGTTGCTGTAGTTGGGTTGGTGTAGCAGGCA
This sequence comes from Chloebia gouldiae, assembly GCA_003676055.1. NCBI lineage: Eukaryota > Metazoa > Chordata > Aves > Passeriformes > Passeridae > Chloebia > Chloebia gouldiae. The sequence goes on from QUSF01000012.1 coordinate 12,143,084, forward strand.
AACAGAGCAGGGCTTATAAGGTGGGAACTTTTACTGGACCACCTGACAGTCACTGGGGAAGAGGAACAGAAAAGCCACGTCATGTTGCTGAAAGTTTTTCTCTGATTAATCTCTGCTAGTCTAATAAACATCTCCTTACAAGCCTGGCTTCACAGCATTTTCTGAGCATTTTGCAACAGTTCTCCCTAGGATGAGGAATTGGGCAGCACCATCTGCTGGGAAGCAGCAGAAAGCCACCAGCTTGTGCCAGTCGGGGGGTCCAGGCTGGCTTCCCGTGGGAGGAAGTGTTGGGTGACATCGAGAAAGGGTGACAATTCACTCATCTGAATGGGAGACACCGACAGATGTTCCCACCAATGACAATAAGTCATAAAAACTTCCACGTTTCAACTGTCAGGATTGCTCTCAGTCAAGTGAAGACCATGGTTTGATTTTCAGCAAGCGTCAGCACTAATTTCCCTGATAGGGCTGAGTCACCCAACAGCAACTGGAGGGCAACTGCTTGCAAGGCCCCACAAAGTCAGCTGAAGAAATTGACCCCCACTTTCCCAGATAACTTACAGACCCCTTAGGTCCACGCTTCTACCTTATTTCATTCCCCAGCATGTTAAAAAAAATAGGTTTTTTTTAGGCCAGGTAAATTCCTGAATCTGATTCACAAAGCAGATGAACAGACTGATGTACTGGCACAACCAGAGGCTGGTGCAGGACAGGAAGGAGCAGTGGCAGCTTAAGTCAATATTGCCAATAAAAATACACTTGTACAACTCAGCATCCTTTGGAATCTTAGAAAAACAGATATCAAATATAAAAGCCAACCTAAGTTCATTTTGTAAGCTAAACAAGATATTTCAGTTATACTATTCAAAAGAACATTATCACTGCAAGGCAAACTGCAAATAAATGTTATTATTTCAGAGAAAAATAAGTACAGAAAATCTTGAATGTCCTGTTTGAGAACAGGATGCCTTTAAAAGCTTCACCTAAGCTAGCTCATTTTTGCATGTAATCAATTACCCTCAAATCCTTTCAACTAAGCTAATAAATAAGTGACGTCAGAGGTGCTGAAACACACCATCTGTCAGTTTTGCTCTACAATCCTGTTCTCTCCAATCTGTGTCTATTATGGAAGACTTAGCACAATGAACCTTAGCAGTGAGCAGTGAGTTCTGAGTAAGGACACATGGAACTGACCCTGTATCTTTACAGGACTTGGATTTTCCTCTTGTGTGGGTCCATATGAAACTTCTGGGTTCTCTTAACTGAAAATTAAGAAATACAGAAAACCCACTGAAAAACACAAAGCTTTATTTAGAATAATGATTTTTCCACTGTGTTCCAACTTTAGTTGACAATGATGCCAAGAGCAATAGCACATGATGGAATGACATGGGCAAGGGAAAGTTCAACACAGCTTCTGGTGCTAGCTGTGTTACTAGCTAAAGAGTGGGGAAAGCACCATATGAATACTACCATTTATTTTGTTCCTAGGCCCAAAATATTGTGACTCTTTTCAGAGCCCTACACAATTGGACAAAAAAACCCCAGCTTTCTGGGAGATGTAAGCATTGTAGCTGAGAGGAACTCCATCTGTTCTGGAGTAAACTTGGAAGCACCTCAGCCCATCTCAAACAAAACACTGTTTGGTGATAAGAGAACAAGATTCAGCTGCACACTGAAAAGAGAGTTTGGCACAGCCTTTCAGAATGCCACTAAAACGAGAAGTCAGACTTAAATTATTTCCAAACCTACCTTTGAAAACCACCTCCCCCCCACCTCCCCAACCCCTCCCTCCAGGTGTAACAGGCAGGGGTGCAGCTCACACCCAGAGGCCTGGGCTCAGCCAGCAGCCTACAAGTCACTGTCCACACCTCTCCTGTCCCTCCTGATTTTAGGGTGCTCTGATCCAAATGGGCAAGGCTGAGACAGGAAAGAAACACAGGCTGGAAGGAAACAGGCTCTGAGTCTCACAGCCAACACAATCCAGTTTCCAGGGAGCATGGGGAACATTTGGGAGCAGATGCTGTGAGAGCTGAGGCTGCTGCTCTAACACAAGCAGTGCCAGTGGAAGCATCCACACTTCCACAGCTTACTGAGGCCGATTCCTCTTGTGCTTAAGCTTGGCCAAAAACAGCCCTTATGCAGGAGGCTGTCAGAAGTCTGGTAAACCACTAAGACTTTGTTAGATCCTTTTCTTCCTGCCTTCTGATCCTAATTGGAGCCCTTCTGACTGCAGGGAATGCGCTTCCTGTGCGACACCATCACAGAGTGCTGGGACCACGACCCCGAGGCTCGGCTCACCGCCCACTGCGTGGCTGAGCGCTTCAACCTGATGGCGCAGATGGATTGCGATGACATCCTCAACAACAACATGGACAACGAGGCCAGCAAAACAGCTTCTCCAGGTGGGGAGCTCCAGGACAGTGATGGGAGCAGAAACATTCAGTGATGCAGCAGGAAAAAGTGTCCATCACGAGGAACAAGAGGATAAGAGAGAAGCATTTAGTTCATGGAGGAAAAAAACCTCACTGTTTTTCAAAATGGAACCAAGATCTAGTACATAAATTATTTATAAGATCTGTTTCCTCCCACAGATACAATGAACTGAGGAATCAATATTTTGGTTAAAGTGAAACATTATTTTATGAACTGACTTTGTACTTACTTAAAATGTATAATGATGCAAAGCATTCCTTTTATTATTTTTTAAAATAATAATGTTTAATCTTTTATTAATAAGCAGCTGAAGTCCATGTCTATCTTTTTAAAGTCCTTCCATATTGTCATCATGAGTTTCTTTTCTAGCTTATTCTGCAGTGATTAAAACAATTTTCCTCTTTTTAATGGCCTAGACATATACACACAAAATCTGTTGTAGCAGAAAAAGATATCATGAGATGTACCACACCCTCTATGGAAGAAATGCTGACATCCAAGAAATCACTCATGCAACACTGTCCAAAGATCCACAAGAATCCAGTTTGTAAAAGCCTGATACAATGCAACTCCAACATACCTTTCCTCACTGGGGAATTCCTGGGTTGATAGTTCAGGTGGGTGTGTGAAGCTTCTTTGAAAGAGAAAAAAGAAGTCACCAGTGTAGACACAGCTGCTTCACCCTAAAAATTTTCCATGCAGGGTATCTAGACAACTCTTTCCCCCATCAGACCAGTTTCCAGCCACCTCTAGCCAGACCTGTGCCGCAGTAATAGTGTCAAAATTGGCCAAGGGTGTTGGCCAATTCTTCTAGAAACTCTCACAGCCCCCTGCTGGACTACCCCAGCTGGGGAAACACAATCAGACTGAACTGAGACCTTTATCCCCACGATCACCAGACCAACCCAGGCTGCCTCTGCTCTGGACAGCAATTTAAGTCACACCTCACTCTGAACCCTGGTACTGTGCAAATCCCTCCACCCCTTGGGAGCAAAGACCTCAGGTGCCCCTAGGTCCTGCAAGGCCATACCTGACACCTACACAGAGGTGTATTTTTCGGGATAGCATCCAAGAGGAATACATTTCTTGCCACCACACAGCTGCATGGATCAGCTTAGAAAAAGGGGCAATAGCCACAAGTTTTCTCAGCTGGGGCTCCTCAATGTGGAGCAGGGACACAGATCTGCAAGGCTGGTTTGGTTCTCTTAAGTGCTCATCTATGACAGCACTAACCCATATAAAAACTTTTTATTTTCTAGCTGTGGTTTCTATCTCCCTGGACTGTTTTTAAAGCTGCTAAATTAAAAGCCTAGAAACAAATTGTCTCTAAACACTTCAAAGGACAGAAGGGGAATGAATTAGGTTGCACCAAATCTAAATAATAAATAATTTGCTTAGCTACCACTTAAGCCATCTGCAATGGCACCCACACCTGTCATTCTCACTAATCTTCACCTGGCTGCTACATCCTGACAACTTACAATTTTTCAAGTTAAGCCTTTTCTCTTGAAGCACACTCTCCCCAGTTCCCTACAAATACATCTTTTCAGCTCACCTGACTTCAGCCTCATTTCTTTATTATATTAACCACTAGCACAAGAGACACAGAGCAGGGGGCAGCTTTAATGTCATGGGAGATAAAAAACTCCAGTAACACACTAAACTCCCACCCAGACTGCCCAATCTTGGCTTCCCATAGTATTTTGTGCAGAATTTCCATACCAAGTTTTGCATCAAGTTGTTTGAACACACTGATGAATGTGTTCAATTGTTCTCCCATGCTCAAAAGGATTTAGAAGACACTCTGACCTGTTCTTCCCACAGGTGACAGGGACACAGGGGGATCTGCCTGTGCAAACTAGACATTGAAGGCTGCATCTCTGATTCTGATGGCTGAAATCCAAATTCTCCTGGGAAGACAGACTTCATCCTAGGCTTGACAGTTCATACTATAAATACACTGAAAAACTTTATCTTTTCCCCTACCCATGCCTAAAATCTTGAATAACCCAGTTTGCATAGTGCATAGAAATCTATCAGCATTACACACCTGAATGCCTGTGTTAAACAGGGCTGACTTGTTGCTCTCTGTTTTCTATGAGGAGCAGCAGGCTGCATAGCACCTCTAAAGACAGCCACTTATTTAAGATGTAAGATCTGTTTATGATTCAGGGAGCCTAAAACCACTGAGATCAATGAAAATTCTGCTCTTAACGTCAGTGGGGCCCAATCAAGCCAAGAAGACAGACGGTAACATAAGCCAATGTCCTATTTTGCCATGTTCCCTGTTGGAACACACTGTGGTTCTAGCAAGTATCGACACAGGAAGCAGCACTGAGCCCTTCCCATTGCTCCAGAAGGTACAGGATGGAAACAACTCCAGCTATGCAAGAGAATCAAGTCTGGTCAGAGTTAAAAATACATCCATTACTCTGCAGGGTGCTTCCCATTCTCAGAAGAATCACAATTACAATTTAAGCTGGATATTCAGTGGCGAGGTTTTTTCTTTTTAAATGGTTTTCAACTATGTCCTTTGTTTCTAGAAGTAGAAATTTGCATCATAACTAAAGCCATATCAGGAATCGTTCCAGTTCAAATGATCACTTGAGTAAAGGAAGGCTTTACCTTCTTTTTTTTTCTAGAAACATCCCCATGTTAAAAGAAATCACTTCAAGTACTTTATCAAAGTATTTCTTCACCATTAGGTCTACTTTTACACAACAAAATTAGTAACAGCTTTCATAGTGTGAAACCACAAGTATACTAGATAAGGGAGGAATTTAACTAACTTGACTAATAGTATTATATAAAGAACACACATGGGTTTATGGTCAACATGGGCACTTCTCAGTCTCATTTACAGCCACCACCTTGACAAATCCAAAATCAAAATTTTAAGCTGAGTTTAGAGTCTGAGTTGTAAGTCTGTATTTTAGTGAGGTTGAGTTTGATCCCTGGAGTGTGCTCAGCAGGAAAAAGTTTGGTTTTCCTCTGATCACTACAATATTCAAAGCTGGGCCTTGCACCACAGCTCTTGCTGTTTGTTTAAAGCAAAAGTGCCAAGTGACTTGGATAAAACAACTATGAAATGTATACAGTGCTAATCTGTTTCTCTACCAGCCCCATTTTGGTGCAGATACTGATGAACCATGGAAGAATTTCACACATTGCCACCATGATTCCCACCCCAAATCCTGCAATTTCCCACCCCAAATCCTGGAATTGGCCAAGGAGCCAAATGTGCCGCAGACCCAGAAACAAGAAGGAACTAATCCCACTGTCTTAATTTTTATTTTTATTCCAGGTTAAGCATGAAAATGCCCAATGGATATCCAAAACTATCACAACAGGATGGTTGTATAGAACATCACAAACAAGACAAGTAGGGCCTAAAACATTCTACTGCTGGAGAATAGTTACCACTCAAGCACATAGTGCCAAAATATGCCACTTTTGGGACCAAGGAAGGCCCAGACAGATCTCCAGCATGAAAGAAAACAACCACCTACTCTTTCCTGATCACCTGATCTCTAGGAAAGCAGACAGAACAAATGAATCATTTTGTAGCTTTATTATCCCTCCCCACTTCTCACAAATGGACTATGACTTGCATTGAGATCTCAGTGCATTTCACAGCAAAAAAAAAAAAAGTACAAGAGGATCAAAACAGTTGTGCATAAACCCAACTCTTTTTTTTTTTTTTGCATGATTTTCAGTTTGTGTTCAAAGTTAACATGGTTATTTAAACCTTCTGATGCATTCTTACAATTGCATCTTCTCTACAGAAAACATCTTACCAGATCACACAGTTGTGAGTTTTTATGATGCTGGATCAGGTGCAGCCATTGCCATGGCTGGGAAGTGGCAGATAATGTTATATACACTGATTGGAAGACTACATCAGAAGAAAAAACAGATTAAGGCACCACTGTTGGAAAAATTAAGGTAGCTTGTAGTTACAACAATAACGAAAGCCATAGTAAGTACTATTCTTAATTGCCAGCAATTCTTAGACTTCAATAAAATAGTTATAAAAAGGAGAAAAAAAAAAAGGATGTTTGTACCTGAATACAGTTTCCTGATATCTGATTGCGTTTCAAATCAATACTCAGTCCTCAGCATAATCAGATGTTTGTTTGGGTTTTTTTATGGTAAGATGAAAAACCAGGACCTACAGTCCATGTATTCAAGGTCACATTTCACTGCTTTGTTCTGAACACCAACACAGGAGAAAAAATAAAACAACCCAAAAGACAGCTTATAACACTGATATTTCATCTCTGAAACTATTAGATGGGCAGAAAAATTTAAATACAAAACTGTATGTTTTCTGTTCATTTTGAAAGCCTTAGTCCTCAGGAAGAGAAGTTGGAGGAGAAAAAACAGGCCAGATCTCATTATATCTTGAGAAAAAACAGTCACTCAAAGAGATTTAATAAAATTAGAGTTGAAAAGTGTTCAAATTACTTTTCCAATTCAAGTCAACTATTTCAAGTATATTAAAACGTTTCAGAGGAAAAATTTCTCCATGGTTACACTTCTAATTGCTTTTATAAATCCATAAAAAAGAAAAGTAGTCTCTACGTACATCCCATATTCCTCCAATGCATGCAAACGTGTTCTCTCCGAAGAAAAGGTCGTCATGATCCAGTTGTTTCTTAATACTGATTTCAGGCATATCTTCCAAACACCCTTCCAGTTTTTGCCAAGAAGGTTAATTACTGGGCATAAAAGCAGCAATTTTCTGTTGCTGTTGTCTACATGTGTACTGAGGAGGTTTCAGTGATTAGAGAGCTTGACACAGATTCCAAAAGAGTTCCTATGTCACTCTAAAATCCAACAGGCTCCTTCTTCTCTCAGGCAGCTTTTGCAATCAGGTCTACTTGGAAGAATCTTACACAATGCAGATAAAATCTCTCGAATCGTACAAAAAAACAAGTTGGTTGAATGTACCTGGCAGGTTTGTCTCTACAACTTGGATTTTTACGTTTTTTTTCTTAAATAGCTTTAAAGTGCCCTAGTATAGTTATTTCTTTATGCTCTTTTAAACTTGCACAATTACATAAAAAGGGGACACTCAGTGTGATTACTGTGTTCTGAGAGACAGAGGAAAAGGAGAGGAAAACCAGAAAACTCATCTTAAAGCAGCTTTTTTCTAGTTACTGTCTGTTTGTTGAGTTTGTGCAGCAGACACTGTTTTCCAGAGGGGTTGGTGGTAAACCCAGCCATCTCCCTGCAATTTAAAGAGAAAGTAAGGTTACCATAAAGACACTGCCTTGGGAGAACTGCCTTCACACAACTGTAAGACTGATGGCTGTGAACAGCAGAGGGACAGAGCTGGTATCTAACTCCTGCAGACTGAAGATCAGCCCTGCAGGCTGCTGACACTGCCCCAGAACACATGCAGGCTCCTGCCCAGCCCCTGCGCTCCCTGGGAGCAGACTGCACCTGTGATTAGCCCTGTCAAAAAGCCACTCTTCTCAACTGTGTGATCCAAATTACTTTCAGAAGCCAAATAAGCAGCCAGCAGAGACGCAGCTACTCAGGATTATCACCTCCACCTCAGCCCAACTGCTTACCTGGAAATGCAGTGCTCAGGATCACATTTAAATGTCTTCTGAGTACATCTGCATCCTGGACTAGCAGCAGAATTTCATCTTTTGCAAATCTAACAATACTAACAATACCACTATCTAACTTTGAGCTAATCATAGTAATACAGCTTTAGAGAACAAAAACCTTCATGGGAGTAATCCTGAACCTGCTGGAATACATGCAAGAGGAAGAAACCTTTTAGCCTATGTTCTAAACCTGTACAAGATCACAGCTATGGGAAGAATTGGGGGAACTACATTCCTGCAATGTAACAGATAAAGCTTTCACTGTAAGGAGAATCTAAACTATTACAGCATTAATTTTACTCAAGAACTCTCCTGTTGCCAAGAGCTCAGCAAAGGACTCTACACAAGCAAGGTCTCATCACATGGATCACAGGAAAAGCCTATTTCAAAGTTATCATACCAGCATTCCCCAATCCTCCTGGGCAGGCTGCACTTCCCCTTGTTAAAAGTCTTACTGTATTATTACTACTGCTATTACTGAAGTACAAGTTAAGACACTGAATAAATAAGCTCTATCCAAAATGTAATGTAGAAGAACAAAAAATGTGGAGAGTTGCGAATCAACTCACATTCCCTCTTGCTAACAATATGATGGGTACATAAACACACAACCTCAGCAAAATTAGTACTGCTGATTATTTTCTTTGGGTATTTACTGGTACAGTCTGCTTACATGCGTATATGCAAAACTATTTTCCATGTGCCATTGAGGAAGCACTTGGTAAAAGAAACAGGACCAGAAAACTGGAAAACATTTTGGTGCAAAATCCAACCGTTTACAAAGTGGAGAATGAAGTCACACCTTTACAGGCTAAGGAATTCTTATGTCACCTTACTCTTATGGATCCTACAAAGCTAAACTGTAAGATCTAAGGTCAAATAGTCTATTCTGATAGCACACAGATCCATATGTGCTCCTGCTTGCATAACAGTTCTGCTTCTACCCTCATCAATAGCAGGTGACAGCTAGGAAACTTACATCTTTAAGGAAGTATTTGGTACACCAAGGTGTTTCTGTTTCAGCACGAAGTCTCTCTTCATTCCTCTGCCGTTCTTCCAGGGCTCGCTTGTGCTCTGTAGCCTTATCGATGTCTCCATCCCGCAGAGACTCTGTCACATGCTGCCACAGCCTCCTACAAAATAAACTGGTAACCTGACTGCCCCAAAGGCTTCCCAGCCAGTCACCTCAGACTGCAGGATCACTGTGGAACAGGAGCACTCTCTCCATTTACACATGACAAACCAGCCCAGGCCAGAGCACTGCACTGCTGGTGAGGGCTCATGGCCAAGTCTTAGACCTACATCAGCAACTGGGAGCAGGTAGGAAGGGCTCTGAGGTTCTGGCAGGGCCAATCGAATGTCTGTTTGCAAACCCTTTAAAGCTGCTATTGGAAGTGTTATTCAATGATCAGCTTCTTGTGAGGATGTCGCGAGCTGCCCTGCTGTGTAGCTGATGGGTAAAACCAAAACTAATAGGGAGATTCTATTCTCTGGTAAGCCCTTTGTGAACTCAAAAAAAAACCCTCTGTTCATAAATAGGAGGCAAAATAAACAACCATGTGCCTGCTCTAGGGTTTTGCACTTTTTCTTTTACTCTTGATTTTTATTTTTAGAAAACATTAAAATATTAGGATCACTGCTGCTAAGCACTATCCACAAATCTGCATTTGCAGGTTTTCCTAAGGCTGCTTAGAACAAAAAGGGTCAGACAAAAGCAAACACATACTGTACCTAGATTCAAAGGGGCCTTGCTTCTCCAGGGGCCGGACTCGTTTTCTTGTCACAGAGAGCTTTGTCAAGTCCACATATTTGGTCTCCCCGTTGCTGTAGGTGAACTCAAGCACACTGTTCCACTCCCCCTGCACTCTGCACACCACTGTGTTCGTCATGTTCTGCTTCACTTCACCTGTGACTCTAGGAAAGAAATTTATTTTTAAAAAGCCATGGCTGAAGAAACCTCAGGACTAATCCTTGCATAATCACTCAATCCTGAATGAGTTTGCAAACTTGTCACACTGCCTTGAAAAATGTTAGTTAGTTGAATTGCATTTGTGTGGAGAAGCTCAAAGAGAAAAGTGACTTTCACTCACTGCTCAAGTTCTCTTCATGTTACCCAGGAAACTCCATTTTTGGCTTCAGCTTGTTTCAAGCCTCTTGAGGAAATTGAAAATGAAAAAGAAACTAACACAGGCTGATTCACATAGAACAAGCAGTTCATTATTTCCACTTGAAGTATCACATCAGATACATAGTTCAGACTTAAAAAAATAAAACTAAACTTTCTAGCAAGAATATATCTCACTACCTGCTGGCACTTCATCTCACATCTTTGCATTTCAACCTTCTTATGTAGGTGGTCTCATTTTCATGTTGCTCACATAAGCAGCAGACAAACAAAGGCAGAAGCAAGGTAGGAAAGTAGGAATCGAGAGAACTGTTTTTGTTCCCTGTCTCTTCCACAGAAACCTCTGCCAATAACAAGTTAAGGAAAGTGTCTTTCTAATATGCAGTATTTCATTCAAAGTGTTGCATAATGCTCATGTATCACCATAATGACACACATTGATGCATATTTTTCTTCTCATCTTCAAAGCCTGTACAAAGATCTCCCAACATCCACTTCATCCTGACCCAGCTTTTGAGCATTGCTGGGCAAGCAAATTGCCACTCTCAAACAGAATTTTTCTCCTACAAACAACTAAAAGGGTCTGTGCACTATGCAAACCAGACTTGAGACATTCTCACTTGTAAGCTGCTGCAGGATTCACAAAGGATACTATCCCTAACTCCAGAACTGCACTTACCTGTACATAACCTCCCTAAAACTCACCACTTTCCAGCCCTCCTGCATTTCATCAGTGCTCACACGAAGCACAGGCTACACATGCGTCCACACTTCCTTTGTGTGCAGCTGAGGACAGCTAACTTGCACACCACCAGCTGGCTCCGATGTCCTTTGAACAACTGCATCCCAGAGAGTGGAAAGCAGCACTTCTGTGCTCCCACCTTGCATGGTGCCACACTCAGAGCAAATGGGTGCCACACTTCCCTTCCTCCACAAACACTGGTCACTTCCCACTGTGCACACACCTACCTGTCCTCCCCTCTCATAGCATCAAAATGGAGAAATTTATCTCTCTAGCAATGAAATGAGCATCACAGGTCAGACCTCCCAGCACAGAGATACTGGATGCCCGCCAAAGCAGACCTGCAAGGAATCTCCAAGGCAAGGGGAAAAGTCTCACAGCCAGCTCACAGCAGGAGGCAGCTAGTAAGGCTTCTGTCATACCATGGTTCAGCAGCTCAAATCTAAATTAACCTCATGAGAAATATCTTAAAAAACCCAGAATGATAAGTATATGCTGCTCACACAGTTTTCCATTACAAAAAATTAGGATTTGTTGAAAAAAACATGAGCAATAAAAACACATTTACAATTTTCTTTTCTGTGGAATTTAAGAAGCACTAACAATTACTGAAAACAGCAGAAAGAGTGACTGACAAGCAAGCAGCCTTAATTTTGTGCTGCTTCTCATCCTGTAACTTCAACATCTCACCAAAGCTATTACACATGGTGGGCTCCCTGTCCTCCTCCCAAGAGATCTCTGAAAGCCTGGATCCACAGGATGCCAGAGATCAGCCTGGTCAGACTCTGCAGTTACTTCTTCACAACTTTAACAGCTGGATGTTTCCCAAGCACTGACTGATAACAAGACAATACTGACATCTGGTATTTTAATCTCATTCTCAAAATTACTGCCTCTTCTCAGCTGAAAGTAAACAAGGTTATATCCCTCACTATTGAGGTGCAGCATTGAACTGCTCCATCACACTCTCATTACCTGTATTTCTCCAGGTTGCATTGCTCTGACACACAACCACTGCCAGCACTGCAGACCACAGTATCTGCCTGAACCTGCACTAGTGATAAAAAACTCCTGGCACTTATGTGTAATCTTGGCATGACTGATACACGTCTAGCTGTCCATTATCATTATCCTCTATTTCATCCAGCTAAAAAGGAACAGGACCAAGGAGCCAACATCCAGCTGAGGCCTAACAACAAGGGTCACTCTACAAAAAAATCAATACCATTGCCATAGCAACTCCTGTGCGCTCCGAGTAACCATGACAACACTGCTGCTTCCCATCAAGAGATTCTTTTGGCAATGTCCAATCATCACCATGTCAAATTTTCAATAGTTACAGTACCTTCAAGAGATCTCTCTTTAAAAAGCCTCTATATCTGTGACTAACTTCAGAGAGACAAATAACAAAACAGTTTCCAAACTAAATCCGTGAACTAAAACTACATTCTCTAACTTATCTCTTATGACACAAGAGTAGCTATTACAAAGTGGAAGACACATCTTGAGCCATGCAAAAAACCCCAAATGATGTGTCACCTCAAATAGCACCAAGTGAACAGAATTACATGTAAGCTTCAGTTCTTCAAAAGTGAGATCTGTCTCATTTCAAACAAACAAAATGTTCTCACCGGTGCAACTTGCCGCCGTAGAAGGGCTTGGTATGAAAGTTAATACTTGCAGAATACCCAGTTTTTGCACAGTTAATGTTGACTTTTCCTCCCAGCTCTACCCAAGGAACAGTTAAAATTGAGCGGGCATATGCACAGGGCAAAGAGAAGGTGTATTCTTCTCCATGTTCCAAGAGATGTAAAACACCTGTGTGAAGAAATACAGGAATCTGTAAACCAGTACCATTTCAGAAAAGGCCAAACAAGCTGTTGAAACTAATAGTCAATATTACATCTGCCTACTTTTCCTCATAACCCCTCATACAAAAAAAAAAAACAAAACTCACAAAAGACTGACATTTATTAGATTCTAGATACAATCATTTTTATTAACATATTACTAATTTAAGTAATATGCATTTAAGTCTCTTTTGGGAAAAGACATTTATCTCAATAATACTGTTCCATAAAGTACAATCCCATGCTATGCACACACTTTTCAGTAGTGCATATAAGGGCTGGCCACTGTCTTACTGATGACTCTGGAGCACAGCAAGACAAGACTTACGCTGACAAAAGGAAATAACAAATGAATTTCCTGAACTGCAGATCCTGAGGAAGGCTAATACTCCTGCTTTTCCTTTCTATAATACACCTTACCCAACCTGAAGGCAAGAAGCAGAGACAATTCTCCTTACTGCACCCCTCTGCTAAGATAAAACCAGTTCCTTCCTGACAGCAACTTTTGCAATAAATGTCAACAATCTCATTAAATACTAGAATATTTCTTTGCATTTGAAGACTAGTGGGATTGATTCCTATAAAGAAACCAAAAGCACAAGATCTCCCTCTTACCCTTACAAGAAAACAGACAACATTTAACTGCTACCTGCCCCAGCCTACACCTCTGAAGCACAGTACCCCTGGGTGCCTGAGATCAACACAAAAAACATGGGAAATTCTGAAAAATGTTATGATTTGAGGAAGGTCCTACAAGAGATATCACCATCAGAAATCACCTGTACAGTCAAAGATGTACCTTTCACACAGCCTGGCATTCCCTTGGTCATTCCCTTGTCCAGAGTGTAGTTTATATGCAAGTGCCTGGAATCCCCAGGTACTGGACAAAATACACAGGGGACACAGAGTGGGACAGGCTGTCTCATCTTGTTCAGTAAATACTAATTACTAAAGGAAAATTACAATTTGAGGGCAATTACCCTTCTCTGTCCCTGAAGGATCCAAGTTTTCTAGTTAAAGAAAATCAAAATGTGCATAAGAATATTAAGTGCAATACAGAGAAATGCAACAACACTTCTATTTAATAAATATCTGATGCAAATTAATTCATAAATATCAGTTTACTTCACAGTAACCGACCTTTGGCTTAAAAGACAATATTTTATTTCGAAATACAATCCTGATTTTTGGCAAAGTATAAGCCTTTCTATTTTTTCCTTCCATATGAAAATTTGCTGCATTCAATGACAACCTGTATCTTTTGAAAATGTCATCAAATTTGCTATCAAATTAACAGTATTTTAACAACCTTCTAAAATGAACAAAGGACAGAATTTACACTTACCCTCGCCAACCATTGTCACTCCTATTGACATTCCTAGGAATTTGCTTTTTGTCCAGACGTGGGCGTTGACACACATGTTCCTCTCTACACACTCGGCATAAAACCCTGAGACAGGGGGATGATGGGACACTTGCTCAGCTACGAATTTCACTGTGTAATAGTCCGGCTCCGCTTGCCCTTCGGGATCTTTAGGCAGAGTTACTTGCTCCGAGGGGGAGTGAGCAGAGGAGTTGGTGCCAGCTTCGGTGGCCACGTTGCTCTTGGGCACCCTCCAGGAGCAGTGGAAGGTCTCCCCGATGATGGGGTTGTAGGGTTTCTTGGCAATGGCTCCCTTGCGGCCCTCGTGGAAGGAGGTGAGGTAATACTCCACAAAGCGGATCATCCTCTCCTCGGGGCTGCTGCCGTTCGTGATGGCCACGAAGAGATCGGGGTGGGACATGAAGTCCGCGTACATCTCCAGCAACGACCGCTTCTCCAGAATGAAAGTGGGAAGAACCACCTGAAAATAAAAGAAAAGCCATAAGCCAAAAGCCTCTAGTAGGGAAAACAGAGACAGGCATTTTCTAACGGAAGTTCTTGGGAGGAGGATTCTGTCCTGTTTGGGACACCACACTTTTAGAGTGCACTTTCTTGTTCCTCTTGTAGGATGTGAGAAAAATACAGTGATTAGAAGTTCCAGAAAAGCAATTCACAAGGAGAAAAAAACCCAGCAAGTACAAGTAGGACTAAAGAGATCAGAAGGAACTGAGCATCAGGTAAAAATACCCAAAACCATTAAAGAGCTGCAAAGAGATAATGTGTCCCATATATCTGTGAAAGAGAAAACAAGCATGAAGGAACTCAAACTACAGCAAAGAAGGTTCAGAGCAGAAGTTAGGAAAGGTATGGTCTAATGGAGAAGAGAGCTGGGAAGCTATGTCAGCTCTGGAGAGCTTGCAGAATCTCTCTCCACACAGCGACTAGGACAAGCATCCATGAGAAGCAGCATAGGATGGGTTGATCTTGTGCCTCTGAGCAAAGGTACTTTACACTTTCACAGTTACATTCAACACTATAAAAAACAGCAATCCTGTCCTTCCTGAGCCAAGGACAATCCCCTAGAGTGAAAGGTTGTGGATATCATCAGTGTTTTCCCTCTCTGCAGTAGGAACAAGCCTCACATAGCTAAATTTACATAACTAACTGTTGGAAACAGCAACACAGAGTATTTCAACCATGGGATCAAGACAATCCATTGAAATCAGATTTACATCCATTTAAATTTCTTTTTCAAAGAGAAAAAGCACAGACCTAAGACTTAATAGACATTCAAGTTAAAGTGAATACACTTGCCATGTTGTTGCAAAACTAACCTTGAGTATTAAGTGGCTTTTCATTTCAGTACCCTGATTCTGAGTTAAGTACAATTCTAACAACTTCATTACCTGTTTTGAAGTCAGGTTTGTCCACTTCAGTGTTTGCCTCCTCTGAAATACACACAATTCTCCCACACAGCCAAAAGTCACAACTGGGAGACAGGCTCGACAATTTGTTTCAACTAAGAGCAAAAGATACCCTAAATTCAACCTTCAGTGTAAGTGATAGAACGACTTAATCAGCTTCTCCTTAAGGATCAGGTGTTTATGTCTGACCCACAGACAGCAGGGCCTGTTAAAACCATATTTTCATCTTCCCTCCCAAGCTATGACACATAAGCTGCAAAATACAGTGTTTCTAGGGGCTATGTAGCTAGTGCTCAAAAAACGTAGGTTTAAAGAAAATAATAATACATAATTCTGAAAGAGAGTGTTTTCCTCATTCCATGCTACTGTAAAATCCTTTTTTTTTTTATTTCAAAGTGCCTAGTGCTTATGGCAAGAAGTCTTTACAAGAATAAATTGAACACAAGCTGGTAGTAGCCTGATTTTCCCAGATTTGCTGCCCAAATTGTCTAACAGCACCTGACTGTTAATTTTTCCAAGCTGCTTGCTTTCGAGATTTACACTCGAGTGTTAAATCCAATTCCCTCCAGCGTAACTTTGTTCTTGCCTGCTTGTGAGCAAACAGAAATGAGAATAGGAAAGAGGCTTAAACAGGCATCTAAAGATAGATAAGGGGGAACCAAAAGAAAACTTATTTTCAGAAGCAGCATGGACACAGGTGTAGGGTTATACAAGTTGTGTGAAAAAGTACTATTAAGACAGAAAAGAGATCATGGAAAGAAAGCAGAAAGAAAAATATGAGAGGGCAGAAGAAAACAGTGTAAAAAGACTAAGGTTCAAACACTGGAAAGAAGATAGGCCGTTACAGGAAAGGCAACAAAAACAGTAGAAAACACAAGGAGAAGGTAACAGAAAAGACTGAGTCAGCACATTTCATCTAAACCTACCTCAATCTGGAACATCAGATATTGGGACTTGATGTTGCTACTGGCCAAAATTTCATACTAAACTCAATAGTCAGTATAGGGATTCAATACAGGGGTTGAGTTTTAAATGATATTTCACTTTTACTACAGCCACACTTCAGTTACTTACTCTTGTTAAGTCCATGCCAAGTTTCAGCTGAGACAAAAGATGCAAGATAACGCTGCGCTGCTCTTCCACTGCTCCTAGGTCATCTTCTTTATCATCACAGATATCCTCCAGCTCCTCATCTGTATTTATTTCTTCAGGTTCCTGGAATAAGAGCCATAAACTTTGCTCAAAGATGTAACTGGCCAGACAGTATTCAAAAAGGACTTCATATTGTATTTAACTGCCTATGTATGAAAAAAGACTAAATAAACCCCTGCAGAGAGCTACACAATGGAATCTACTCCCAAGATAAACAACAGCTGAAGAATTTGAATGGATATGAAGATAACTCAGTGCAGATTCCATCTGGGAGATTCCGGCTCAAATTTCTCACCCTCTCTCATATGGGTCATGGAAAAAAAAAAGAAAAAAAGCTTTAAAGAAATTCCTGTAAGTTTCGTGAGTTCACAGAATGTCAAGCATGTAACACATACACAGAAAGAGCAAACCAAAAGCTAGCAGCAATTCCAACCACCGCAATAACCCGCTGCACTGCTGCACTATTTCAGCCTTTCCAGTGTTGCTGTCACTGCTCCAAAGGCTGTATCAGACTGTAGTTCTGAGTTCCAAGACTACCATCATGCCTGGCTGGTATCTACAAGCTGTGCTTCACTAGCATTATCACATTGCAGTGAGTGCAAATATGTAACAGTGAAAGAAAAAAGTAGCTTGGAGTAGTTTTAATAAAATAACAAAACCCCACACATACACACACTGCAGGTGCCCGTGTCTGTGTAACTAAAGCACACAGACTAGAAATTGCATCTGCACTGTTTTAACAACCACCACAGCACAAGCAGAAAGCTGAACACCTCAGGCAGGAGGGATGCTAGCATTGCTGGGGCTCCACAAACAGCTGGAGGGAGGCAGAGGGGAGAGGCACAGAATGCCACGGGAAGGCAGCAATATGCCTTTGCCTAAGCAAAGCCTTTGTCCTGGAGCAGCTGCCCTGGCTCAAGGCAGATTTATCAACAATCAAACACCAAAACCAGGAGGCCAAGCCCTCACACAGGGCTCAAATCCTGATGACAAGTGCAGTATCACACAGGTGACTCCCTTACAAGAATGCTACGCTGTTCTGCTCTCAGAAATAAGGCAGTTGAAAATACCTATGGGGAGTGACAACACCTATCATACCTCAGATACATTAAATACTCAAACTGTGACTAGCTTAATTACTGAAAGGAAGGAATTAAGTGATTTAGTTGAAAGCTCCTAGTTTTGTTTCATCCCTTTTTAACTTAATAGTAACTACTCTGACCCATTTAAAAATCTATAAACTATAGCAATTGAAAAAAATCCTTTCCATTTCGATTTTGCTCTATGACAGCCCAGTGCTATTGCAGAGACATAAAACAGCACATTATCTTTTCACAGTTACACAGTCTCAGCCAAACAACTGTGTGAAACCAACTAGCATAAAGAGGATGTAATTATGATTTTCTAGCTTAGTTAGGAAAACATGTTCTTCTTCATAATCCCTGCTGGTTTTTTACTTCAGTGTTTTGCAATTCAAATCCATTTTGTCAGTTATAATGATACAGACTGTAGCTGAAAATTATACAGACTGTAACTCTATTTCAAATGCATTAAGCCACCCTGCAGTCAAATGATGAGAGTTGCTCAGATTAAGAAAAACAGATGCAACAAGACCTAGAAGAGAAAGGAAAATGTAATAGCTGAAGACCAGCACTTTTGTCTGCTTAAAGCAGTTCTTCTTGGGCCTATTTTGAGAGTGTCACGAATTTTATTTAGGCAGTATTCCCTTGCATTTAATCTAAAACACGTAAACAGTGAAGTGCAAAATCCCTATTTTATTGCCTTGTATTACCACCCCAATTAGCTCCCTCCACTTGACAGCAAGTTACATAAAGCAGCAAAAATTTGTTGAATAAACAAGGCAGAGAGTTTCACTTACTGCAACGGTCCTCACTCCTCCTACACAACTAACCACAAGTATGAGAATAACTGTCATTAAATCACTTTGACATAATATGACTGAAACATTTACAGGTATTCCTTCAAATAATTCCCCACAGAAATGGGATGTCACATTACCTTACCCTTGTTAGCTGGCAGGGCTCTGCAATGGACTGCTCTTCTCTGACAGATGCTGGCTTGTTTATCTCTGCTGGGAAATTCTGAGCTGCTCCATTTTTGAAGTGGTTTGCCAGGGAGATCTTCGGTTCCAACCAACTGATTGTCGTTCCTGAAGCAAAGGAAAGTTTGCGCTGAAGCTTGCTCATCCTCTGCAAGGTCAGTAAACAGCAGCTTCCAACAAAAGAATTATTTCTTGTGGAATAAGCCGAAAGCAGCCAATTCCTCCTGCAGCCAATGCCTCCAGCAGCCACTAAACAAAGGTGGTGCAACGAGACACCACCTTCAGTGATCATTAGCACAAACACTGGGATTGGCGAGCTGTAATACATGCAACTTGGACTGGAGAAACTAGTTGGTGTCAGCAAAGGTGTAATCAGATACTACAGGAGGAGCCCAGTATCATGGGAATGTTAAGCAGCCCTTACACTTTTCTTTTGCTGTTACCAAAATTAAAAACAGCTTTCCACTTATCAGCTTCTAAAACCCAGCTCTGTTCTAGACTAAAAAGACGTAAAGCAGAAGTTTTGTTGCCACTGTTTTCTCTGGAGAGGGTACTTGTCTTTTCTCAGCTGCAGAGAAGGCAGGCACACACTGTTGAATAAATAATAGCTGTCAAAAAAAAAAAAAAAAAAAAAACCAAACCAAACCTGCAGGGTTTGGAAAGCTATTACCCACCTGATGATTCCAGCATCTCTAGTTACTCCCAGTTAATTTATCAGAACGGGTCGGGTTCCTCATTAATAATACAAATGTTCCATTCTTTTTCAAAGGGCAATAAATGTACATGTGATTCCAATCAGTTTTTTACTGAAGAATACACAAACTACCAAAGCATCTTGGCTGGGTTGCAAACACAGAAATTATTAGGAAACCTGAATTTCTACCACCAGATAGCAGTTCCCTGTGCTATACTAAGACACCTATACTACAGTGTCTGTTGTCTCTTCCCATATGATACACAATCCTTTATTTCCAGACCCCTGTCACCTGCAACTAGGTCACATCCTCAACCAAAACAGGCAGAGTAAGTTTAATTCAGATAAACAGCAGCATTTCCCCCAGGAAAATACAGGGGGAAAGTCCAGGTTTGCTATTTGAGACAAAACAACTTTTCTACAGCCAGGTAGCTTATTCTCTTCATCCATTACTAATTAATCCATTACATCATAAGACACAAGAATTCCTGACCACACTAAATTAAAGCTACTTAAACAGAATTTTTAGAGAAGTTAAAAAATAAGATGTTCAGAATGTTGCCATCACACCTTTTTGAAAAGGTTTTACTTGTCTTAAAAACCTCTCCATGACATCTGCTTTCTAAGCTGTAACTTTCAATGCGCTAATTTCTAACTGCATGTTCTAGGCTGCATTTAATCCACAATCTCTGCCTCTGTATTAGCTTGATTTTACCCAACAGCTTCCCTTTAATATTTTCCATCAGCTACACCTAAAATAACCTTATTTTTCAATTTTCTGTTTAATTTTTGCTTTTAAGAGGGTATTTTTGAAAGATTTGAGCTACCAGTTGTGCCTTAATCCTTGTGAATGGACAAGATACCACCTTAAGACTTCTCTTCCACTGGAAAAGCATATACAAATCTGCTCTCAGCTATTTTGCATAGGCACAGTCATTTTTCTTACTTGTGACATCCTCCTCCCCTACAGTCTTCACCAGTTTCTTTTCAAACAGTTGTCAGCACTTCCTCTCTGGCACAGTGCAGGCCTATTGAGTTTTCACTTCCTACATTTTTCTTCAAGAATTGCGAATTGTTATTGCACAAAAGCTAATAGGTGGAACTTTCTTGTTCATCTTTAAGTTTGTGATTCAGAATACACTTTGATGAGTTGGGGCAGTATTTTCAGTCTTCTGATTGTTTTCTTTTTTTTGTTTATTTGTTTGGGTTGTTTTTGTCATCTAACAATCTATAGCAACCTGGCATTCTTGCAGTATTTCGAATCCTTGGTTTTTAAGCTGGGCTCCATTAGTCGAACCAGAAGTATCCCTCCTTAGTCAAGACAAGAAATCTAAGCTAAACTGATTTTAAAATATATCATTTGAAAAAGCTCTTGGCAATCCTTGAAAGGAATAAATGTATTACAGTGTCTCAAGAAAGGCCACAGCAGGGGGGAGATGGAAGGCTGTAGAAAGACACATGAATTCTTTTAATTGTCTCTTTTTAACTCTGGCCCCAGTAATGCATCATCCAATCTGCTGATCCTCTCTTCTCCATCCATCTCCCCAGGATATCACTGGAAATCTTCAAGATTTGGACATGTTCAAGCAGTATTTTTAGATTCAGCCATAACAGGCAGATACCAGCTGAATAGCAGCCAGTGAATTAAAGCTTTTCCCTGCATGGTTTAAAAATATTAAAAACCTACATCACTTGTAAAAAAAAACACCAAACCAAAACTATCTTTTTAAGTTATTACAGTGGTGCCCACTGGACTCTACTTATGTCCCCAGATACAAGTGGAAAAATCACCTTAGTAGGGCATACATGAAAATGCCAAAACAAAAATACTTCCGATGTACATCTCTTACAGTTATCCATCAACAGTCAAAAAATTCACAGAGAATGGGTAGAGTTCTTTCAGCATAACTCCAGAGTTCAGACAAATATCTCAGGAGTTCCCATCTAGTTTTTTGTGTTTAAAATTAAATTTTGAACTGAAATACAGTAAAAAATTTAATTCAATCTATTTACATATTCTGTTTTAATGCCTCTGGTGATTTCAGAACCACAAGCACTTTTTATATAGTTTTATTACTTTTGTATAATATTTTTTCATCTTGGAAGCTAAATTAATTACAGCTCAGAAATAATATGCCCAGGCAAAGCAGGCACCAGAAATACGAGAGGAATATGGGACAGATAAGGGGAGAGAATTTATGTGTGTCCTATTAACCTAAAAAAAAATTCTATAAACCTCAAAAAAACCCAGAAAATAAACACATGAAAAAGGCACAATAAGATGCAGAAGAATTTACAAACAACCATGACCACATTCAATTCCATACACTGCACATGAGTCAGGTAGAAAATTCTACTGAACTCTTACTTGCACAGAAGTGATCAGTTGTGCAGACACGACAACATATTTGTCTGCTGCCTGTGAATGCACATATTCCACACTCATGTGCAGTAGGGTTTGGGGGAAGGTTTGTTTGTTTGTTGGGACAGTCAGTTGTTTATTAGAAGAGATTTTCTGTTTTTCCCAACCTTTAAGCAGTTTTCATTTACTTACAAGTCCATTCTGGACTCAGAATAGAATACTACACTTGTACTTAGACCATGGATTAGACTAAGGTAGTAACTCAAAATAAGAATACTGATACTTAAACAGTATTAGTAACAATCAGTGCAAATTTAGAGTTTTGTATTTTAATGCTTAACTGGACATGGAAGCTACACACATGTAAATACTAATAATTGGTATTCAGTGTCCAGAAAAAGAATTAAAAAGGCATGATATTTGGCAGAGATGTAGTGGACACCATATGTCCCAGAATCTGCAATGTCAGAAAATTCCCCCTCCACTCTTACAATTATATCCCAAAGGCAGCTTTTGTGTTGAGGTGCCTTACGTAGTTTATTCTGTTGTGAGATGTTGTACAACAATTAGATGTTACATTTATGCAGCTGCTACCACAGACTTCCTGATAGAATAAATGATAAAAAAACGTATATTCAACATGCACAGAGTCCCACCCAACACAAGTTAGGGTCTGGAAAAATTCACAAGAAACCAGACAATCAGCAGTTTCCTTGGCCCATGTGTTAGTGGAACAAACATTTTTGCAAGGAAGGGATTTGTATTTGTTAGAGAGTTCTGCTCTCTGTGAGCACCTATACCCACCTGCTGGTAAGGATCCCTTTTGTTGAGAAGCATGTTGTAACTGGAGAATATGGAAACAGTCATTTAAGCAGTTCATGGTTGCCATGGAAGTTGCTTTGAGCATCAATAGGTCTTGATCCAAGGATGTAAGGTGACCGGAGGCAGGAAGGCATTCTATGCTCCTGATCAAGTCTCTCTGCTGGCCCTCAGCCTGAGACATCATCTGTCAAACAAAACAGTCACTTATCAGGTGGTGCAAGTGTTGTGTGACACCCGTCCACCTGTGCACACAAAGGATCTCAAATGGTTTTGGGACAATAAAAACTATTTAATTCCTAATCTTAGCAGTATCCGAGTTGTTTTTTTTTTTCAGTACTACTACCTGCAATCCCTTCCAGGAACTGCTTTTAAGATTTCATGCAATACTTAAGGAACATGTATTCATCAAAGTCCATAGTATGTGATCTTTGGATCTTTTAAGGGCTTGGCTCCATAGCATTCAAATGTGTGAATTTACAAAGCATTGGCTCTTTAAAAGGGGTGTCAACTGTGCAGAGTCAGCCTTAGCATATACCAAGAGCAACAGGGCAGAAAGCTACTAAAACATTTAGTTATAGACAGCCTTGCCTATGCAAACACACCAGCTGCCATCACAACATGTGTCTCATTTTTTCTCCAGTCACAAATGTGATAAAAGCCTCTGTGTGCAGTTTTCTTCCAACTTTGAAAAACTGTGTTGGCTTAAAAAGAAACTCCCACAAAAACCCCACAGACTGACAAATCACCACGATCTTTCTGGTGACCTTTACTGTTAGTAATTCACTACGTGGTAGGCCCCAAGCACTTCATTCCAGGACCAGGCCAGACAATAGGACAAGCCATGCTATGCTTAGCTATGAAGGCATATAGGCACATTTTCCCTTTCAAAGGATACACTTTGAATAGTCTTAAGGTTTCCTTAATTATATACTCTGCTCTGGAAAAAAAATAGTGTCAGGAAAAGAAAAGCACAGTGACTAAAAATTCAAAATCTTGGAAAAATGCACAGGCTATTGTTTTCACTTTGCAAACACACAGACACCTGCATTTAGCACAAGTTAGCAAAAAGATCTTCTTAAGCCTCCTGCTTTGCACAGTAACCACATCAGCATCATGACACATATTCAGCCAAGGAAAAGGGACTGCCAAGGGAGACTCAAGTATAGCGCAATTCATGGGAAAATTAAAGAAGGTCACAATGTACCAGATTCTTTGAAAGAACTTGCTCTTCCCATAGCTTTTCAAAATTAATTTCTAAGTGTTCAGGCTGTACCATACTCAGGGGTAACAGGCACATACCTGTCCTTCAGTATTTTTATAATATCTACAAAAAAGTAGGTATTGTATCCAACTAGCATTTTAGCTTAAAAAAGGCAAGCAAACTAACACTCAGAGTCAGCACTACTGAGAATTCTTCATCTGTACAAGTTTTTAAGCTGATAAATAATCATGCTGTTCCACCAAACTCAGTAGCAATCAAGAGAGCATGAATAGTTTCCTCTGCTCTTCACAATGCCAAGAAAAGTCATTCCACTTTATCCCAATTACAGGATACAAGCCACTGCTTCAGTGCTCCAGCTCACACACACTTCTCTTTCCTCCCTGAATTTTTTTATACCATAACAGTGTTGGAAAATTCGAAAAATGAAAAAGCCATTTTTGAAACATTTTTATTTTCCTGAGTACCTAGCAACACTTCACGGGTCTGTGCATTAGCACTATAGGAGACTTTACTGCTCTAAGAAGATAAAAACAGGATGGCAGCAATTACCCATCTGCGAGAACAGTCTGCTGTGGAGAAAGATTCACAGACTCCAAGGCTTAAAGAGGCAGTCACCTTGTGCAAACTCCTGAATAATTACACCTCAATAGCTGATATAAATCAAGGCACAATGACAGCATGCCATAGCAGTGAAAGTAACTGCAACACCCAGTTACTGGAAAACTTACCACAGTGCTCAGCCATATATTTTAGGGTTAATGAGGCTCACCTCACTCTTCTATTCCAATTTGTCTAAGTTCAATTTCTAGCTATTCACACTTCCTGTATCTTTATTTGCTAAATTAAAAAGCCCTCCATCAGAAATTTATTTTTGCCTAGAAATGTATCATACCACACTAATTACAGTTAACATCACAATACTTTTTAACATCAATACCACCAGTAAGGTTGTTATAGGTTTGCAATGCATTATCTTTAGATAGGCAAGATCCACCCTGGATATATTCACAAGTTAAAATCAACCAGTAGTCAGTCTGCTCTGTCAGTCAAGATGGATTTTCCTCCCAAAATACATTACACCTGAATACATAGTGAAAGAAAACCAGGCATCTGAATTGCTCTCTGTTCAGTCACACCCATGCCTAGACAATTTGTCTAAATGAATCAGCATACCAGAAAATGGTATTAGCACTCTGAAATATCAATCATGACCAACTTCTCCTTAGTCATAAGAGAAACAAGCACAGCTTAGTCAGTTCTTCTATGGCTTGACAAGGGAAGAAAGGCGTACAATAGTATCATAGTATGTGATGTTATATCCCTAAAGGATATTCCCTTGTCACTTGTAGTGCTAGGACTTGCAAAGTTCAGAACATGGGTCTACCTTCAGCATCAGGATACTACTGCAGAGTACAAAAATCACCAAATATACACTATGTATGTCTACAATTAGCCAGGACAAGTTAATTATCCTCACACAGCTGTGCAGTAATAGCTTAGGACATGCTACTGACAATATATCCAACTAAGAAGAGCAGGTTTCTCCACAACCTTACAAATAACACTACAGCTCTCTCAAAAAACTGTAAGGGAATTTAAAGCATACAAACCTCTCTAACATCTACAAGGTGATCTGGCTGCATAATGGGAACTCTTTTTCCCATTGGCAATCTGTGATGTCCAACACTGAAGAAGGAAACTGCATTTTGACTGGGTCTTCTCTGCACACCAGGAGAGTTGGCACTTCCTTGGGATGCAAGAGAGAAGCTGCGAGATTTCAGAGGAGGGTTGTTCTAGTGAATAAACAAGCATATTGAGAAACATTTACAATTAATCCTAATAACCAGCAAATGTTCTAATGTGAAAGATACAGGAGAACAGTTTAATTTTTTTTTTTTATAGAGCAAGGAAAGATAGCAAAGCCCTAATAATGCATTAATAGCAACTGCTAAATATTTTCCACTGTCTGCTTCAAGCTGCCCTCTTTTATAGTCTAATTAAGAACAATCTGTGAATTGAAATTGATCAGTAATTATCACTTCTCTGACTTGAAGATCAGTCCTTGATCTGCAACAGCATCAGAAAATGACTCGTAATAGATCCTGCAGGGATAGAGCTGACATTTAAAAGAATGGAATTTAATTTAGAGCTATTAGTTCAACTTATCTCTTACAATAAAACCAGCTATAAGATGCTGATTGTAACTTAAAAGCAAGATTTTAATCAGGTATCAGAACAGGTGTTATGGCAATCAGGAGGTTCTATAAAATACACTATACACATACCCACCACATTGTTATCAAATGGAAACAACAGTACTCAGATACAATGTTGAGGACTTTTTCTCAAACATGGGAATTCACTCTAAATTTATCTCTGGGCTGCTGAGTGCTTTTTAGAAAAAAAAAAAAAAGTTAAGGGGTTAAAAAAAGAAAAAAAATAACATTCCCAAAATGGAAGGGCTTCAATAACACTGAAATTGTATTTGCAATTACTTCTACCACCAGGCAGATTTTTGCCCATGGGAGCATCAGTCATACCTTTCCAATAGCTTCTGTGTGATGCTGTGTGCATATCTGTAGCCTGCTAACCCAGTGCTGCCGCTCTTTAGCATCTGTAGCTAATAAAAGCAAACCAAAAGGATTCTGTTAAATGAAGACATTTCAAAGTATGGGCAAGAACAACTGCTTCATTCCTAAAAATCACAAGATTAACAGTGCAAAGTAATTTATTTTTAAACTAAAACTCCATAGTAACTATAATGTTAAGTCAAGTTCAACATAAATAGTATATACTTTCTTTTTTCTTTATGCTATGTTTAGTGTTAAAAAATTAATTTTAAAACACCAACAAACCATAAGTGCCCTCACAGATATTGTAATCTAACAACATGAAACATTTTCCTGCAACAAGAGTAAGGTACTCCAAATTAGAAAATTGCAGTAAATCCTCAAGGGAAGAAATACTCAGTTATCAGCCCAGATTTCTGCAGCCTACATCAGAGAATGGGCTTTTATAACCACCATAAGGTGGCTCACAAACTGAATAATTAAATTCTCTGACCACTATATTGCTACCTACAATGATTTAGAAAACTTTGAATCAGTACAATTTAAGGACAGCACACAAGATTAAACCCCATTCTACACATATGAAGTCTTCTGAAGGTCATCAAACCCAAACGTTATGGAACTATCCATAAACACAGACCATTTCTAGCTGAACAGTGGGATGGAAGTTTTGCACATAATTTTCATGGCACCACTTTGCCAGCCAGGTTCTCTTGCTTTGGCCCTGCAGCCAAGATGAGCCAAGCAGCCCCAGGTGAGAGCCAGGACTGTCCTCTAGTGGAAGGATCCTCACCCAAGAATCCAAGTCCTACCTCTTAGTTTATACTGCTCCCCGCTGGCAGCGTTGACTGTGAAGGTGTGAGAGTCTTCATCACTGGGTGAAATGACAGCTCCAGCCAGCTGCAGGGTACCTCTGGGCTTCAGGAGTCTAGACTGCTCATTCACAAAGTACTCCAGAAGGCCAGCATCATTGTTTAACACAAAATACCTGCAAGGATAAAGCACATACACTAAATAAAACCAGCTCCTTTTCCTTTTTTTTTTGCGCAGGAGGTCGTACTGGGAGAAGTCAATATTCTCATTACAAGTTTGCAGATGGGATTGGGACTAAAAGGTTTGCATCAGGAAAACCCTAAACCTGTGAATTATGTCCCCAAGATGGCACAAAAATTAATTTCTTGACTTTTTTTTTCTTAGAGCGCAAGGATCGCACAACAGAACAACATGCCCACAGAAGAACACTATCACGAAATTTTGGGAATCAAAAATAATATCCTGCATCATTAGGGCTTAGTAAATCCTTAAACTACATACATTAAAACAGCCCCAGATACAAAGGAGTTGAAATGCAAAACCATGAAACTGAAGCAATTCCAGATTTTTAGTTTTTTAATGGAACTGGACATTATGCTTCAACTTTCACTTGAGTTTAATGATGAGTATATTGACATGAGTTGCTCCATGCCCGGGGCAGCACAGGTGGCACAGTGTGGTACACTAAGGACTTGTCTCTCCAACATTAATTTGGTTGCATTGTGCTGCTCTAGGAACAGCATTAAACAAGCAACCTGACCAGAGAAATTCACCTGATACAAAAAAAAACCAAGTTATTCCAGGGGAGCTGACATCCTGGGGAAAGGGGAAAAGCCTGCTTGAGTTTGAATTTACAGTAATAAAGTCTTATTTTTGTTTAAGTGATAGTATAATTTGGCACAAAAGTGAAGACTCAGCAGAAAACACAAAGACAATATTTTCAATGGCAAAGGAGAAAAAACCTAATGCTTTTTACACATACAAATATAGTTATGAATCACTAAATGAGTTAACTGCTTTATATCGCCTTTTTTATATTCATGTCTTAATACAAATATTATTCATCTATACATTAGCTTAATCTATATTGAGAAAAGCATAAGATTCTTGCATAAAGTTAGCCTATTAGAAAAAGGGAAAACTGAGTATTATTAAAAAAATCTAAAACATGTTCATTTGGATGCTGCAGACACCAACATTACTAAAAAGCACCATAGAAGACTTACCGATATTGCCAGCCAGTGACAAGATTGGTGTATTTCATTAAGTAGCCACAAATATTTTCCATGTGATCACTACCAAAAGAGAGAGAAAAGCCATCAGACAATACCAAACATATGTCAGATCCTTCTGACCATCTTTATTTTCAGGAGATTAATTTTATGTTCATTTTTAGAATGGCACAATCAATTTAATAAAGCTACACTTTAAAGATTTTCCAGCCTTGTTCCTAAAATAGTTTTTTACAACAATTTAACCAGACTTACTGAATTCCAAAAAATTTCCAACCATAATTAGCTGTAACAATTCAACAGGCACTTCTAGACACATTTGTACAACTTTCAGGTAATTAAAGACTTTGTATCCATGCTGTTTCTGGTTCAAGTTCTCTCTTCAAAACAAATTTTGTACTTCTGGACTCCTGAAGAAAATTAATTTTCACTAATTTATTAACAGACCCCTGGACTGCAGCCACCAACCTAAACAGTCTGTAGCTACTCCTACATCAGTGTGGTGTTATTAATTCCCTGTGTTCAGCACCCTTCCCCTGCACACTCATGCTCCTGAATAGATGTTCTACAGAACACAACATTCTGAAACCTAAACCAGAAGCCAAAACATCTCCTCCTGTGGCCCAGCAGGAAAATCCAGTAGTTTCTTCTTCGAAGATTCAACTTGCAACATCCACCAAAAATGAGAATCCACCAAAAGCACATGGCATGGAGACTTCATATCATTATAGGCAAAATACACTGCCATTTCTGAAAATCAATTGCCCTAAATAAGGCTTACAAGTACCATGGCTACAAATTACTCACTTTAAGACCACAGTTTAAAGACCCACTTTATGCTGTACATTCCCATAAATCTAGAAATGCCACCTCCATGCCCCCACCTCACAGTAGGGCATAACCCCACACTGAAGAACACACTCTTCATAGACAATTCATGTTCAGCATGAGAAATCAGTTCCTATTATTACAAAAGAGAACTGAAACAATGACTCAAATATCAGACAATGTTTGCTTCTCCAAAAGAAATTTGTTTCTAATCATATTTAAATTATAAATTAAAATTTTTGTAGGCTGTAGCAGGTTGAAGATCATATTCAGAGTCTGGAGCAGCAGCAATCTCTCTTGGTTGTTAAATGGACAAAGTAGCCCCATGTCAGCAAAAAAGGAAAAGTGGGGAAAACAGGACTATTAGAGGTAAGGGATCACCTCCCTTAAGTTGGTTTTGGCTGCAAAGGTAACTGGGCTAAGTACTGAGGTAAATTCTAAGTAACAGCTGAAGCTGCTGTCTATACCTCATTTATAGACAGCAGATTAATTAGAAATATGACAGTTTAATAAATATAACATGCTACACTGTTTTATCTTAAATGAAGCCATTTAGGGTGACACTAATGAAAACAGCCACAGAGTAAATCACTGCCATTCAGTGATACAACACAAGCCAAGAGAGACAAGAATGTACATTTTTTGAAGAAAAAAACCCAAGCTGCTGATTTTAAATGTTACTTTTAAAAGCAAAAAGATGTCTCTTAGCTATTGCAGCAGCAATCAGTATTGCAGTAATATCCTGCAATGGAGAGCAGCCAGCAGGACTATCTAGGAATTTAATTTCTAATAGCTCATTAAGTGGTACTACAGATAAAAATAAAACCAAGGAGGGCAGAGGGTGTCGTATATCTTAAATGTACAGAGAAGCTAAAGGAGACAAAATCAAACTCATCCTCTGCAGACGCCTCTCATTTGTTATTATTGGCATACAAGGGAAGTACAGTTTAGACTTGCTCACTGTCTTAATTTAGCTGAAAATTATGAGATTGCATAGTCATAAAAATGCATGAGCTTGGGTTTCACTCATCTGAAAATTGTCCCTAGTCACAGCTAATTGTTTTTTGGCTCCAGTGAATGCAAGCTACACCCTTGCTTTTCAGTGACACACTGCACATAGCTCTGCACATTTGGGCTGCAGCCACTGCACCCCCATAACTAATGTGCCTAAATCACAGGTACCTTTAACAGAACCCAAGAAAAATCAGAAAGGCAAGTTCAGACTCCAGAGAATGCAGCAGGACTATGTGTATGACCTATGGAAGTCCATTCATCTGACAAGGGTAAATTAAATTGCCTTTGATTAAAATTATTTGACCTCTGGGGTTTTTTTTGGGTGTGACAGATGAAATAGCTGACTTTGTCATGCAGAAAAACACACTGTAGAAGGGAGTGCAGCTCTTCTGGTGATGTAGTTCCACATCAAATTACCATCATATTTTGCCATCATCTGCATGTTCCTTTCCACTTGGATTTTCACTTTGTCTGGACCCAAATATCTCCAAATGCCTCCTCTTCAGTAATTTATATCTCTAACCTCATCAGTCCTGAAGGGTTCAGCTAAAAGGCTTTGAAAACACTGCCCCACAGAAGTCTGAGAAAGTGACAAAGAACTATTATTTCAACATTTGAACTAAGGCTTATTTTTAAATAAGTGAAAATCATATACACTAAAGAAATCTAAACCCACTCTGAAAATTGCAATTCACAAAAACGTAAAACTCTATAACTATAAATAAACCCATGACAGAACTACAGTTAACCTCCTAATCTTCTTCTGCATGTATGAATACAGAAAAATATTCTCAGTATTATTTATGAACAAGGCCAGGGATTGTAACTAAAGCATTTCTTCAAGAATTTTAAGATTAGTGCCTCCACAGCAAGAGTTACACCAAGATATTTATTGCTGCTAAAGCAGTGATGTAAGGCAGTAAATATTAAAAAAAAAAACCAAAACAAAATAAAAATATACCCAACCCAAAGAAAACCCAGTAACATTTCACTAGTATGGAACTGACAGCCAAGCTCTACAGAGCACTACAGAAAGCTTGTAAAATGGTAGACTTTGAGAACAAGAGGTTGAGGTTCAAGCACTGACTCTGCTCACAGATAACTACAGTTCATAAAATATGAGTAAGCCCCTGCTGTTGTTTCATTGGAAACAGTGCTGGCAAAACCTGTCTCAAAGTCACCAGACTTCTTTAAAAGCCTCCAAAATTTCCAGCATAAGGGTTTTGACTTCTAGAAAACAGATTTCAAAAGTGAACTTGACACAAAACACTGAGCAACTTCAGACTGACAGTGGGGGCTGGCTCCCTTGGGACCTCTTCTGATTTTCAGAATCCCTTTGCAGTCACACTGCTGCCTACGTGCACGTACATGTACCTATGGGTATGTGTGTCTCTCCATAGCCAAGATGCTGTTGTTGCTATTTAAAATGCTCACCACAGTCTCAGATTGTCAGAGGAATAGCAACAGCTCAGCACCGTGAGTCAACAATCCCTAAAGGCCCTATTTCTGTTGAAATTCACATGTCCTGTCAAAGAAAGGAAATGTTGCAATAGACAGATCGCAGTCATAAGGACATGAAAAAAAAATTTATTTTAACTTTTGCTGGACTATTTTAAGTGAGGGTATTATACAAATCACAATCCAGAAAAAAATTATGCAGAACACATCATACAACATCTGAACTCTAGCCCAGCAACATCTACCACCTCCTAAAACCTGGGCTTTTTTCCCAAAGGCTGAACAACATTGAACTTGACTGTCACAATGTTTTAGTTTATAAATACTGAGAGATGGACTGAAAGTGTCCATGTAAGCAAATGACAGATGTCTCTGAACAATTACACATCAGTTCATATTCTTCCCACAAAATTACCCCTGCCTTACATCAAAGATGTTTACCACAAGCCAAATTTCTACATATCTACATGCTACTAAAAAAAATAATAGGAATAAAAGCTTCACAAAGGATCACTGTTGGCTTATTTATCCTTCTCTGGTTTTACTTGTCCTTTCCTAAGTTGCAGCAGCTGTCAGTGCTTGCAGGGTGGTCTCCTGTCCCAGGGAAGAAAGAAGACAGTGACAATGAGGCCAAAATCCCCTGTATCCTGTTTACGTGCAGCACCCGAGCTTTGCACGCAGATACTGAGGAACAGTAGTCCCATAATGACGTCTTTCAGGAGCTTCTGCCAAGACACCCAGGCTCACTCACACCTGGGCCAACATTTTCTCTAGGAAACAACAGCAACGCAAAAGGCTTTGCCAGCCTTTTTCCATACCCCTCACAGGGAGGTTTCCATGAAAGCCCCACAGAAAAAAAAAAAAAAACAGCAGCGGCACAAAAACGACACCCATCAGGAAAGTAGTTACAGAACAGTTCCAAGACCGCCCTTCAGATGATTTTAATTTTGCTGGGACCCAGACAGCACCACGTGGGATGCTTTGAGCAGCCAAGTCCCTGAAGAACCAACAGCTGTCTGAAGAGCAAACACAGCGGCCAAAGGCTTCCCCACCGACTTGCGTAAGGCCTGACTTCAAGTGGCAGCTGAGTATGTGTGGATTTGCTGCCAGCAGCAAGGATGGCCAGGAGCCTGGAGCCCATGAAGATGTCAGGGAGGGCTCCTGAAGGGGAATCCAGCCTCCAGAGCTGCCATGACCACTGTTACTGACAGTGCCTTTGGATTCTGGCCAAGGGAAGATGCTCTTTTCTATGGAGCTCACAGCAAAATGCAAACCCCCAGTGAAAGAGACTGTCTTCATATTAAAGGCATAAAAAAAAGGAAATAAAGAAATGAGGTTTGTAACAGTGCAAACTAATGATTAATTTCAACTATACAGTTTGGAAAAAGCAGTGACCATTTTCACTGAACTTGTTCATTCTCTATTTGCCCACAGGTTCACTGTTGGCAATGGCTTGCTTCTTTCTCACTGGGCACTGCAAGGTGCTTATCTACAGTGCATGATTTCCCTTTTTATTACACAGAGGCGTAGGCAGTGGAGAAGAGAAAGTGGAAAAAAAAATCCCAACAGCTATGTCAGTGTTGAACACTTCAGGCATATCTTCTGCAACTGCAAGAAACCACGACCAGGTTAAGCACACTCCAGTTCCACAGCTCTGAGGTGCAGGAGCAGGTTCCCCAGTAAACCCAATAAGGTAAGGCAGAAGCATCCATCAATTACCTCTGCTTTTCCAAACAGCTTTTGGAAGAAAGGAAAAAAACTATCCTTGCTGTGCAGCTCACCAGCAGTGCTCTACAGTCACCTGTGAACTGGCAGCAAAACTCCTGCTCTTCAGCTCATGACTACTCAATTATAAATTTAGAAACCAAAAATAAGTGCAAGGAAAAGTGGTCCCACACCATGACAAGAACATCAACAGTCGACCCTGAGGATACTGCCAGAACACCGCCTGGCTCCAAGTATGCAGCAACACACACCCCCTCATTAGATATAAAAACTTCTCTTCACGTGGACTCCTGTAAATCCTTGGGAATACAGAGAAGCATTGGAAGGGCAGCACGGAGTTGCCACAAAGAAAACTGGCAGAGCCAAAATGAGCCATCAGCTGTCCTTGACTGCAGCATAATGAAGCCCAGCCTTCCTACCCTTGGAGTGAAGGGCTCTTCCACAGCCCACCCTCCCCAACCCTTGCTCTCAACAGAACAGTTGTTCTGGCACATCAAGTTCTATCAATACTAGTTCTCAAGGAGAATGATAAATCAAACTAACAGGGTGCTTTTTAAAACCCTCTCAACTAAATTTGTATTTCATTCTCCTCTTTTCAGCTTTAATGGCACAGGTTAATTACATACAAATGAAAACTACTGTGACACTTTTGCAGTGTAGCAAATAGAAGAAGAGAGACAATATTTGATTAATAAGTAGCAAAACTGTTCTCACATAACAACTATAAAACTGATTATTTCACTACTTTATAATTTGCAGAGCTCTCTAGCTCTCACAATACATCTGCCTAGAAAAAATTGCAGTGACATTCAGCTCAGCAATTTGTCTCACACACAGGTGAATACCTCATGTCAGCAAGAACTTCACTTTTGGACAATTTATTTGTGGATTTGCGTCAGTGGAACAGAACTGAAGCTGCACCCAAGAGTCAGTAGCCAACCCAGCAGATTTTGCTGCAATGATATCAGTGGAAAACAAACTGTAGATTTAGCCAACATCATTTTAGAGCTGGAGCATACAAAAACAAGGACATCAAAAGGTCTGAACTCTGCCCTTAATGCCTCTGGAGAGGTTGCCTACAGCTTTGTGACTATTTATGTTGCCAGTAGACATCAGCACACCATAATGCACAGTTTCACACATTACTGTTAACAAAACCCAAAACTCTCTCAAAATCTATTTCTAAAAAGCTCAAGCAGTCAAATTAAAGCTGCTCTGCCCAATGAATAGTACTGATACAATATATACAAGGCAAATGGATGAGCATCTTTGCAGTTCTGGACAACCTGCTGCCATGATACCTGGGAAAGCAGTGGATCCTGGTAAGCACTACCCACAGAGACTGGTGGAGCAAACCTCTGTATTCTTCAGTTATTCTTTGGCACAGTCCAACATGGTTCAGCTTACCACACATTCCATCCCAGGGCGTTCTGCTCTCCTTCTAGTCTAGTAGCTCTTATCCTACCAGAGATATGCAGATTTGCTCTTGCAGTTTTGAGATTTGAGTATTTGTGATTATGTATTTTTAAAAGATTATATTAACAATTACACATTGCCATTCTGATCCCTTCAGCAATAAAACACTGAAATGGAAGGTAAATATACTGGTCAGCTACCTCAGATGAGCCTCTTGCTTTGTAATTATTTTTTAAATATTATTTGCAACATTTCAGGTTAAATACTGAGGATAATAATTATTACACCTTTCGAGTAAATAAGAGCACACTTAAATAGCCTACTGTTAATTTATGCTATCTAAATAGTCATAAATACAAGCAAAAGCCTGTGTGGACCACCAGACCCCAGAAGCAATGGTCAGTAGCTTAAAATCTAGCTGGCAAACAATTAAAAGTGGTGCAACTCAGCAGCCATGAATGACATCTTCTAACTCTGAAACTTTGAGCAAGAG
This sequence comes from Chloebia gouldiae, assembly GCA_003676055.1. Taxonomy (NCBI): domain Eukaryota; kingdom Metazoa; phylum Chordata; class Aves; order Passeriformes; family Passeridae; genus Chloebia; species Chloebia gouldiae. The sequence continues at coordinate 12,178,508 of QUSF01000012.1, forward strand.
GCTGAGCCAGGAGGAATAAAGATTTCCCAGAGGCCCATCTCAACCCAAATTATTCTATAAATCTTGAACACAGAGAAATTAAGCAAAAATACTCTTATATTAAAATTGAGGCATGAGACACCAGGAAGACTTAAACTCTAAATAAGAAAGCATACACACTAACCATATATAAAGAGACCAGGGCTACTTTTTGTTTGGTACTTGAAGGAAACAGTGATTCCCAGACTAGCAATTATTCAAAAGTGCTCCTTTTCATCGTGCAATGAGTATTAGGTATTATTAATTTATGTATTCATGCTCTAATAATGAGCTCCCTCATGGTTTTCTTGTGCTTGCTATGGATATTTATGAAGGAGTTGTGTACTGAACAGTAAGAGGACAAAAACATTATCATTCCATTTGGATATGGGGAACTAAGGTACAATGAATTTTCTGCCTAATTTTGAGACAGAAGCAGTCCAATTTTTATTTTATTCATACATTCAGATCATGGGTTCTGCTTATTTCAGCTGCAACGGTGACCCTGCAAAAGTTTTGCAAAATCAGAGCCGACTGTTCCAAAAACAGTCCTCCAAGAAAAAGAGGAACATAGTTAGTGATCACCAGGGAAAACCAGTTTGAATAATGTATGACTAATACCACAAATGAAGTCAGAGCCAGGGTCAGAAACCAGCTCCTTTATTCAGCATCCTGCCATTCTGCCCAGGACATCTCTTGCTTTCTGATACATCACCATGCAATGAAAGTAACTTTCTCAGTGCAAAACAGACTCTTTGGGAAACTAATTTGACAATATCTAAACATTAACCAATAATTCAGAGATTTCCAGCCTCCTTGAAAACTCTGGAATTCATAACCGAAAGCAAAAAAAAATAAAAGCTTACCCACAACAAAAAGCTCCAAAGAAGGCTGTCAAATACAAGATTGGCAGCTTAACACACACAAAAGAGCAGCATTACTCCTACCCAGCTTCAGCCTGTCCTCCCCTCCCATTTAGCATTAAACACACAGAAGAGGAATTCTGAAAAGCTGCAAGCTTTGAAAGCACCCTAAGAAGAAAGTAGTCTGGCAGCATTGCCAGCAGACAGCGATCCCCTACAAGAATTCAGCAGCGCTGGCAGGTGATCAGAGGGCACATCAAGGCAAGGTCTGTAAGTAAACAGGGGTCACTGCACTTGTGCCTTAATTTTCACAGTACGATGAGTACAGCACAGGAACCTTCCCAGGGTAACAGCAGCAGCTGGTGCTTTCTGCTGCTGCATTAAGCAATGTGATCAGGTCAGGCACATGCAGTTTGTTTTCCATCTTCTCTCTGGGGAAAGAATGCATGTGGCACAGCAGGATGTTAATGTTGTACTCCAGTTAATTAACTGTGTGCTACATAATTACATTAGAAAAGGTGAAGTTGAAAAATATTCTTTGCACTTAGTGATAGATAGACCTTTGTAACAGCCATTAACTCCTGTGGAAATCTATTCCATGGACAGCACAAATGATCTGGTATTTAGACACTACCCAAAAAAGGTGCTTCTTCATTTTAGCCTAATTTGAACTCTAAGTGAACATCCCACTATGAACATAAGTACACTGGATGCCAGAACCAGCATGTGGCACCTCTGTCTGTCCAACATGGAGAGGCTCTGAGAAGCAAGAGAGGGACACTGCTCTTGATAGTCACTCACTGAGGAGCCACAGGGCTGGAGATGGAAACCCAGACCTTGTCACCCATCTCAGGAATTGGGCTCACAGTCCCTACTAGAACACCAGTCAACATGAAGCTCCTGCTGAAATTACCTAAACCTGTTTCCCCAACTGTATCCACTTACTACCCCTCACACAAGATTTACTTCTCTTAAATTATGACACATCTGCTCCAACACCAATTTTCCAAGTTTAAATACATGTGTGAACATGAAGGGCTCACCTGCCTTTTGAGAAGTGCCTGGGGCTTTAGCAACTGTAAAATCAGTTTGGTTAAAGATGACCTTAATATTTTAATAACACAGAATGCATCCTGAGATGGATGTAATGGGCTGGTAATTTTAAACATGAGCTTCTTGTCTATTCTAGTGAGCAAATTATGTGAAGTGTAGAATTTCTAAATTAGTGTTAAGAGCACGATATACTCTTTGCTTAAAGAGTGAAATGAGGATAAAGAAATTCAGGCACCAGGTTTTTCAGCCAGTTCCCTCCAGCATATCAAACAAATGTGACAACACTCCTATTCTGAGTTTTAGTAATAAAAAAGGAACACACAAAATTGTAGAAATAAATTCTGAATTTCGTAGCAACCACTTGAGAAAATCATCTCTTCAGAACTCCAAGGCTCACCTCAAAAGCCCAGCAGCAAGTCAGAAAGGGAGCAGCATGAGCTTTCTGAAGGTCCTGCAGTGCTGAGGTATCTCCATGCATCCCCAGAAACAGAAGCAAGGAAGGTCAGGACTCACTTTGACACAGGCTTGGCATCAGTGCCAACCCAGAAGATGCCAGTACAAACATCATCTCCCTTGGGAGCTGGCACCTCAATGTGACAATGCCAGCAGGTTCTTATAACAGTGGGATACTGAGGAAGTGAGCTGCAAGAGCAGGGGAAAATCAAAACAGGAGCAGGCCTTGCCAGACCGCCCATCTGGGAGTGACCCCACAAAATGACAGCCTCTCTCCCTCTGCTGCTGTGCACCACAAAGAAGGAGTTACAGTTACTGATTCCAGCAAATATGAACAAATTTCACCTAGAATCCCAAAGAATTTTATTTCAAGCAATGCAAAAAGAAAAAGCAGAACAAGGCAGATGGGTAATAAAAAGGAAGCACTAGGGGTAACAGTGTTAGAGAGAATTGTCCTAGGATGACACTAACACTTTCATGAAGGTTTGGGACATTTCTTCTACTTAGCAAGCAACAGGGAGAGTAGCTTAAATTCTGGCCTGCTCTCAGGAGCCAGTTGATTCGGTCAGCACACACCACCCCACCGCAGCCTAAGCAAGGATTTGATTCCCAGACAAGAACAGAGGATCAGCAAGGGAGAGGTTTGCAAATGTTGTTGAACACTGAGCTGTCATCACCTCCTGTATCTGTTCCTACCAAGCTGGTTCCAGCTTTAAAGACCAAACAGATTAAATTTATCCTCCCAAGATCAAACACTTTTTGGACTGTAACAAGAAACACAGAGAAACTAGAAACACTCAATACATCTTGCAACTAAGACTGACATTGGGACACCCCAACATCAGTACGGCATCAGTTTCAAGACACTTCCCTTTACTACTACTAACCAGATCATTTTTGCAAGATTACACAAATGAAAATCAAATGCTTCCGCAGCCTAGCTCAGTTTCACATGCTTTGCTTCTACGTGTTTGAAGTGCAAAGCTTTGTTAGTCATCCTCAACAGCAACTGGGATCAAACTCAGAAATGAGCATTGCCTGGATGATTTTATGAGAAATTGTTCATGATCATCTCAAAATGAAGAATTAAAATATATTCACTTGTTTCAGTTACCAGTTCTTCTGCTACATTGTCACATGCTGGCCTGCTCAAACACAGGAGACTGAATTAAGGTCAGTAACTGTTCACTCCCTTTTTTAGTATTTATGAAGAGACTTGCATAGTATCAACTGAAAAGGCTCTAAAGACCACAAAAGAAGACTGGCAACCATTTCACTTGTTTAAAATTTCTTATCCATTTGCATTCAATACCAAAAAACATTTAGTGTTAACCTTTGGCAAACACTTTGCTCTTCTTAGCCTCCTACTCCAGCCCAAAGACACATGGAATAATTCTGCAAGAGAATTGGTCTTAACAAACTAATTAATGACAAGAAGAAGCCACCCAGCATGAGGAACCCTCTTACTGGCCATTGTCACACCTAGCAGGAAAAAAAAAATAAAAAAAATATTATCGGTCTAGGAAATTTACTCCTTGAAGCTACTTTCATCCAAATGGTTTTCTATACTAACTGACAACCGTGAATAACCCTGCATCACTCAGGCAAACTCTCAGGAACAACTAAAAAAAGGCAATTCACTTCCTTAAACAAAGAGCAAAAGACACAATCTGCAATATTTGTTAACTGTACATGGCTAAATCCATAGTGAACAGATGCTAAAACCATTTGAAAAATAAGGAACAAAGACAGCTATCTTCAAAAATACTAGCAGAAGTGAAAAAGTAAACAGGTTTTGAAATATAACTCGTAAGCTTCAAAATCAGCAATCATTTGGGAAATTCATGAACACTTTACCTGTATTTCTAATGGCAGGGGAAGAAATGCTGGGAATACTTTTAATACCAGAATTGATCTACATATTTGAGAGCAGAACCACATCAGCATGTCTCCAGCTTGGAAAGACAATCTTGTTTCTCTAGTCAGCTAGAGTGCTTTGAACATTTCATTTTGTAGATAAATTGTAGACCAGTGATTGCCACTTGCCACTCACTTCTCTCAAAATTATCTGAAGGCCTCTCAAGCCAGGCTGACAGGACTTGTTACATGTCTCTGACACATATTCTGATCAGCTCATACACAGAATCTGCTTTCTGGTTGTGAAATTTTTATGTTATTTGAATGACTACAAATCATGTGTCACAGAAGTACCAGCTCAACCTGCCTCCTTTCTCTCACTGCTTTGAAAGCACTCTTGTTCATTTAACCATGAGCAAGACAAAAACCAAATGAAGATGGTCATATGGTAAGGCAGAATTGCTGAGTGCAAGTAATTCTGTGGGTGAGGCTGTACTTACTTCACAGCATGGTTACTCCTGAAAATAAAGAAAATATTATAATCTTAAACTACTTTATCAAGTAATCTTATAATAATCTGAAGTTACTCAGAAGTCTTACCTCCTGGTAATTGTTTCTCTAAATGAAGACAGGGTTAAAGAATTTAGTGTGCAGCACAGCCTCTGAGCTCTCTTTATCTATTTAAATGCAAGTTTACATGCAGGCTGCTCCTGCCCCAGTGGGGAAAATGAAGCCAATGGTTGGTTGTTCTCAGACACACTCTGACCTGATCATATATTCACAAGAAAACAAGATCATTTCCTGTCAGATGGCTAAAAGATCAGCTCCTTAAGAACTCTTAACTTCTACTAAGTAAATTAAAAAAAAAAATCATCTTCCTACCCTCAGAAGAAGCCAATCCCTTACAAATTTCAGAAGAGTCACTGCTATGCTGGCTGCCTAAATTCACCAATTCACAGGCTACAAGCATGAAGTTTGACAGGAGATTCAGCTCTATCTCCACATCATCTGAAATTCAGTTTTCATTATTTCAGGTTCCAGCAGTCTTGGAGGTTTATTTTTTATCCATACTCTTCATTCCCCACTTGGAGCATTGTAGTATCAAGTGCCTGTTGTCCCACTGTCTGACAACTCTGCTATAGCTGTTTTGACCAGATGCTTCACCAAACAGTGAGCTAAACTTCTGCACTAGATGTGGTCTGTGGAAAGCAAGTACTTCAGGATCCTACTCCTGCCCATCTATGAGACCACACATTGCTCAAAATCTGTGCTATGAAAGTTAAAGATCAAACTTCCACCAAAAGTTCCCAAGAATCTGTTTCTGAAACCCGTATGTTAGACACTGATTTATCACTGGGGAGTTTGTCTTTTGTCAAATGCATTTTAGCATAAAAGTAATTCATAAAGTGAAAACTAAGCTACAATATCTCATTCAGGAGGGCCTTCTAGGGAGACAGCGGGGAAAGGTGATATTTTGAGGGTAATTAGATATAGAGACAAATGTAGGAGTAAATAATTGATCCCAAACAGAGCAGAGATTCACAGTGAGGTATCTCAAGTGTCCACAATAATATAATTAGTATACTAAATTTCTCCAAATGATCTAGAATGAAAAAATAAACTGCACTAAAGTAAGAGAAAATTAAGCAAGATATTGATAGATATAAGGAAAAAGAAGGACAGCTCCCACTTAAAGCTGTCAAACCACCAAAATGGCTAACACTCGGGGTCAGTTCAAATTTTATCATACAAGCTATAGGACTGAAAGAAGAAACAAAGCAATTGAATAGATAATTTTCAAAAGTGGAACTTCACTGTACAGCACTGACCAGTGACCACCATCACAAACACATAGCTAAGATACATCCAAGCAAATCAGGCATTTCATCCATTCCGCTGCCTCCAATTCCACATAACAATGTAAAGCAATTCCATTTTGATTGCATGAACTAACTCCTGTTTTAACAATTTTCATTAGAAAATTTAGTTCTACTTGAATCCAGAGTTTAAAAAGCAACTGGGAAAACAGTGCTTAAAACAGCCAATAGGTACATCTGACAATTAGCTTTTCCGATTTAACAGCCTGAAATATTCACCCTGAAATCACCACTTCTCTTTCCGGCACTAGTCGCCAGAAAAGTAAAACACCCATGACCCAGATTCTCAGCGATGACCGCGTTGTTCATTCCCTATTAAAAGCACCAGGGCTCTCGGTGCCCGCACATCCCGGTCCTGGGTGCTCGTGTCCCGGGGTCAGCCCGTCCCTCCGTCCGCCCGCAGCGCGCTCCAGCTCCGCGCTCTCCCCACGCAGCAAACAGCAAGCCGGTCCATGGGCTGGCACATGACGGCTCCAGAGAGTCTCCATTTGAAGAAGTGTGCAAACTTCACAGAACAGCAGCGTTTTCAACAGCAACATGGTTTCAACAGCAACATGGCAGAACTCCAGCCAAGGAGGAGAGACCGACCCGGGAGCAGAGAGTCGGAAATCTCCCAAGTGATGCTGTGGAGCCCGCTACCAGCGTGTGAGTGGGAATGTGTTCAAACAGAAAGCAGAGCAGGAAAAAAGCATATGGAAACCCTCAAGTCTCCCGAACACACAGGCAAATAATTCAAACTAATGCCGTGAGCTCAGCTTCTCTTTCCCTACTCCCTTCTGCCGACTTGCTGAACCTGAGTAATCACCCCGATTTATGCTAAGCAGAGCCGCTCTTAAAACAAGTTAGATAAGATTTAAACTCCGTGCACACTCAGGTTTCTACCAGCAACTAACAGAAAGCATCAATAAAAAAATTAATGACTACCATTAAGTTCTTTAAAAAGATCTAAAACTCAGCACAAAGTTTAGCTTTTTTTCTGGAAAGGCTGCAAAGGGGTGAAGCGCCTCCAGCAACTTTAAACAGCTCTCCACGTTCTGCGAGGGGAAAAGAGGATCTGAAAGGCAAGGAGCAAAGGCACATCATCCATCCCCCGCAGCTTCGTGCCGATGGGGAACGGGAGCCGCACGGCGGGCACAGGGGCAGAGGCAGCCGCGCCCCCCGTGCCGCACCCGGCGGTGCCGGGGGGCTCCGGCGCGGCTGCAGCCGGGGCGGCCACGCCGCCCACCCGCGCCGGGGCAGCTCCGGGCCCGCCGCCGCTCACCGCGCCCACCTGTACTGCCAGCCCTTGCTGCCGCCGCGGCCGCCGCCGCTCCTGCTGCCGCCGCTCTGCCCCGCCGCCGCCGGCAGCGGCTCCGTCCTGCCCTCGCCCTCCGGCCCCTTCATGGCCGCCGCCGGGTCCGCGCCCTGCATGGCGCCGCGCCTGCCGCCCCTCAGCGGCGCCCCCGGCCCCGGCGCACGGAGCGAGCCCGCCCCATGCGGGCTGCGATGGCGGCGGCCGCCGGCACCCCCACGCCCCGCTCGGCTGGGCCGGGCTGGCCGCGCTGGGCTGGCCGGGCTCCCGCACGGCCGCGCCGGGATGGGCGATCCCGCCCTCCCGCTCCCTCAGCCGGCCCGGCCCCGCCGCCCCTTCCGGGTCAGCGCCGCCGCCATCTTTAGTGCGGGCAGCGCCCGCGCGGCTTCGGAGCCGCCTGAGGGCCGCGTGTTGCGGGGAAAAGCGGAGATTTCAGCCAAGCGTTCATTATTGATTGCGCTGTCAGCGCTCCGGGACGACTCGCGTTAACGCCTTACGGAATAAGAATAAAATTGTGGCGGTCAAGGGTTGAGGATCGCCGGTGATAGTCTCTGACCGCAAAAAACGTGTTCAAAGCAGTACACGAATTCCAAGCAACATACTAACAAGCTCTAATCCCTAACAAAAGTTAGGTAGAGATAATCAAATAGGTTCTTACCCTATAGGCGTCCCTGCGGGGGAGAAGGCAGGTTCACCCACCGACTTATTTCAGAAGTTACAATGGAGTCTTCCCTAACTTCTCTCCATTTCTTAACTTACATGTTTCCATATTCTTCTATTTATATTCCTACCTTATATAATTTTTACACTATTTTTTCACATTCAGGTGGAGCATGAGTGACTTTAGTCATACATCTCAATGAAGGGCGCTCGTATCTTTGGGTGGGTATCACAGCAGTAGCAGCAATGGAGATAGGTTTCAGTCCAAGGAGAGTGATTTTGCCACGCATGCTGATTCAACAATGGGATATTTTCCTTTTTCTCCCTGGATTTTCAGCTGCTGTGTGGATTATCAGTGAGAAACTACCACTGAGTTCCCTCCTCTGCAAGGGTTTTGCCAGAGCCTGGCCATAGTGTCTCCAGTCCCCTCCACCCTTCATTTAGTCCTCCTTAGATTGTGTGTGGGAGGTCGGGGATGCCCACCACATTCCATCCAGGGAGTAGCAACCATATTTTCCGCTATAATTTCCATACAGTTACCTTCTTACCTCCTCCACATTTGCTCCAGTCATCTTCCCACATAAGGGCTACAGGAATTCTCCCTGCAAAATAAGAGCGGGCTGAGAGGAGTGAGGGATCAAAGCTGTGCCATACACAAGAAGGGATGTGACAGCTGGGATCTCGCTTGAGACCCACAGAGCAGGGTCCAACCCAGCACTTCATGCACTGAGCAATGCCACGACACAGCCTCGAGAGGAAACACATTTTCTCCTCCTATTCTTCCTCCAATTACTACATTTTTTCTTTCATGGAATGCCAGCATATCTAACTGGGAGAGGTTCATCTAGCTCTGTGAAATCCTTCAAGCCAGTCATGGCTTTTGGCCAGCCACAGCTTCACTGACTGCAGCTGCATTATTTTTTTTTAATCAGGGGCGGAGTATCCTCATTCTGACTTTAATTAATCTGCACAAGAAGAAGAGGAAGGCAGAACCAGACATGACTGTGGTTAGTGAGGCCAATCCTCATCTCATGCAAACTCCCTCCTCCGCTCTCCAGCTCTTACTATACACTTACAATACTGTAAACAACTGTGTTGCAAAATATGCTAAAAATTCCCTATGTGAGAATCATACATAGAAGCAAAAATTTAAAGGAGAACATTTTTCAGACAAATAGTTTATTTACTTACAGCACCCCTCTGGTAGCAGCTTTTTACACCATGAAAGCTGCCCTGGCCTTCCTACCTCCTACCAGCATGTTGCAACTTTCCCAATGACATTGAAAACACTTTTTCCTTGGGCCAGCAAATGATGATGGCACACTATGAGCACTGTGTCTTTAAAATATATTTATAAACTTTAATCTGATTCTAAATTACCACGTATCTCTTCCTCCCTGCCAAGCACACACACAGTCTCCTCCAGCAGACCAGTGTGGACTGCCTGTTGCATCCATGCCTAGAATCTCTTTTAGAGAGACATGACATATTACCAGTGCACACACATGAAATTCACCACTTCTACCTTTTTAGAAGCATATCTGTCACTGCAGGCAAAAAAAAAGGGGTTTTCCCTGCATTTTTCCTGGGAACCCATAGGTGAACAGACCAGCAGAGTAACATTGTCTATGAAATAAAATTTTGGCCAGAACTGCCCTCCTCTTGCCCTCCAAACACATTGCTTCCTGCTCTGGCAATCCCTTGAAACTTTAATTGAAGATACATAATTGCATGGTATCAAAATGTATGCCTACAGCCCTGAAATTTTCTTGGGAAAATTTAAAGCAAAATCAACTCAGGCAAGAGTTCCACTTGTGTGTTTTATTTCCCCCCTGCTTAAGGACAGCCAGTCCCAAGAGAGACACAGCCTCACCTGTTCCTGGCCTTTGTAACCATCACAGGTGGTCAGTACAGCGTTCCTCCACCCAGAATGTTTCCAACACCCCAGACAAGCCAGCAATCCTTAGAGCATATTTCTGCAGCCCCTGAGTGTGGTAAACTCAGGTTTGCTTCCCCTGTGCCTTTGCTTTTTTATCTTCCCAAAGGTGCTGCATGTGCAGTACCAGAGGCTCTCATAAGGTGGCATTGACAACATGCTGAATAGCACAGAAAGGCTGACAGTAAACCACATTTGCTAAGGGTTTGCACAGTGCCATCGGCCTTTTCTCTTTAGTTTAGGATGTTACTAATTATAACGTGTGCCCAGTTCACTGCTCTCAGTCTCCTTTCCCGGCTGTTTTTCGAACACATATAGATAATATATGTTCCTTTTCCGGGTGAAGTAAAGGTGGCCCATCCGCCTTGGACAAGTCCGGTAATTTGACCGATTCAGTTTTAAATTGACACATTATGAAATAATAGGAATCTGTCCCTACTCACTATCAGCAACCTAACTGGCTTGTGGCTACCCTACGTCCCTAGCTATCGTCTAATTTATTTATCAAAAAAAGATAAGGTAATAAAAAAACATCAATTTAGTGGTTCAAAATGACCCGGATCCCAGCCCGGCCCTTGGGAGAGCAGCAGAGGTGAGTCCTGGGGCTCCACAGCTGTGCCCCGCCTGCCCAGGATTCCTGGGTCTGGAGGAGGAGATGAGGAAGAGCTGCAGATCTGGAGGAGGAGCACGTGAATAGGAAAATAAATGTTTATTGACATTTCTCAAATCTAATCCTTGTAGGCCCAAATATGGGTGCTAGCTGAAATAGGTTGTATTTTATCATAGCTCAAGCAAATTTCCCACAACTAAACATTCTGTTAATTTCAGGAAACTGCCCAGGATCTGATCAACACTAAAATAACTCTTGTTTATTTCTTTCAAAGTTTATAGTCTGGCTATGTATGGAATCATAGAATGGCCTGGGTTAGAAGCAACGTTAAAGATAACTTATTCCACCCCACTGCCATGGGCAGGGATACTTTCCATTAGATCAGGTTGCTCAGAGCTCCATCCAACCTGACCTTGGACACTTTCAGGGATGGGGCATCCACAGCTTCTCTGGGCATCACTACTCTCTCAGTCAATAACTTATTTATAATATCTAATCTAAACTTATTCCCATACAGTTTAAAGCCATTTAACATGTTTAGCATTTCTTCAAATGAGTATTATGTCTTCAGAGCAGCAAGGTTCAAAGAGTAAAAGCTCTGAATTTCAGCATAGTTTTCATCATCTGCATGATTAAAATAAAAGTGCAATTTTGTAAGTGTATATATATAATTATGCAAGTTTTTTATCACTATCTTGTTGGTCTAATTCAGGATTTTTTTTTTCTTTTTTTTTTGCTAGATTAGTATCTTAGGATGAGACCAAGTTTAACAGTCTTAAATCTGGATCTGCCTCTGGTAGCTGGGTCACAAAACTATTACTGCTCCTATCTGCTAAGGGAACTACATCCTCTACAGGCATCCGGGGGAATGGCATCCGTCCTGGGAAAGGAAAGCCAGAAGTGCAGCTTGCCTTCACTGCATGAGAAGTACAACTTTTTCATAATCATTGCTGAACTGGAGGAGCTGCCAGGCAATGAGAAAAAGACAGAAAAGTAACGTCACTGATGGAGCTTCATAGCTGTACTTTTTAATCGTACAATTGTTCTCGAGGTTAAATTCTTTCTCAAGGCAACTGATACTGTATTAATAGCTTGGAAAACAATGTTTCTGGTCTCCTCTGGATAATAAACACGAAATAACTCCCTCTTCTTGCTAAGTATAAACGATCCCTACCTACTAAGACTGTAGATTCCACAACACAAGAACAATAAAGGAAATTTGGTTAAAAAGGCTTTTTGTTGAAGGCTTTCTCCTTCAACACATTGAGCACATGGCTGTATTCTCCTGACTGTAGGTGAAAATGGCCGGTAAGGTCAGATAAATGTAACACAAACTATTTCACCCAATGGAGTACTTCACACTGTGAATATATTTTGACAGAATGTCTTAATTGTGGAGTTTTAGAGGCATGACTGAGTCCCTGCGTCTCTGTTTTTGCTATTTAACATGTATGAAGCATTGGTTCCTGCTTTGAACTGTTATTCATCGGATCTTCTATAGTCTTAAGGAGTCAAAATCTTTTTCAATCACTGTCAACCATCACCTAATTTCCTTGCTCTTCTCTGTCAGTCCCTATGTGTCATATTCTGCTGTAATTCAGGTCCAGCTGAAAGCAGCACACTCACACATGTCAGAAGCTTACACTGCTTACAAAGTTTCCAACCCTGCCCACAACCCACTCACGTTCTTCACACTCACATTTGGCTCCATTTTGAGCAGCACACAGTGTGACTTTGCATTGAGTCATGCTCCAGGGTCCAGCATTACCTCAGCCCTACACAATCCTGATGTGGAAATGGAAATGGGCAGCAGCAAAGGCTCAGTCTGGCTGGAAGCTGGGAGTGTAATCTCAGTAGCTTCCCCTCTGAGAGACACCCTCTAAGGAAAAGACTGTGCCCTGAAAACTCAGTGAAGAACAGGACTGCAGGACCTTGCATCCGCCCCTGGAGAGGCTTCTTTGGAATTGCTGTCTGTGTGATTTTTCTTTAATGCTTCTGTATGCAGAGCATCTTGTCACAGCTTGGAGCTGTCATCCTCATCCTGCAGCCACGGAGCTGCAGAAGTGTCAGAAGGAATGCTGCTCTGCAGCCACCACACAGGAGCGACACCCACACCACCCCATCCTGCTCCATACTGCAAACTGCAATCAGCATGCTCACATTGCCTTTTATATTTCAGACCCTACAGCTGCCAGTTCTGCCCACGACCCAACCCCAACACGTGGAACCCACAAAGCACTTACACTGTCCTGGAGGACCTCCAACTCCCCACACAGACTAAAGCTTATCCTAGAGATGCAGCTCAGCAGCAGCAGCAGCAGGAGAAAAAGGTGTTACAATCAGAGTTTGAGACATTTCCACAGCCACACCATTGATGAGCTCCATGTTTCAATCCCTTTCCCTGCCCTTGCATCACTTCCCAGCATGCATGGTTTTAATCTGGCTGTGTGATGGAGCTGCTGCTGACAGCTGGATGTGTGTCCTGGGTCTTTTCCAAGTGCCAACCCTCTGTTTTCTCAAGTCACACAGGGTTGGATGCCTCTCTGCCCTTTTCCCTCCAACTTGTGAGTAGGAAGGGAATTTGGGGTGTTGCCTCACAGGCCACTGTGGCTGAGTGCAGGCTCTTCTAGCACAAAGGGCAGCAGCTGGACCCTGTCACCTCTGATCCTCCTGCACCATGTCTGATTTGCCTTCTGCCTTGCCTCAACCCCCCCCCCCCCCGGGTGACTCCTCTCCCTGAGCTCAAGGAGATCTCTTCTGCAGCGTCACTCACCCCAACAGAGTACAGCAGGAGCTTCATCCAGATTTTACTCTCAAGCTCTTTGTAGGGGAATTCTGGAATTGAAAAATACACATTTGTTTGCTTAAGGCCTGGTTTCTTCAAGAAATGTAGCTACATGCAAGTCCATCACAGAGGAGTCAGCCCTGCAGCTCTGTGGGAACACCCAAGAGGTTCTCTGCAGGGGAGAGAGTTTGCAGGTTCCGAATGAGCCAGGCTGGGTCACCCTCCATGGACTTGCTGCTGGGAGAGAAGTCCAAGGAATGCACATGCCCTTATCACCCCTGGGTCTGGGTGTGCTCAGCAGGCACAGGGGGGCACGTGCTGTGGTCCTGGCTGAGGGGCTTCCCAGCTCTTTCATCCATCTCGTGGCCATCGCCAGCCTTTCTCTAGAGACTTTTTCTGCCCTGCACTATGGCACAACTTCTGCTTTCAGTTGTTCTGCAGCTCACTGTTAGGACTCCTTTCCTCTGTGATTCTCTACATCCTGAAAAAGAACTGGGTTTTATTAATGTATTATCTAACCTTAAGAGCTGCTGAGTAAGTTCAGCTCTACAGTCATCAGCCCTCTCCCCCAGATGCTTTTCTGTGCCATGCTTTACTCCTACACACTTTTCCTGCATGGTTTCTATGGCAACATGTGTATCTCTCCATCTGCTGTAGATCTCCATTACCATGTTTAGGTGCTTGTTATCCCAGTCTCAAGTGCCATTTCCAGGTGTATCACATTAACAAGTTCAGTTTGGAAACCAAGCCAAAGCACTTGGCAATTTTTGTAGGCCAACCTACATAGTCAATAATTTGACTGCTGTGTTTCCATTTAAGCTCTGTTTGAGGAATACTGATACCGAGCTGTTCTCATCACCAGATCACCTACTTGCACACCCCAGCTGATTCTGATTTACTTCTTAATTTCCAAACTATATTCTTCCTTTTGGTTGCAGCCTGTCCTGCCTGTGGAGTGGGTATATTTGGATTCTGGAAATTCTTTGTTGGTCTGTTGCCTGTTTGATATCTGTTTTATAGAAAATTAAGTTACCAATACTGTTACTCTTCTGTCAAATGAATTTTTCAGTTATGCTATAGTCCTATTTCTTGCCCTGAAAACTTTCTCTGTTGGATTACAGAAAGCCCTGAAGAGTACAGATGATTTACAATTGGCCTCTCAGTCTGTTCTGCTTGAATTCCTTAAATTGCTTGGAATTATGTAGATTTCTATACGGCTAAAATCCAGTCTCATTTTCTGCTAAGTACCTTGTTGGAGAACTAACTTAAGTGTGAAAAAAAGTTCTTCTTATATAATCTGATGAGAACCTGCAACAGAAAATTTAACTAAATGAAAAGAGTAGGGGGAGTCAAAGTTTCGCTGTTGATTTGCTTTTTAGATCCCATGAGTGAGTAAGTGTTACAGCTTCCACTTGCATGAAGTCCATGTGGAAGCTGTAAAACTGTAAGTAATTTGGGCTGTCAGCTTTTAGGAATGCAAATTGACATTGTTTATTTCTACCTAATATCTTGTAAGAGTCTTTTTGAGATATTATATGCTACCTCAGTATAAATGCCTATTATTTACTACCTATAATTAAAAGTAATTAAGCATATTAATTTAGTGTTTATATATGCATTTAAAACCGTGCAAATCATCTGTTTAGGATGTAATTTAGGGAGAGCTTATGTGCAAACATTTTCCAGAGGAAAATAAAGAGGCCCATGATATCCCACTAATTCTGAATAATAATAATAATAATAATAATAATAATAATAATAATAATAATAATAATAATAATAATAATAATAATACCCAGTAATTCTGCCAGTGCAGACACCAGGCTGTCTAGGGTAAGGTGAAGGTCAGGCACTGCGCTTGCATTTTGGGTAGAGCTGAAGTGGGAGGTTTTTAATGGTCTGCAGACCTCAGCCAGGGAAGGTTTGTTTCTCTAGACACTCACAACAGGTGGGCTCCTCTCACATACCAAGGCTGACATTGGGAACCCTTGTTCTAAACTCCAGACCTACCCCAAACTTAACTCTACTTATAGATTCACAGGTGAAAAAACTGAATGTGTGAGTCCTCCTGACATCAACCCTCAAGGCTTGGAAAAATATAAAAACATACCTCAGTTTTTAGGTCCTCTTTCCCTAAACTCTAAAGCCTGCATTCCTTAAGATGCTGAGGAGCAGTGCTATATGATCATCACCCCAGGGAGTGCAAAATTCATATTCTGCTTTGCTTTCAAGTAGTCACAAGATGGAAAAGGTCCTTGAATCTTACTTCTCTCCAAAGACATCAGACAAAATAAGGCTGAATATTACCAGTAGCTCTAGATGCCTGCATAGAGCTGCATAGGAGTGAACTGTGATGCAGACAGTGCAGAACATCTCAGGAATATGCAGAAAGTCTAGTGAAAAAAAAATGAGAAAGGAGTAATAATTCAGAGAGGACTGTCATTCAAACATCCAAAATTAAAGGTACAACTCAAAATCAAAACAAACCAGACCTGCACAGGGAAGGAAAACAAGGACATAAAGAGTTTACAGCATGATTGCAAAGGAAATGAAGGAAAGCACTGACCACAATAGCAGCAGGGCAGATACCTAAAAGCTAAAGGAAGATATTGCTTCAGACTCCATAAGGAAAAAAATGTAACTAACCCCAGAGAGTAGAGGCAGCACACTTAAGAGGCTAAAAGGCATGGATGTGGAAATTATTGTGTAACACAGCCACAAAACTTGAGGGCTCTTTACCCTTCATTTCTGAATACTGATTAATCTCCATCAATGACATCTTTAAGCTTTTTAGAGCAAATGTTAGCCACAAGTAACAAAAGACATGAATGGAAGCAGAAAATGGGTTAAAATGTAGATTAGGCATGTCAGATGTAGACCAGCTCAATGACTTTCTTTGATAAGATAATGGTGTATCAGAACAAAGGAAAAATAATAAATCTTATCAACATAGACTTTGGTAAAGCATTTGATTTGGTATTACCTAGATAATTATTAGTTAAACTTGAGAAGATGAGGATTAACATAAATACCATAAAATGATGAAGGAACAGAACTGGGAGTGAAAACTGCTGATGGGGCTGAGAGCAAAATTACAGGACTGGAGTAGTCAGAAAGTCTAAGTAATGTCATTAGTAAGCTTGATGCAGAAAATTACGAGTAAGGTAATGAAATTTTCTAACAACAAATCTAGGAGATATTTGCAATAGAGAGGAAATCCTAAAGGAATAATTACATAATTATCATGCCTTAATAACAGACACGGGAAGAAATGTAACAGCATACAATGCAGGGACATGTACTGAGAGATTGATAACATTTCTGCCTTAAATTAGAATTTATTCACTATGAACAACACAATAGGAAGAATTGTGTGTGGTGTAGTTATTAGAAAGATAGAGTCTTACATGTAGCAAGCCCTGCATTTTCAGGAATAATAAACAAATAGATACAAAACACTGGGTAAAATTCAGCTGAAATTTCTGGGCATCATCCAGGTTATTGGTGTTCGGCAAGCCTGAATTCATCCTAGAACAGGTACAAAGAAGTGACATCCAGATAATCAGAGGAATAGCTAGGACAGCATGTCTTGCTGAATTTGGCAAAATGAATGGTGGGATGGGATCTGATTCCTCTCTGTAAATACATTTGAGGTTTTAGTCAGGCAGAGAGGAAGAATAAGCATCAGGGGAGAAGAATCATTCACATTTATAGACAGCACTCATGCTAGAGCAGATGGGCATAAGCTGGATATGAAACAGGAAGAAGGGCTCTCTCTGTGAGAGGAGTAATGGTTTCAAACAGCTTCTCAGTAGGACAAGAGGGGGCAAAACCTCTAACCATTCTTAAGAGGGACACTGAGTTTGGCACTTCTCAGTCTCTTTTTGGGACGTTCAAAGACTGCATTGCCACCGTAGGAAGAGCCACACCTGGCTTAGCAAAATCTCCTGTTGCCGCCCTGGCTTTTCTGCACGGATGGTGAGGTCTTGCTGTTTGCAGGGGAAGAGGGTTCAGCTGTGTTATCTCTGGTCACGGGCATTAGGTGTGGAAGATCAGGTGATATTGGGTAGGGGTGGCCTTGAGAGAGTTGTCTTTAGCCTCCCTTTATGGCGACTGAGCTTTTATGTCAGCTATTGTCCCAATGACTCACACGTCAGAGCTAGTGCTCCTGGCTTATGTGAAAAACAAACATGGAGCCTCCATGGGAAAGAACAGATTCTTCCCATTGCCTGATAAAACAACAGTCGTCACCACCCGCCAGTGTGTGCTCTGAAATCTAACAAAGGACCCATTTCTCAGGGCCTCACACAACACTGCCACTGAGACAGCCTTGACAACCAAACCTGGCACCTAAAACTGCCTGCAGACCACCTGAAACCATCAGTGGGGAGTGAATGCTTCCCTATCCATCTCCATGGAGCAGTAAGCACACAAATCCAGAGGAGAGTTCAGCAGCAGCACAAATTATGTACTTCCACAGCCAATTAATGTCACAGATGGATAAGCTAATGTGTGCACATACAGTCCCAGGCGGTGTCCCCTGCTCTTCACAAGTGCTGCTGGATCCATCTGCCTGCTTGTCCCCTGCCAGTTTATTTGCACCCACCAAATGGTCATTGTAATCATGATGTGGATGCCACAAAAATCAGTCCAAAGGCCATCAAACTGTTACAGTTTTCCTTTTTAATTAAAAGCTTCCACATTAATTTAGAAAAAAATACTACACAGTTTTCAATACTTATGTACTGTATAGAGCAGGGACATATTCTGTGGCATTAGTTGCAGAAGCCTATGCTTCAGTGACTATGTCCCCTTCTTGGGGCCTGGGGAATCACCAGGACAAAAGAGCAGAGGAACAGGGCAAGAAGGATGATGGCTACTCTTCACCTCCATTTTAGATCTTCTTCTCAAGGGGAAGATGAGTTAAAGGGAGAAGAGAATGAAGGGACACAAACAAATCATGGTGAACAAGCAAATGTTCCTGGAACCAGAGACAGGCTCTTATGCCTTGGCTGTGCTCAAACTTTGCTTGCAGGTAATGCATATTCTTTCAGAGTTCCCATCAGGCTTCACACATGCCCCAGGTCCCAGCTACTTTCCTTTTCATTAGCCTGTCCTGGTTATTTTCTCAAAATATTATTTTGTAGGATTTTTACCTAGTCTTTTTTGTTAAGTCCACAAACAGTCAATATCAGGACGCACCAAATAATTAAGCCAATGGAGCTGACAGCAGGCAAGATGAACATATGTGTACCTCCAGAAACACCCACAGGCTCCTCCAGTGCTGGCAGCCAGCCTCTCTCTATGAATCACAGGGTCAGGTGTCCACATCCCACAGAGCCAGGAACCCACTGAGCCAAACTCTGGGGTGAGGGCAGCAGATATGGTCACTGCTGAGCCTACAGCCCCCTGGCAGAGACAGGAACCCTGACATGGCAGGATGAGGGGAAGCAGGAGTGCAAGAGCAGGAGAGGTGGCAAATGCAGTCCTTTGGCTCAAAAATGAGAGAATGATGCTTTGAAGAGGAGTCAGGGTGTACTAGATGAGTGTACTAGGCTGAGAGGGTGTACTAGGCTGAGAGGCAAAATATGGTTATTTGTAGGATGTAATGCATCATTAAACAATGTAGGAGAAAAGGACCAACACTCCTTTTTGTCCTTCCCTACAGACAACTTATATTTAATGTTCCATATTAAAAGCTGTGATATAGTTCAGGGTTTATCAGCTGAATTTGACTGTGCTAATGCACTCATAGCCTTTTCTTGGTGTATTCCTAATGTGACTGAAGGTTTTAAACCATTATCCTTTGTGGGGCAGGGCACGTGGGACCTTGAAAGTCCCGAAGAGCCCAGCTGTCCCTCTGCCACGTTACCCACCCTACCGAAACCCTCGGGGCTGCCGGTGGGCAGGAAGGTCCCACCCCACGAGAAGCGCAGGGCTTTCCCCACGCGGATCCTTATCCCTGCCATTCGGAGAAGGCGCGGTTTTCCCCATTGCCCCTCCCAGGGCACCGAAGCCCGCCGCTCCCACCGAGGCTGGCAGGGCGCGCGGGGCCGCAGGCGGGGCCGGGGAGGAGCCGGCGCTGCCCCGGGGCCGCCGCCCGCACACGCCGTCCCTCGAACCGCCGGGGGCCGGGCCGGGCGCCGGGGGCGGTGCTGCCGGCCGGGAGCCATCGAGCCGAGCCGAGCCGATCCGAGCCGAGCCCGGCCCGCGGGCGGGACGCAGCCCGCAGGATGTCGCCGCTCCGCGTCTGCATCATCGGCTCGGGGAACTGGTGAGTGCCGCAGCGCGGGGGGCTCTCCCTTTGTCCTCCTCCCTTTTTTCCCTTATGTTTTTCCCTTTTCTTCCTCCTTCCCCCATTCCTTCCTCGGTTTTTCCTCTCGCAGCGGCGGGCGGGGGCTTCGCAACAGGTGCGGTACGGGGAGCGGCGGGGCCGGGGCGAGGGGAGTCTCCATGGTCCTGAAACCGCGACCCCGGCCCCGTCCTGCCGCGGTTCTGCGCTCCTGGGCAGGGACCGTCGGTCCCGAGAGATGCAGCAGTCAGTGAGAACTGGAATAGCGGGAGGCTCCCGCATCACCCCAGGTGTGTGAGCCGCTCAAAGCCTGGCGACAGAATCCAGAGAGGCCCGGAGCTGCAGCTGTCGCTGTGCGTGCCTGCTGCGGGGCCCCGGCAGTTCAAACTGAAGCATTCAGCAGTGTGAAGGGTGGTGGTGCTGTTTGTATTCCTCTGAAGGAATCGGGGCACAGGCTTCATTTAAAGCATGATGTATTGGCACCTTTCACTTCCTTCCTCCTCAGCGTGTCCTTTTGCATCTTGGTGTGGACACAGTATAGTGTTCTGGTCATTTATCTTCATTCTTCATTGCTACTGCTCAGTCCGTTCCAGTCTGGACAAAAGCACAGGTCTCCAGAGCTCCTTGAGTCTGCCAGATTCCAGGAGGAACAGTAAATCCATCTCACAGGACTTAGCATCTTACTTTTCTTATGATTTCTGTACACTGAGCACAAACAAACAGACCAACATGCATGTGCATGCATTTGAGATTAGCAAACCTAGCCTCAAGGTAGTTCTGGTGATTGTTTTTGTAAAAGGAGAGCAAGCTCCTTAAGATTTTAAAAATATCTGACAGCTAGGTGGAAGTAATGGCAGAAGAGTCAGTAAGTGAGGGAGTGGTTGCTTGTGAGCTGCTGAGAACACAGCAGAATTAAAGCAAAGCTCTCCACCTTCCTGTCTTGTAAAAACAGTCCACTGCCTGCAATGCATTCTCTTTGTGCATGACATCTCACAGCCTTTCACATGGAACTGCACAGCCAAGTCTTCTGGACCTCATTGTCACACTTTTGGCTTTCTCTAGCCCCATCACTTGTTTCCTCAACTGCTGCTTTCCCATGTTTTTCAGGGAAGGCATCCCTCTCCCTGCCACTTTCTCTTCCCTCACTTGCCTGTGCAGGCAGCTCATTGTCTCTTCCAAGCTCTCAATAGCCATGAATGCATGTTTGGAAGACAACTTTTTAACCTTTGGTCAGCCCACAGGCACAAACTTCATTCTCTTGCTGCATCCTCAAGCCGGGACCTCCTGCTTTTCCCAGGCTGTCTGCTATCCCACAAGACATCATTTAAAATCACTTAGTTGTATTCAGATCTGTACCCAATGAAATTCTGTTTTTCCACATTTACCTACAAACTTGAAAAGAGCTATACTACAGAGATACTGAGACCCCAGTCCATTCAATACCATACACTTACCCATACTGCCTAGGCCCATCTCTTGCTTCCTACCATATACACCGACTCTAAAATCCTCAGGGAGGACAGAAACATTGTGCTCTGAGGTATGAGTAACATTTATTCATAGCCTTGGTGGCAGAACAGGTTGTTTTAGTGCTACGGAGAAATATGTTTACCTTTGGCAAATATTTTTTCCTTATGTTCCTCATAAATATTTGGGTGGCAGTTCAGATCCGTGCTCTTGAAGCTTTCCTGCAGCGCAGAATCGTGGCTAACACGTGACACAGCAGTGTTGCAAAAGCTCATGTCAGCTGCAGAAGTTCAGCAGGTCACAGGGACTTGCTAAGTCAACACTGCCAGGAGGCTCATGAGTGATGTAGTTGAGCAAAGCAAGTGCTGCACTGCATTTTGTAGTTGCCAGTAGGTGCAGGAGGGTTTGTGTTTATCTACTGAGAGTTGCAAGTCCCAGTCAGGATTGCAGGGTTTAGAGCTGGAGTCTGCATCTTTCAACAGAAAATTGTATGTTCTTGGTACTTAGCTAAAAAAGTTATTTTTATGGGTAGGATTGTGTAAGTTCATCATCCAGGTT
This sequence comes from Chloebia gouldiae, assembly GCA_003676055.1. Taxonomy (NCBI): domain Eukaryota; kingdom Metazoa; phylum Chordata; class Aves; order Passeriformes; family Passeridae; genus Chloebia; species Chloebia gouldiae. Next base: position 12,200,228 of record QUSF01000012.1, read on the forward strand.
GTGCTGGAACAACCCAGATAATGAATTTGTATCTCAAGTTTATGAAAAAAAACCAAACCTTTTTCTTGCTAATACATTTTCCTTACGTATAGCTCAAGCTTTGAATGTGCCCTCTGTTGATAGCAGGGCAAGAGAATCAGAATATAAGCAAATTTATAAATAATATTAATGTATTATGCATGCCTTTCAAAACAGCAGAACTCGTACAGAAGAGGTTCACCCTTAAAACACTTCCCTAAATATTGTAAAGGACCAAACCAAATAATCCCTTACAAAATAAAACAAACCCCCAAAACAAAACCCACAAACCAATGAAAAAGCCCCAAACTAAATAACTAAATAAAAAAAGCATTACCAAAAAAAGCAGGCTATAGCATATAATCAACACTGAGCAAAGTGAAACCTGATCTCAGCGGGATTTCTTTATAATTAAAGATTAGACCTTAATTATCTATTAATAAGACCTTATTCATTATTAAGCAATTTAACCTTATGCAAACCTGTTACATGAAAAATATGGGTGAACCAAGGAGGGTCAGTTACAATGAGGTTTTCCTCTGAATGATTAACAGCATAGACCTACCTGGACTTTGATATTTCTAAGAACTTTATCAGTTCTAGAACACACACAACAGCTAAATCCTATTCATGCTCCTTGTTACACATGGGTCAGAGGAAAAGAGTGTTGCAACTGGAGTTTCTCTTTCACTCCTGTTAATAAAGTGGCCAATACTTGAGAGATTAAAGTAGCATTAAAATGGAGACAAGATGGAGAGGAGTAAAAATAATCACCCCTCTTCCCCAGATAATTTAAAGGTCATTAAACAATACTTCCAGTATTTTTTGTGAGGTTTCTAATTCTCCCTTGCCATGTGAGTATTTGCAAGGTGGCAGTGATGATGGGGGAATAAAATTATTGTCTGACCTGAAATTAAAAGTGCTCAGCATGATGCAAGATGAGTAAACTGCATGGTTAAAATACCCTCAGGCTGCAAGTATTACAGGTCCTGTTACAATGATAATTAGAACAATAAGTAAAGAGAAATTACCAGATTGAAGGGTTGTTTGTGGTTTTTTTTGAACATTTAGCTCTTACGTAAAATCCTTATTGTAACTGTTTGGTTATACATAAGGAAGTGGGATGCATCTCTTTTACATGAGATCCACAAAGACTGTCACAGCAAGGTTGCTCAGCACTTATTTACCACCTGGATTATTTTACATTTATTGATCTTGACAAAAAACAGAATTACCTGAAGACCATAAAATATTTTAATCTCAGATAATGTATTTTTAGTGTAATTGATGATACATCACACACCTATATAACCTTTATAACCTCTATAACCTTTGATACTACTTCAGTTCCATTATGGCAGTTATATTTTTCCCCTGTTCTACTTCCTCTGTTCTTAAACTTGAGGAGCTCTTGAAGCAGGGTAGTGATAAAGCTTTCTGATAAATGTTGCAATCACCTAGACAGCTTTATAACACAGGCTTTTTATGAATTATGATGTTTAAAGTAACTAGTATTTCCAATTCACAATAAGAGTACTTTTCCTCTTTTAGTTATTTTAATTTTATTTTAAAGGGGATCAGCCATAGCAAGAATCATTGGCAAAAATGTCCAGAAGTCAAACAGATTTGATCCCACTGTCAAGATGTGGGTATTTGAAGAGATCATTAATGGAAGAAAACTCTCAGAAATCATCAACCAGGAACATGAAAATGTTAAATATCTGCCTGGGTATAAGATACCCCACAATGTGGTAAGTTAAAAAAAATTAAATCACTGAACTTATATATCTTTTTTTTTTTTTCAATAAGGGAGGCAATGTTTGAAAAAAAATTAGGAAGCAATTCACTGTTTTGTTCTGGTTTGCCACCTAACTCACTCCATTATAACTCCCTGGAATATAATTCAGTTCTGTTATTTCTGCTTGTCTTGTATATCACATGCAACTTCAAACACCAACTGTGTCTGTGCTGGTATCACACCATCCTCCTCCCTGGCAGGAGCAGCACAACTCTAGAAATGGCAGGCAGAGATCTGTCTACACAGAGCTATTTCAAACCCACAGCATCTTCTGGAAAAACAGACAAAGCTACTGTTCTCCTTTCTTCAGAAAAAAAATAAAATCAAAGCAGAGCTGTGGCTTACAAGAAGGTGAATAATGAGCTATCAGCTCATAGGTGATTTCAGGACAGCTGTAGTTAATAAAGCTCTAAATTCCATCAAAAACTATAAGGTATTTATTTCCATGGACATTTAAAATGCCAAGTTACACATCTCTACTTAAATTAATTACCTTAAATAATTTACTGCTTCTGAAACAAGTGAGGTGAGGGGGTTTGGCTGTTCAAGATTTTGCCAAATGCTGCTGCTTTGTGAGTAGTGCCACATTTTTGGAACAGTTGCAGTTGTAAAGGGAAATTAAAATGCTGCATGTGGTGGGTCTCCTTGCTTGGGGAGTGGTTATATTTAGTATTCAATTTTGTGCTGTGATTGCATATTTGCACTCTAGTGTTTGAACTTGGCACACAGTTCTCCTAGGTTACAACTGACTTGTCACTGTTATTTTTACAACCCTCTAGTAGATCTTGTCACCATCCCTTGAGGCCAGCCTGTTTAGAGCAAAGCCTGAGGCTTCACCAGCAAAAATCAGCTGGTTGCAGTAGAGGGACCCTCAGACCATCTCCAACTGAGGAGAAAAAAAGAAACCCAAACAAGCAGAGCTTTTCCTTGCATTGCTCTGCAGCATTTTGGAGAGACAGGAGCACAGCCCGTGCAGTGCTGCCAGCCTCTGCCCTACTCCCACTGGTTTCCCAGAGAAGCAGCCTGGCTGGCAGCAGCTCTGGTTTTCTTGCTGGGAGTCCCACTTGCTTAAGGTTGCACACTCCAAGGCTGCACCTAAGAGTGATGTTTGCTCCTACTGTAAATTGCTTCTAGCAGGCTCAAATGCACCTGCTGTTGCCTCTGTCATCTGGCTTGAATTGTTCTGAGTAATGCCAGCATTTGGAGGAAGATACAGCTAGGTAGTTTTTAAGCATGTTGTAGAGGTTTTTGTAACTCTTGGGAAAATTACTGTATATTTAAAACAAAGGCACATGCCCAAAGATTATGATAATCTCTGTCTTTTGATACAGTTTATCCCTCAGTAACTCAGCTGGTGAGCTATGGAAACTAAAGACTTCCAGAAGAGCCTCTGTCCCAGCCACCCCATTTTTCTCCTGTGCTCCCCAGTGCTACCACTCATTCCAGAAGAATCATGTGGGTTTGGTCAGCCATCTTCTGGAACCAGATCAAGAAGCTGAACTAGCAAAGGGGCTTCCCAGCACATCACAAATTTATGAAGTATATAATCTTTCCCAGATTATCCACACAGGGTTAAATTATTAAAAGATTATTAAAAATCCAACCCCAAAACAGTTCAGCTGCTTTGGATATTTCAGAAGAGATCTGTAGCTGCTTGTGTGGAGAGCTGGCACCTATGCCACAGGGCCAGTTAAAATTAAGGACATTTGCACTCATTTGCCATGGCTTTGGCGTGATGGTGTCTTGCAAGAACTGAGGATTCCTACCTGGGGCTCATTTTGTTTGTCACTCTTGTCCCAGGTAGCTGTACCAGACGTGGCTGAAGCAGCAAACGGGGCAGATGTTTTAGTGTTTGTTCTGCCACATCAATTTATTGGGCGAGTCTGTGGGCAGATTGCAGGACAGATAAAACCTGGGACATTTGGGATTTCCCTGATCAAGGTAAGTTGTTGTCTCCACAGTACCCAGTCAATATGGAGTAAATAAATAGCTCCAACTTAAGGGCAGGAGCTGCAGCCCTCAGCTGCATGCTCTGCATAAACATGAACATTTCTTCCTGCAAGAGTTAAATCTTGCCCAGCTCTGCCAATCCTTCCGCTACTCTCGTGGCTGTGGAGAGGGAAGGCTGGGGCAGAAGGGGAAGGCTAAGAATATCTGGTGTTGCCAGTCCTGTTTAGCCTGGATCAGCTCCCACTTGGACCAGCATTGAGGTGAAAATGGGCAGAGGAAGGGATGCATACAGCTGGCACTGCTGCCAGAAAAAATACTCTGAGACTACAGCCTCAGTTAACTCCTAACTGAGAACTCTGAGTCAAAGTGCCTCTTCCAAATACATGCTAAAGCTGTTCTTGGCAGCATTAAAATGGCATAACAACATGCATGATTTTACAAAACTGAAGCAATTTCAACCTGACATGAACGGAGGCATCTCTTTTTAAGGTTAGAGAGGTACCAGATTATCGTCATCTTTAAAGGAATTAATATTTTAAGAGAATGTCAAATTAAAACCAAAGCATAGGAATGTAGTCTTACCACTTCTTTGTTTGATTGCATTACAGGAAATATCCCACTTAAAATTGCAATGAAAGAAATGTAATTCAAGTTTTTGAACTTCAATACCAGCTCTTCCACTCTATAGAAATTATCTCATAAGCAGCAGTAAGGAGAAAAGAGGAAGGTGGGAGAGGAAGGAAATTTCTGCAAATTTAGCTTAAAAAACCCAAGACAGTTCAGTATACTCCTTAACACCCAAAAAGCAATCTGATTAATACTTAGATCTTGCAAAAAAAGCCATTTCTTATATACTTCATTTTAAATGTCTTTTCCTGTACTACAGAAATTTAACCAAAAGGAAAAATACAACATCAAAGAAAGCAAGCCTCAGGACAGCAGCACTTCATGTGAGGCCTCTTGCAGGATTACCTTGACTGTCACCCCTTCTCCCTGAGCTTGCCTTGAATTTGCAGTTACCAAAGTACAAATCCAGAGTGTTTTTATTAATGGCTAACACTAGTGATTATAAGATCCTTTTTTTTTTTAAATTAAAACCAGAGAGCTGCAGGCAATAGAATGCCTTCTGCTTTACCAGTGCTCTGCTCTGGTATGCTGTCATTTTCCTGGCATAATACCCTGGCTTTAACTATCTTCTTTTCAGGGGATTGATGAGGGTCCTCATGGCCTGAAGCTCATCTCTGACCTCATTCGAGAGCAGCTGAAAATAGAGATCAGTGTGCTGATGGGAGCCAACATAGCCAAAGAAGTGGCTGATGAGAAGTTCTGTGAAACCACCATTGGTAACTATTGCAAAGAGCCAATTAGAGCTGGGGTTTAAAGTCACCTGTGGCAGGATAACCTCTGGAAGAAGCAGAGGGATGTGACTGGTCCCCAGATGGTCCCCAAGTGGAGCAGTGCCTGCTGAGCTCCTTTAGAGAGCCAGGATTATTTCCAGAGAATTTGGTGCTGAATCAGATTCAATCTGACAGTGGGTTTCAGTGCTGAGAGTTAATTTAATCCATTGAAAATATCACAGCTTAATCCTGTTTCTGTAGGAGTTGGCAAGAGCCACTTTTTGTGTTTGGAGAGCTCAACACTAATACAGAATACAGTCTAGATAAAGTGTAATCAGAAGCTTCTATGTGCTCACACTCCCAGAGGTGTATTTCTTCATCTTAAAATTTCTTTGTTTGGAAAAGAAAACCCAGTAACATTCTGTTCCTCTCTGCCATTTGGACTGCTTGCCAAGACACAGCCTCAGATCCTCCCAGACTGGGTCTGACTTGATTTGGAAAGTTCATCCAGTAGTTTTTAAAACTCAGAGATTTTTAAAATCAGTCAAAATTAAAGTTACATCCTTCCACAGCTAGGAAAGGCAAAAGAAAACTAAATTGTGTTGCAATAATGTTTATTTGCCTTGCAAATATTACAGTAATGGTACAACTGTACCAGCTGGGCACTTGTTACTGAAAGAGCAGCTAGGCACAGATAGGACTAGACATGATTAGGATAGTTGAGCTGTATTAATTCTCTTGGGGGGAATTTAACTTCTCCTGGCCTGGTTTTAAGCCATGATATCATCATGACTGTGCAAAGGAGCTTTGCCCCTCATTTTTGTCCCCATGGAAAGCCATGCAGTCCAGAAACAGCTGCCTCAAAGAGAACTGGTACTGTGAAGAACAAGAAGCAAACCTAAAACTTCTCATGAGATGGTGAGAAACCTCCCTGCTACCAGAGTGTGGTGCCCCAGGCTAGTAAAACTTACAGCTGAGCTCACCCTGAAGGAACCAAGGTACCTGTACAAAGTGCAACTCTATTCAAAGGCCTTTGCCCAGCTGGCCATGGGCTCTCTGGGTCAAGGCAAACCTCAGTTCCTTTAGCACTAAGGGCTCTCCTTGGCTGAACACTGTAACAACATGATACATGACCTCTGTAGAGTTGGTAGGAAAAAGGTTTTAGCAGTGCCAACCTTCAATTTCATCACCTGTGCATCCCCCTGTAACTGGGACTTATTACCCCTGTAAGTGGGCAATAGTAATTTGTGCCCCATGATAGTATTTAGCAGTGACCCAGGTTTAGATTTTCAAAGCAGAAATTATACCATTGTCCTGCAGGAAACAGTTTGTAAATAATGTCTTTTGTAAGTTCTGTGGTTAAACAAGCTTTCTCAGGCAGAAAGATTCATTAGGGGGTATCTACATTTAAGCTCTTTAAAGTGTCATTAAGTGATACTGATCAATGCCCTGGAGCTCCCTACACTTAACACTGGCACCCAGCAGCAGAAACTGCTGTTGCACAAATCTCTGGTTTATCAACACCTTGGCACTGGGATCACAAAAGCTGAAGTAGTCTCTAGAACCTTATTTCAGATGAATTGTGTGCACTCTGAAACACTGTAAAAGCCTCTTTCATCCTTCTTTCCCACAGGATGCAAAAATGAAACTCAAGGGGAAATCTTTAAGGAATTAATGCAGACGCCAAATTTCAGGATTACTGTTGTGCTTGACTCTGATACAGTGGAGCTTTGTGGAGCCTTAAAAGTGAGTGTTTTCAAGCCAATATGTTAAATTAGGGCCAAATTCTAACATGACCTGAGTATTCTGTAAGCCATGGGGTTTAATTTGAGTCCTGTCACCATGTGAGTGAATGAGAGCAGACAAGATGCATCATTCATGAACCAGTTTTCCAACCTGGAAAATAAACCTGAGAAATAAATTCCCCCAATAAGGGGAAATTTATTTAAAATGCAGCTGCAGGCAAGACATTTAAAAATACTCATATTTTTATCTTTATTTTACCAGAGACACATCTGTTTTTGAGAGCAGAGTTTAGTCTACTGTATTTTCTTTTCTGTGTGTTGTGAGCACACAGAATAAAGACTCTCACTACACAGAGTAGCTCCACTAATAATTATGTCCATGGTTTAAATACTAACCTGCTAGAAAATTCACATCAGAAGCGATGCTCTGTGTTGGCAGCACGTCTGTGTGCCATTCAGCAATGTCCACATGGAGATCTCTGGTGGCATCAGAAATGACACCAGAGTCACCAAATTCCCAATGAGGAGACAATAGTGTGAGATTCAGAGTTTGTTTTTATATGAATTGACAAATTGACAGTGACTTCAGCGTGTGATCCTTTTACTTCTTTATACATTTAGTCATTTATACTTCAATAATTCACCTTTCCATGGAGGAGGTGGATGACTGATGAGGAAAGAATTGATCCTGTTTAACTTCACATACAAAAATAATTTTTTTTGACAAAACCAAACACTACAGATTTAGCTTTTGGCCACAGAGCAGAACAGGGGGCAGGAACATAAGGGAGAGAGTTTTTTAGTGTTTTATGATAAATCATTGCACTTCTTGAAATCATCGGTTTGGTTTTGCCTCTGCTAAAAAAAACCCTGAAAAAATAAACATATGTACTGGGGTACACAGATGTCTGGAGCAAACGTGGCAATGGTAGCACTAAGTGGCATATTACTCATCTACACTGAACTACATTTTTTTAGGGAGTTCTCTAGGAGCTGGGAATTAGAAAGTGGGAAGGGAAGCATGCTGAATAATGGTGAGGACTCGTGAAGATTTTTAGGATCCTGAAAGATTTGTTTAGAGCTGTAGACAAGTTCTACTGATATTTATAGGTAAGCCCAAAATTTGATCTACTGCAGCATCTTCATAGAATCTATGCCTGCTCAAATCAGAGACCCACAAAGAAAACCTAGAAAGGTATGACTCTGTGTGGGATATTTTAAACAGTTAAACAGAAAGGTCAGCAAGATGCAACTTGGAACTAGCAGGAAAACAAAACACTAATTACATACATGCTGTGTGATTGCAATATTAGTGTATAAAACACTGCTTTGGTTTTTGTCCATGGGAGTAACAGCAAATACTTAATAAAAACCTTCTAAAAGCCCAGAGACTTTTGCTCAACATTATCTGTCTCTTCACAAGATAAACTCATGACCATTGGAAATTGACCCTTGTTCTGATGAAGAGAGGTTTGTTGGGTTTCCTTGGAGCTCAGTGCATGCTGATAAGCTGCACGTCTTGGCTGTTTCCTTCCCTCCCCTGTATTTTGCACTGGCCCATTTTTAGAACATCGTGGCGGTGGGCGCGGGGTTCTGCGATGGACTGAGTTACGGCGACAACACCAAGGCAGCAGTGATACGCCTGGGCCTCATGGAGATGGTGGCCTTTGCCAAGATGTTCTGCAAGGGACCAGTGTCAATAGCCACCTTTTTGGAAAGCTGTGGGGTCGCTGATCTCATCACCACCTGCTACGGCGGACGCAACAGAAAAGTAGCGGAAGCCTTTGCTCGCACAGGAAAAGTAAGGAAGATTTTGAAATACTTTATGCTAACACTTGAAGAAGTCCTTTTGTGTTTTACAAAGGCATCATTAGTTGTTTACCTTCTTGATAACTGCTAGTATCACAGCCGTATCCCCTCTGACCCAAGTAATCAGTCTTCTCTCTTCTAGTCCATTGAGGAGTTGGAAAATGAGATGTTGAATGGACAAAAGCTGCAAGGTCCTCAGACCTCTGCCGAAGTCTACAAAATTCTGAAACAGAAAGATATGCTCCATAAGTAAGTGCTTTGACTTAAAAAACCCAAAAAAATTAACAACAAATTATGAGTGATTCATAACCTCCTTAACTGTACTTGTGTTTAATTATCTTGTTCATTTCTGCAACAACAGCTTTCTACACCTTGGGCCCCTGCTAGAGCCTGGTTTGATCCTCATTGCCAGGGTCAGTTGAGAGTGGGTTCAGGAGATACTCTTAGTGCCTAATACAGTAATGTAAGATCACACATTGGAACAGCAGGGAAAACAATCACAGAATATTCTGAGTTGGAAGGGACCCACAGAGATCATCACCAAATCTTAAGTGAATGGCCCATACACAGGAAACAAAATAAATTATAAAGTAAAGAAGCCTCCCAGACATCCCCATCCCACAAATAAGATTTAAGACTGTACACAGAATTGTCTTGCAGACATGATTCATGGGCCAAAGGGTTTCTTGTTCTCAGTATAGCAGCATTGCAGCTTGCAGCATTGGTTATCTCAGTACAAATTTCAGGATCATATTCCTAATCAAAGATTCTTACATGCACTGAAACAGGTAATGTGTGCTGATATCAATGCTTTAGTGCCATAAAAGTAAAATGGTAAAGGTAAAAAAGTATCTCTAATTGCTTAGGATGATGTAAGATTATAAATAATTTGAAACCTTTACCTCAACTTACACAACAGAAAAGCTAGACTTCCCTCCATCCCATTTCCTGTCATACATCAGCAGTACTAAGAAGTCAAACACTGCTAAATGAATCCTCAAAAACTTACTAGAAGTAGAACAGATACAGAAGATTCAAGTGGCATTATCTTTCAAAAATGAGAGAGAAAAGGAAAGCTTTAAATCACAACTTGATCTAATAATTATCCTGTAATTGCCCTTTATTACATGCTCAGCTCCGAATCATTCAGTGGACTCATTTATTACCACATAATGACTGAGACAGCTTGTAAAAGGAAAAGAATCCTTTAAGCCAAGAAAAGAAAATCGTTAGACATTTTCATTCATTTTCATTCTTTTTAGTCCTTTGGATATCAGTAATGACTACAAATAATGTATCCATTTTGCACACAGCAGGAAAAGAGGATATGCAATTCAAAACTGTTTTAAAATAAAAAATACTGGATAGGTATTTTGCTTCCAAAACAGCTTTTCTCTGCTGTCACTCCCATGATTTGCTCCTTTCCTTTGCCCATTAGTCATCCAGTAAAGGCAGCCCCGAGCTAAGAGAGAGAGACAAAATTTTTCCACTTTCAACTGAACAAAAAATTCCTTCCATTAAAATAGAATAAAAATAAGCATATAAACTTAAAAACTATTTTAATTCCTATATGCTTCTTTCAGGTTTCCATTATTTACAACAATTTACAAGATCTGCTATGAGGGTGGATCAATCCAAGATTTCATCACGTGCCTGCAGAACCACCCAGAGCACAAGTAGAGATCCCTTCTCCTCACCTGGCTGAATTCTCACCTTCCTGGGACTTCTGTCCACTCCACAGCAATTGAAGTAGAGAAACAGGTTGTGTGACACTTGCTGTAAAAGCAGCAAAGAATGTATTTAATTCCCCTTGTCCTGGGGGTAAAAAAAAATCTGCCTTTAATTTCAACATTATATCCAAGGAATAGGAAACAAATGTAAAACTTAATATTATTTGAGTTAGTAATGTGGGTATTTCCCTATAATTATTTTCTTGTTAACTGAAAACAGTTCCCCTTGTAATTTCTACAACAGAGCTAAATAGCTCACATGAAACTCAACGTTTTGCCTACAGTTACTTCTAGAATGGCACAACATGTAGAAAAATCAAAGCACTTATTCAAACTAATAAATCATAGTTAAAAAAAAAAAAAGAAATCCAGGAGCAGTTAGATGCAATCACATGGAGAAATGCTGGATTTCCATAATTCCCCTCAAAAACAAATAACATTTTGTAATCTGGGACATTTAGGCCTTCCTTGATTTAGTTTCCCAGTAGAAGCTTCTTTGGAAAAATAGGTACTATTACTGTGCTCAGACACACATGAATGTTCATCAGATGTATAAATACAACAGTTTAAGGGTGGGGGAAAGAAGAAGGGGTTTGGGATGGGTGTATTGTTTGTTTCAAATATTGGAACACTAGGGTTTTCAGTAGTAATCTGACCTTGATTGAATTTACTGTATTCCTTTAAAACACAGAAAAACATCTGGAATAACCAAAGACAATTTTGTTAGCAGCAGATTTTCTCAGCAAATCCTCATCATTAATTTGAACCAGCTGAGATAGTGGAGTTTGACAGGGAGATGTACCCAGGGCTCAGCTTGTGCACTTGCTGGTATTTTGAGGGGGCAACCAATAACAGGGACAAACTCCTTGTGATACTTGATTTTTTATACCTCTATGGAAGTGACCGCTACAGACGCACAGAACTCCTGTGAACTGGCATTTCACACCAGGCTGCATTTCAGGGAAGTCCACTGCTCTGACCTGTGCAGCTCCCTGCACCTTTCCAGACTGCAGAGTCGTGTCCTGATCCTGCTCAGGCAGCACATCTTACACTCCAGGAGAGAGATCTCCCATCTGCTTTTGAATTTTAAATACAAACTGGGTTCACAGACCAGGGGTTTTTATTGTGGTACCAGTGGTGTGAATTTTAGAAACACTGAAGTTTTTAAACCTTATAGTTGTACTTGGGTAACTTTACATACCTGATGTTTTTCAGAGTTAAAAACATCTACAAAATGAACAGTGACACATTTTATAAGCTTTAATCCCCTTTTGAAATGCTCCTAGTTTGAGAGAAGGCAAAAAAAAAGAAGGAAGAGTAACCTACTTTTGCTGTGCTTTATCAGATTTTCTGAAATTGCAGAGAAGGCAAGTTTTTTTTAAATCTGTGTACTCGCTGTCATATTGCTTAGAGGAAAAAAGAGCTAATTATAAAATAATTTTGGCTAATTATAAAATAATTTTAGAGGAATTATAGGTCTTTCCCATTTACTAGAGTAACATATATATATAAAATAATGTATTGTAATTACAAATATATTGTAAAAATCTCAGTCTCACAGCTAGCAAAGCTAGCTCAGGTACCAAAACCAGTGGCTGCAGCATCCCTGATCCTCCTGAACAGCAGCAAGGGTAGCTCAGCTTCTCCTGCTCAGAGTCCAGTCACAGCTAACAGCTCAGGGCTCTGCAGAGCAACACCAACATTCCTGCCCCTGAAATGGGAATCATGTGACCAAATCCTTCACACAAAGCAGGGAATTTATGATCTTCAATTTGAAGTGGAAAAATACTTACACATTGCACAGTTTTGAAGTATCAAATAATGAGGATGGGATAGAGAATTCAGGAACCTCCTTCCTTTACCATCAGGCTGAATTTCTGATAAGTCATGTATGAGCTAATAATAACATAAAATATTTTACATTCAAAGTGTATCAAATAACAGTTTAATAAAGTGATCAATATGCAGACTTGATGGAATTTCATTTTTCAACATTCTCATAAAATAAATGACTGTTGTAATAGTGGTCCTTTATTGCTCTTACTCTTGCAGTTAATCATCATCAGCTCTCAAAGAAAAGGACAAGAATTAATATTCTACAGATATTTTATTGAAGAACAGTTTTTTATTCTGCTGCATGTCATACCTTTTTTAAACAGTAAAATAAGGAAATATTTACTCCATAAATAACACAAATTAGCCCTTATATCTCAGTCCAGCCAAAATCTGTGTAAAATAGTTAGTTCTATATTTACATTCTGTACCAAAAAAAGAAACATGTTCAAGGTCAGCCAGTTCTCTCAAAACAGTTGTTTTATCTCCAAGGTAAGCTTCACATTAAAAAGGCAACATTTTCACTTTGGAAGCCTGTAAGATCACGTCATTCAGTGCACAAACAGCCCCAAATCCTACAGAGCAGTACATACATGCAAGCAGGCACCCACACATCCAGACAAGCTAAAAACAGGGGTTCAGTCTTGCAGGGAAAAACACCTTCAGCTGCTCAGCTGGCTGAAAGTCAGTCCTTGGAAATCTGGGGAAGGAAGGATGTACACCTCCCTCTCTACTGAATATCATCAAGCAGAAAGATTTGCAGGACAGGAAGATTTAAAAACAACTGGCCTCATAAGGGATTGTGGATATGTCTGCTCTCAGACATCAGTCTCTCCAGTTTATTAGAGCTCAGCAAAAAGAATGAACTGTGTTGGACTGACAGTTAATGGGGGATATAATTCAGTAATTAACCTACATCAAGGGCCGTGACTGTATCCCAAGACCTCTACTCATTTCAGGAGGAATGAATTGCTGCTTTTCCACGTGATTTTACTTGCTGCATTCTCCAAAAGCTATCCTTCCTCCTCATAATTGCAACACTAGAAAAAATGTGTTCCTAAAATATTACTTGCTTCAACTTCTAATTTAAATGATTTAAACTACTGGGGCAAAAAAAGACTGCAAGATTAATTTACTTCCCTAAGCAAACATGGAATATTTTTAAAAAATTATGAAGTTAAAACTATACACTGTAAATATTTCTGTTACAGATGAGCAAACTCATGCATCTCGGCACAACTTCCAGGGCTCCTACTGCCCAGTCTTCTCTGGTGGAAACACGAAGGCTTAAATGGGCTGTATTTCCAAGTTTTCACACTTAAGAGATGCAATAGGAGGGACTGGTCACATGTGGTCAGGACACCTAACAGAGCAAACTTTGCACTTATTTAAAAGAACTCTGAATTTTATAGCAGAAACTACACTTAAGGCTACATAACTGATCTGCTTCAGCTACAATTTTAACTGTTCTATAGTCAAAAATGGCTTATGCTTCCTACTGTAGTAATTTTACTCTTAAAAACCTGAGACATGATTTTACTTAATTCATGTTAAGATCTGAAGTTCACAGCAGGCTAAAAGCTGAACGCAAAGACAAACAGAACTGAGGTAGTCAGCTTTACTCAAATATTCTGTATGACAGCTACCAGTTCATTGCCACTTTAAGTTGACACATTTCCTGGCAGTTCTCACAGGCTACAGCTGCTACCAGCTGCTAACCCACTGCTGGGATAGAAGATGTTGCATTTTTCTGACTAAAGTACCTTCCACACCCGACCCCCCAAAGTCATGTCCAGTTCTGCAGTTCACAGGCAGCTGAAGGACTGCACGACAAAGAAATTACAACTGAAATCTCAGATTATTAAGGCAGTAGCAGTTTTACTTCACTGGATTCACTGATGCAGCTGCTCAGCAGATAATGGTGAACCTGACAACAAGAGCTCCAACAGGCTGATAGATTTTCCCTTTCAACACAGAGCACTACATCCCCTTTCTTTACTTCATGCATACAATTCAGAAGTAGGTAAGCATCACCTTTCTAACCCATCTTTCAGTTAATTCTCAGGAAGAGAGATTAAAAGAAGAAAAGCCCTCAAGATAAACAACTGTGTAGAAGATAAAAATATTCAATTAAATATGACAAATCTCACACTTAGACAGGAGACCAGCATATCAAATACTGAGCACAATAAATTAACACCAGTTAAAAAAGTTTAACAGTTATAAAGTTAACCAGAAAGTTCAGACAGTGCAAACATTTCACAGTAAGAAAAAATAACCAGTAATTTCTTTTCAAGTATCAAAAGCATTGTTGTTGAGTGATACCATTTCAACTGTATTATTGCACAACAGACAAAAAATACAAATCTCAACCTCTGGGACCTAAGATGTATTCTCAAACCTTTATGTTTTCCAGGTGTCAGTTTACATTTACTGTTTTGTGGCTATAATAAAATAATTAGTGTTCACATATCAATCTGAGTGTTTAATAATTCAGTTTGTACAATTTTAAAGCATTTGAGTCCTGCCTTGTATTGCTTCTCTGAGACACTGATTTAAGGCTAGTCTAGGCCTTGTGTAATTCATAGCAAGCTTAACCTGCAGTTAAGGAGAACTAGCCCAGTGCAAGGTGCTCTCAACTGTGATGTCTTTAGACAGTTTAAGGTGGCACCTTACTTGCCTCAGCAGTGTCATAACAGTTTACTTAAATAATAACCAAAAAAAAAAAAAGAAAATCAAGTCCAGTAGGCACAAAGAATTTCTTACAATCATGATGGAAGTCCTATTATTATAGTATAATTGTAGCTAAAGATTTACTCCATCTCCCTACCTTCATTTACAAAAGGGATCCAGTCACTGACAATTATAATAGCACAGAACATTTAAGAAGCAGAGTATCATCTTTCTCCCTATATCTGCATTTTTTAGTGCAATGGACATGCCTGCTCCCTTAAATTTAACACTTTTCCAGGAGTGCAAACTGTCCTAAAAGGACAGACAGTGGATTGAACCACAAAGAGTTTCTTTACCTCTGAACAGGATTATCTGTTACACATTATAGAAATAAACAGAAACATCCTTACAAGTGTCCTATACAGCAGCTGTCCTTACCTTGACTGATTTTACTCATTTCCTTCCTCTTATCTATTTTGTCATCAAGTGATTAATTTTGTAGTAAGGTGTGCCCTCATGTGGCTCAAACCATCTGATTCTCAGCTTACTACAAATACTCAAATAATTCATAGTACTTACATGTCCAAAAAGAGAGAAGAAAAAAAAAGAAAACAGATTAGGCTTCCCTTACACATTCGATATGGTTTTTGGTCTAGAGACATCAGTATGATCTCGTTAGTTTATAGCTGCCATTGCTACTGGTTTGCTCTTCAACAAGAAGCAAGAATATCTGTAGTAATGTTCATACTAGTTTTAAAACAATGCCATTATTTGAGAAACAAACCAACACAATAAGAAAACATCATAAATCCTATCCCAAATTTACAGTCTGAGTATCCGTACTGAAATGCATTTGCCTAGCAAATGCTAGAGGATATTCAAATTTGAGATATTAAATTTCACAGTAGAACTGGCACACGCTAAATGAAAATGGGATTTCTAGACAGTTGTCCTGGTTACCAGTCTGAAATTCCATTTTGTGCATGTAGGAAAATGAACCCCAAGAATTAGCTGCTTTACCTAGTATGAATTCTGAGGGGACTCAAAGCTGCAGAATACAGTTGTGGAGACATCTGCCAACCACTGGTTTATCCAATTACATTCTTTCCTCCCCCATAAATAGTAAGAATTAACAAAACAAACAAATTACCAGCCTCTTTAGGCCTTGGTTATCAGCAGTGATGACAACTGATTTTTACATGGCTTTTGACTAAACCACTGAGGTATATTTCCAGTTTGAGGATGCTTTGCTACCAATCACACAATAGACATAACAAAAAAAAACCCAAAAAACCAGCCCTCAGTTCTATTACAGAAAAGTTCTCATTTCAAATCTTGACTGAGCTTCCAGGTAGTTTAACACAGTTGGCAAAGTGGATCTTGTTACTGCATCAAAAAAAAAACATAGGCTGCAATTCAGGAGAATACTGGCACTTATTGAGATGACAAAGTAAATTTTCCTCCTCTCAGAACTCTGCCTGTTTTTGTCAGCACCTCCCTGACTACCGTGTGCAGCAATACTTGCCAGGGGAGATGAGGTTCAGCAGGAGAGAGCTGCCTGCTGAGACAGAACCTCTGTGGCTCCACAGCAAGGAGTGCAGCAGGATGGGTATTATCTCAGAACTTCTTGCCCCAAACTCAAGTCTATGCGCAGAGAAACAATCCTGTTAGCAGGGGAACTAAGTTGGCCACCAGCAGCCAAAGGGTTACAACCAGGCTAGATGAGCAGGAGCATAAGTCTAAAAAAAAATTAAAAAGAAATTATAAATTTCACATTTAAAGACAAGATAAAATAACAAAGAGAACACTAAAAACCACTAAAGAGTTAAAACAAACTTTTTGACAAAGCATTAACTGGTATTTAGTGAATTCAGCTTTTTGTCTTCCTCAAAAAGAAAACTGACTGATCTTTCTGCATTATAACATGAACATTATCAATAGGAAATTATACAAGTGAGAACTTTCCACCAAGGTGATAATTTTTAAGATTGTAGTAACAATATGGCCTTTAAAACACAGGTCAGATTTCCTGATAAATTCCCAGGCTAAAGCTAGATTTCTGGGATGATAACCAGAAGGATACACGAAAAGAAGGTGTTATGTTTCAGGCACATTTCTCCTGTGTTAGTCACTATTCTGCACGACTGCACGGCAAAACACAGGGCATCTTCACTATTTTCCTTTACCTCCTACACCTGGGATCTTAAAATAGCCATAGCCTTCCTTTCCTCTTCCTGACAGTCAGAGCTGACACAAAGCTTTGATGTTTTCAGATATTTAATACTGAAGTTTCACTTCAGCAAAAAAAGGCAACCTACCAATGGGTGCAGCTCTTGTTAAGTTAGAAGCAGGAGGATCCCTCTCTGGGGGACAGGAGTCACAGAAATCCGAACAGGCTGGGCAAATCAGGTTGCCAACATGTATCCAGCCATTCATCTGAATGCTCACAGTCAACACCTGGCCCGAGCGGCTGCACAAGTACACTGTGTCCTTGACCCACACATGCAGCCCTTGTGGAGAACAAGAAACCTTAAAATAAAAGGGTAAGAATCAAGTTTGTATTATGATTGGTTTTAGCATATGTCACAGTTGAGACAGCCATGATTATACAGACTATCATCATACAATTTCAGAAAGCTTCAACCCATAGAGAGTAACACCAGACCACTTCAGAAGGCTTCAAGCATCTTCCCTTCTTGTTCTTTAGCCCAACCTTTTATACCCTCATGTTGATGCACTGCACCTGTGTGCCCTTGGTTTCCTTTGTTGGTTGGTCAGTGCCCCTGGGCACTCCCTGGCTCATTGCTGTCAGTGCTGCTCACCTGCTTCTCACAGCTCTGCCCACTGGGGATGAGGCTGGGCCACAGCCCCATCCCAATCACCACAAACTGTGCACCTACAGTGATATATCAGATGCACAGATTAACTGCAAATATTTTAATGCAATCCGAGCAACTACAAGACTCAGGAATGCTTCAAAGCACTGACTACAGATCACCAGTTGAGAATGAATAAAACTTGGCTTCTGCTAATGACCACTTTTGCAGAGTTGTGCAATTACTGAATGTGACACCCTTAGTGAGATAGTCCCAAAGAAAATGAGAAGTGACACGTGCAAAGTGCTTTCCACCTCTGAAAAATCAGAGTGACTAATTAATATTAAGCTTCAACAACAGAACATTTCATGGAAGTATCCCTTCTTAGATGAGGATAAAATGTCATGGGGTAAGACAGATGATGTCCCCAGTGAGACTGGAAGCCATCCCAGCAGTCACACACTTAACTATTTAAATTACAGGCTTATGGTAGGACGATTGTTTTCAAAGTATATGATCTATAGATTACAATGTCCAGTGTGCAGGTGCAAAGTTCTAACAGTCACAACCTAAATTTTAAGTCTGACTTTTCCCTTTAGGGTTATTTAAAAAGAAAACCCACCAAAAACCCAACAAATACCTACTTGATAACATCCACTACCCCAGTCAGGGTAACTGAGTTTCCTCCTGCACTGTTCCATAACAAAAGCAGATTTCTGAATAAGACATACAGAGTTTGGTCCATATTTCTCTGCACCATAGTTTTTGGTAGGATCTAAGGTAGAAGGAATATACTGAATTACAAGTTAACAGAGGAACAGAAAGCCCACATTGATTTAAAAGGCTATCTAATCAATGTTCCCACATGCAATTCAAGGTTTACTTTTGGAATATTTCACACCCTGAACTATTATCAATTTGGGAATTACACTGTATTGAAAATAACATGGGAAGAAACACAAGATTTAAGAAACAAACAAAAAATCAGCTAACCACAAAAAAACCCACAATGAGCAAGCACCTTCCATCAAAAAGTGGTTATGTTTGCCCTCTGGGAATGCTAGCTGTGATTATTGGTTTGAGGGCAGAGGGTGTTTGTTTTTGAGACAAGTGCACAGACATGTAATATCCTACAGCATTCTGGCACTCTGCAATACTGAACTTTCATGCATTACACTATGAGTCAAGCCCAGGTTCTGGTAACTCACAAACACCCTGGCTTTGAAGAAAAAACCTACAAAGGTGAAAACTGCAATCACGTTTCAGAGACTCAATAAACAACCCTCTCCCCATCCCCATTCTTTGTCTTGTACTTGGGTCATTTGGGGTAAGTGTCTGTTCACTCCTTATGCAATTCCTGCATTAGATATGTGAGTTTGCCTCAGGTGTACACAATAGTTGTGTTATGCTTCTTACCACAGCACAGTGTTTACACAGTTGGTGGTGTGAAACTTCATGAGTGAAAAAATTCACATGCAATTAGTTTGAATATGCAGCAAGTCCATTCCAAGTTAACAAATCCAATCTCTGCAATACCACCCTGAAGTCCTAAATACTGACCTGGCTGGTTTTCAATTATTCTACAGTCTGAACTGCGTTGAAATTCACCACTTAAATGCCAGCTGAATTCCTGACTAAAGGGACAGTAGTCAGCAATTTCTACTGAGCCACCATAGTAAGGCAATTCTTCTGCTGGTACTCCATTAAGATTGTCAAAGTACTGCAAAACAAAGTACAGCAGTGAAGTAGTTTGTGCAAAGGCAAGTGTACACCTGTTTTTTTTAAATAGACCAAATCACTACATTACTATTATGCTATTAACAGCACCTTACAATACCCATGAACCAGATGAGGCAGAAGTATTTAAGAATACGTAAATAATGAAGAGATTCATATCTTCATGTATCACTCCCAGCTTCTGCCCTTGATTCCCCTCTTTGCAATAATTACATTCTTTGGGATGTAAACAGAACAGATTTCCTAGTGTGCAGTGAAAAAGGGCAGAAGACTGGGGGAAGAAATCCCTCAAACAAGACATTTTGGGGGAATTTCTGTTACACAGCAATGTTTCTATCTGGTATTTTGGCTAGACAGCCAAGCAATATAATTTTATTTTGTTAACATCACAAGGGGTTTTTATCAGTCTTCCAACTCCTTGTCATAAACTAGGTAGACATTTTTCACAGTAGCTACTGTCATCTGATAGTTCAGAGGAAACAAAACTGAAACAAATACAATCATCGGGCTGTAAAGCTCAACAATGAAAACACTTCAGTTATTTATAAAGTAGGATCCATTATACCTGATATTCCTGAGGTAACTGCTTTGGAAACTTCTGCAAGTTGCACACTGCTACTGCTCTTTGGTCCTGTCTGCAGGTTAACTGCAAAGGATTACTCCTCAAAGTGTCGCAGTATGGACTGATTAATTGCTTCCTCAAAAACAAAAAGCAAACAAACAACACCAGAGTAAAAATCACATCAGATCAATTAAACTGCTTTACATAAGTAGCCTGTCAAGACTGTTTGTTCCCATTCTTCCCTAGACTCAGTCAATCACACACTGACTTCTTCTCTGGGGGCTAGTTTTTCTTATTTGTCTGGTTTAGACCTTTCTGATTTAAAGAATATCATGCCAGCAAAGTTACAATACATTCACCTATTTAGTTTTAATGACACTGCTTTGTAAACTTTAAAGAACAAAACATACAAGCAAAACAGGGCCACTGTGTAGCTGTGTCCTAGAAATGTTTGAGGATTGTAAAGAACAAACAAGATTGTAAGGAACAAACAAGGCAGACTGTGTTTTGAAGACGCTATCTCCTTCAGTTGCTTTAAGTATAGTCCAGTAATGCAAAATAACACAGGCAGCATTACCAATTAAAAGGGACAAAATAAGAAGGCAAACACTTCTAGGATAAATCCTACCTGTCCTTCCCTAAAATGAAGCCTTCTCATAGTGTAAATGCATTCTACACCCTGTTTGCCTCTGCATTTATAGTAACTGGGTGGGATGCAGGGCAGCATTCCTTTCTCATTTCTGCTAACCTCTACATGTTTTTACGGAGTTACATTTGAAGGACAAATGTAACCAAGCATCAGGGTTTCCTCTTTATTTTTAATTTTTTTTAAAGACTGTATTCTTACTTTTGCCTCTTCTGGTCAATCCAGAATTTGCAGCTCTTCATTACAAAGTCACAGCCTTTATTGCGTCCCCAGTCTAATTTCTCTGCCATGCTGTAATTTGCTTTATACCATCTGTAAAGGTATTTTGAAATGAGAATATAGTTACTTCAAAAATTACTGTTCTGATTAATAAAACAGCAGTTCAAGGAATTTCATATTATGCCTTAAGGTTTTCAAAGGGAAAAAGGGAAACTGCCTCCTTATGAAAAAGGGAAACTGCATCCCCTTCTGCCTATAGGAAAACACATTATGATTTCACTATTTTTCAAGTCACAATGAACTAGAAGAAAATTTTCTGATCTGCAAAGAAACAATACATACAGAAAATGAAACCTTAGACAATTTCTACTTTCTATCTGCATGAAGAGCTGAAAAAAATAATCAATATGTATTGCATGCAATTGAAAGAAGACTTACATTGAGGCAAAAAGTAAATGCTACAAACAGCACTTTGGATTGCAATGCCTGGCTTTTTAAGGCAAGATTAAAAATGGGTTTTAAAACACATGAAGAAAAAGTAACATACAAGGTATGACTCCTTATCTAATGTAAAGCTAATTATGCTGATAATCTAGTCTGCTGCAGAGGGATAAGTACAAGGGTATCAATTTGAAATAAAATCAAGTAAAATGCAAACCAAACACGAACCCAAAACCCACCCTCCCAATCTTAAATCTTACCCTGTGTCTTCCATTAATGCTAAGGTGATCCTGGAAAAGACTCGGTTCTGAGTGTGGGATCCAGTCATTGCTTCATTCTGAAAGTTACCAGTTATGATTGGTAAGCCACCCAAAAGCATTACTGTAAGAAAATGCTTCTTAGGAAAAAGTATTTTATTTCTGTTCTCTTTTTACTGTTGACAATCAAATCCCACACTCCTTCATAAAAAGACGATCCTGAAGCATTTCTCTTCTTGTTTACATAAAACAATGACTAGACAATGTAACTGCCAAAAATATCACACAGTGTTAAGTTACAAATAAAAATTAGCTTAAATGTTAAGAGGGAAGTCAGTGTTTCCTTGGTCAGGCAGGGTTCTGGAGGAGCCATGGCAAAATCTAAAGCCAGAGCACATGAAAAAAGATGAAGTCAAGGTAATAAATAGAATGATGAAGTATTTAAGAGGCAGAGGGCAACAAAACTCAATTGACTCAAGGAATACCACCTTTGCCCCAAAATGGGAGGAGATCTTCTCAAAAGGGTAGCTTGATCTCATACTCTGACACTTAGCAAGAAGGCCAAAAGACAGATTTAGCTAGAAATTGGACTTCTGAATATTTATCAAGTACTATTCGTGATGCATTTCAATGAGGTTTGATATTCCTGCATTTTCAAGGCTCCAGTAGGTACCACAATAAACCTAAAAATCAAGGCACAAGGAGCAGACGTTTCCATATTCCCTTCCATTCCTACTATCAACACAAACCTCCAACAATCTCTTCTCCCAGTGATTGAGCTCAGTACCCATGCCACCTTGATTTTCAAGCTCCATTCCCTCTAGAATTGGACAATTAAAATGTTTTCGGGCTTCTTCCTAGAAAGAAAAAATTTCAACACAACTCTCAAAATACTGAGATGGATATCCACATGCAGTCCTAATACTGTAGAATTACCTATTAAAAGCATTTCAGCATTTCTTTTTCTACACTTTTGTTTTCTACTCAGAGGCTGACTACGCAAGCACCCCAACAGCAAGGCTTTCACACTATCTACTCATCTCCTTGAAATAAATGAGCAAAACCAGGGGTAATTAATCCATGTTTGCTCTATATACTGTCTTAGATTTAAAACAAAAAGATTATTTGTGGCCAAATGTGATTAACACTATGACTTATTTCCAAATCCAATTTGTTAACACTTGAGCATATGTTCTGCTGGGGTAACAAAGAGAGAGTCTGAGGCATGGGAAGCAAGAAAGATTTCCAAAAATCCATGAGGAATTTATTTTTAAACATGACAAAATATTAATATTAAAGGAGCAGGAGGTGTCTTAAGTCTGTAGAAAAACATGTAAAGAGTTAGATTAGGGAATTTCTTCAACATCAGTTTTGCTTAACTTTCTAGTCCCTTCATTTTTTCTTACTACGTAAATTTATTTATTTTGTACTGTCTGTCACCCATTTTCTGCTTAAGCCACACCCTCTCAATTACACAATGTTAATGGCACAGGCTTTAGGCCACATTTTCAGGGAATGGTATTCAGTGTTAGGCTATTTCTTCTTCAAGGATAAGAAATATTTATGACTCAAGAATGTTCTGGCAAGCTTGGATACAAAGCTGGAAATGTAATGCACACTTACGACTACCCGTGGTGTCACCAGAAGATGAACAGCATGGCGCAGCATTTTGCCACCACGTATGTCCCACAGCCTCACTGCTTTATGAACAACTTTATTGCTCCACTGATACAAACCTAGGCTGTAAGGAGAAGGTTTGGTTACAAGTCCTTCCCACAAAAACGTGTTACTGTGCAAAGATCTATCTCCATAAGAAACAGAATCATGGATAATCTCTATACTCCCTCATGCTTTCTACATTTAATAATTTCATTATGCAGCATTTCTCCTTTTAAAGATGTGCTTATTGTACACAACTGATTTAACAAGGCAAAATAAGATTAGTTATAGACCCAAGGTGCATTTTCTACAGTTCCAAAAATGTAAGAAATTAAATAAAACCCCTCAGTATTGCTATTGTAAAAAAACTCTCTACCCTTCCATCTCCTAGAAGAAGATCTACAATACCAACTAAAAAAAGAATGCAAACTGCTCATTCTACAGCAAATCAGAAAATTCACATAGCAGATTACACACATTGTCCATTCTGCCTAACTATAAAGCTTTAAAATTATCTGCACTGACATTAGACAGCATGGATAATTGTAAGGCTTAACTTCCAGCCTTCTGATGAATGAAATCCTGTCTTAGTTTATAGTATATGTGGATAATATAAGTGCTTAATGGAAATGTAACAATAAAGATTATAATAATACTATATAAAATAATTCTATATAAATAAAGAAAGACTAGAGAGTCACCACACACCACCATTTGAACATTATAAAGGAAAGTTACTCTAATAATGGAATGAACTTGGATTTTTAAGAGGCAAGAATCCATCTGAAAAAAGCAAAATGAAAACATCCTTCAGTGGGAGTACCAAGAGGTCCAAAAAAATACCTTTCATTAAAAGGGGGAAGTCCATCTGCATATCTTGGTGTCAAAGGTTTTCCATCATCATCACGATAAAATGCAAACAGTCCAGCAGAGAAACCCTTGAAGTCAAAAAACAAGCACATGGAAACCTTTGGTCACTCATTCATATACATGAAAGAGTCCCCACACCCACCAGAGACACACTGGAAGTACAACATGCCAAGGCAATTAACACAAATTGAAGGAGGCAAAGCAAGAGCTTTCCTCCACCAAACATCCTTCTCTTTGCAACAAGCATGTGAGCAAGAAGGCACCCATTTCAGGTCAACGCTTTATCAACCCTTACCAGTGCATGGATTATCTCGTGTTTCACTGTAGACAACATGCCAACAAATTCCTGAGCTTGTGTTGAAATCATGTTTGGACACAAGTTAGCATATCCTGCTATTGGCCTGGAAGACAGTTTTAAAGTTAAATGGTTTTTGGTAAAATCCTACAAAATTCAAATGATTATTCACTTTGAAGCAGCAGAAGACTTAAAGAAGATACAGACTAATGTAAAAATATGCCCCTCCCAGTAATTTATAAATATCTGTTAACACCACAGTGACGAGTTTACTGTTGTGATGGGGAGGGGTAGGATGGGGTCAGTCAATCTCTATACTCAGTATTCTGCACAAGTGTCAGTGACAATAGCGCAAGGGACCTAAATTTTAGGTAAGATCCTAGGGAGGTACAAAGACTGTGACAGTAACTACAACTGAAATGGAAACAAAATGTAAGTAGGAACTTGCATTCTTTAAGTTTGTGAAATCATAACATTCACCTTAAGAGAAACAGGATCTTGAGAAAAAGTTTAGGTGTTAACAACAGAGGATCAGCTTTGAGTCCTGCAGCTCACCTTTGCAAATTAAACACTATTTGATGCAGTTGTGATTCTACACAAGTGCAGTGCTTGTCCATGATGGTGCCTACTTTGTTATACAACAAAGGCGAACAATCAAATTCCACATCTGAACAATCAAAAAACTTGAACGTTTAATTAAAAAGAGAGTTTGCAACAGAGGGAATACTTGCCTGTCCATTTCAGCTTCCAGCTGGCAGTAGGCTGCATATGCAATGATATTTTCATGGCCACACCTGTCAGTAGTGAGAGCACTAACGTAGAGCACAAAGTCAGCATCTCGAACCCCTTCCTGCTCGGGTGAGCCCGTGGGCCTGCGGTGCCAGTCACTGTCGTTGTACACCCTGCATTGCTTACAGTGGTCAAAGGGAACAATTCAAATACTTCACTTATGACAAAATTTAACACAATAACACATTCAATTAGCTTAAAGCCAACAATAAATCCTGCTGTAAGACGGCAGAAGATAAGAAAACACCCTGTGAAGAACAGCAAACAAAACCAGAGCCAAGGAATAACTTTCAAATTACTAGCTCTTATGATTTATTAGACACAAGGAAGGTGGCAGCTTTAAAGAAAACAAACAAAAAAGCCTGTCAAGCTTCCCAGACTTAGTACCCTCTATTTCTTATAAATGAAAAAAATCTTGGCCCACAAAAATAATATACATAAGTAGCAATAGCATTTCTCATATAATCTACGTTTTTAATTATACACTTGAAACTTCCAAGTTAAAGAAATCCAGAAATCTACTGATCACATACTGTAGTTGAACAAGTCTGAAGCATTTCTTGCACCATGCTCCTGAGTCAGTGGATAACCTCTTCAAACAAGGTCTTCAAAAAATCAACTATTAACTCTGTGAAATTCCAACTCATTGACCAAGTTGAATAACAAAGTGACTAATAGCAATTTAACAATCTCCAAATCTCATCCTCTCAGTACAGGCCATTAGAACACAGGCTCAGAAGACAGTAACCAGTTCCAGGTTTTTTGAGTTTGGATTCAGCAACGTAAACTACAGAAACTCACACTCATTTAAGTTTTTCTATTCTTTCATTCAGACTTAGTGATCTCCAGCAAACAGGTCACTTAATACACAATTACCAATGTTCACTTTTTCATCAATTACCATAAACAGTAATATTTCAAAGATTACGAAAAACTTGGACAGCTGAGCTTACCTGTAGGTGTTTCTCAGGAACTATAACTGGCCCACACCTTGTATGGTCTGCACAGGCTTTTTGGCAATATCTGTGGGGGTCAGCTTTCCTCCTTAAATATTGGTTTGTCACACATTGCCTTCAATGAAACATGAGACAATCAATGCTTTTATTTTTTAAAGGAGAACTATAGAATAGTCTTACAGCACTCTGTTGGTACTTGATATAATGTCCACAGTGAAAATTGTAAATTTCCTCACCAGAGAAGACATAATGCTTCCAGCTGTTACTGGAGCATCCACAGGCTCAAAGAGAGATTAGAACCAGGTTCACAAATGGGAATACACATAAAAGAGAACTGGCAGCATGTATAGCTTTGAATGCCGCTGATACAACAAATGCAGGTGTTGCTCATGGAAGATTGGCACTGCCACTGGATCAGATGGGTCACTGATCTGATTCAGCAGGGCGTTTCTTACACTCTAATCTTCTCTTAAAGCCTATGCAGCACAGCATTAAATATCAAATATAGCAAGTGATTTTCATCAGACTTCCACACACCTGCTTAGCAATATAGCACCGGCAGATTTGCGCACTTGAAATGTCTTCTCCAAATAAGATATAGCTTGTGGGAAGAGTTTGTTCTGAAAAGGACAAAAATCAGAGTCACCCAGTAGCAGGGCAGACACATCTCACCCCAAAGGCATTAACTACCACATTACATGAAACTTGCTAGATATTGTGGCATAGCTCAATAGGGGAAAGCCTGACTCTCTAACAAGTTCAATTATTATGAACATTTTTAGGAAATACTTTGTTTCAGTATTCCGATATGTTATTGGAATGAGAAAATGGGAAGGAAACCAGTATTAATTAGAATGCACACTTCAAAGAGGCTTTTAAAAACTATATACACATTTCTCACTGATACTTTAGCACCCTGGGATATAGCAAACACCATGCAGCAGAACTCTGGAATTATTTTTTATGGAGGTATAATGTATATACAATGCTTTGGTTTCCTGGACTAGAGGAATACTAAATTGCTGGCATTCAAGGTTTTAGTTAAACCGGCCTTAAACTTAATTTCATTTATGTTACATACAAACAAAAAGAGGAAGCAAATATAACATACCTTTATAAGGTGTCTTTTCTCAGGCAGCAAACTATATTTAAAAAACAAAACAAACGAGCTTTAGTTCACAAGGTTTCCATTCTCAGCCATAGAAAAAAAAAATCTGCCACACCATTATACTCACTCCTCAACGCTTCTGTCATAGACAATCTTAATTCTTAGCTGTTGATCCACGTTTCTCTTCAAGACGTGATTTTCCTTCAGAGGAACCTGATAGACGACCTGGCGGGGAGAGGCACGGGCGGGATGAGGCAGCGCTCCCGGAGCACCCGCGGCCCTCGGCTCCTCCCGCCCGGCAGCACCGCTCCGTGCCAGCCCCGCCGGCCCTTCCCGACCCTTCCTCGCCGCAGCGCGATGCTCCAGCCCGCCCGCTGTCCTCAGCACCCACAGCCGGGGCGGCGGGGCCAGACGAGAAACCGAGACGGGACGGGTCCCACAGCGGGAGCGGCCAGCGAGGGAGCCTCTCAACACCCCTCGCAGCCGCCTGAAGACCCCCGGCCACCCCACCTGGTCAACGCTGGGTACGCGGTGGTCACAGGAGGAGGAGGAGGAGGAGGCGGAGGGAAGCGGCGGCAGGAGCAGCAGGAGCCCGGCGGTGAAGGCGGTGAAGGCGGCGAGCGGCGGGCGGCGGCAGCAGCGGGCGAGCGGAGCGCGCCCGCCGCCCGGCTCGGCGGCCATCTTGGAGTGCCGGTCCGCCGCGTCGCCATGGAGGCAGCGCCGGGGGAGCGGCCTCCGCCAATGGGCGGGCGGAGTGGGCGGGACGGGAGCAGAGGGCGCTTCTGATTGGGTGCGGCGCCGCGAGGGCGGGGCCAGGCGCTGAGGCGGGCGGCGGGGGGGACGCGGCGCTGCCGAGGCCGCCGCTAAACCGTGCCCCAGCGCCACATCCACACGGGCGTTGAACGCTTCCACTGCCTCCCCGGGCAGCCCACTCCAGGGCTCGACCACCCCTTCTGTGAAGGAACGTTTCCCAGTGTTCTGTTTCAACCCTTGAGGCCGCTTCTTCTTAAGCCTGTCGCTCGTAACCTGGGAGCAGAACCCGCCTGGCTACAAGCTCCTGCCAGGGCGTTGTAGAGCAATAAGGCCAACCCCGAGCCTCCTTTTCTCCAGGACGACCTTCCCCAGCTCTGTTCCCTTCTCTGGACACGCTCCAGCACCTAAATGCCTTTATTGTGATGGGCCCAAATATAAGCACAGAGCTTGAGATTCTTCACCAGTGCCCAGCACAAGGGACAGTCACCGCTCTGGTCCTGTGGCCACACTATTGCTGACACAAGCCAGGACGGCACTGGCCTTCTTGGCCATCTGGGCATGGGCTGGTTCATATCCAGCCATCTGTCAGACAGCACATCCGGTTCCTTTTGTAGCTGGGACTTTATTTCTCATACATAACACAGGCTTTTCCCAGCTTCTCATTCCACAAACACAGCACAACACAGTATCCGCCAGATTCTAGTACGGAAATGACTGAAGAAACTTTTACCACGACCACCAGTGATAAAAGTTATCTGGGTTTTTGAGGTGCTTTATCTTGCAGCTCCTGCTGCTTTCCAAGACGTTCAGGTATGAAGAGGGCCACACTAACAGAAAGTGGCGTGTCCTGGCTCTCCAAGCTGCTTGGTGACAAGAATGGGAGAAGCCAGTGCCTGGTGCTTTTGGCTAAACCGAGTTGCTCTGGCTGCTGCAGTGTTTCCATGGCACAGAAAAGTGCCCAAAAAGGCAGAGAAAGGAGATGCTAATTCTGGGAAGCTTCACCTTTTCACAGGGAACAAAATCTATTAAAGTGGGAGTGGGTAAAACTCTGCTTTGCTTTGAATGGGAATTTATGCAGGACATTCATCTTAAGTGCTGAATGGGCAGCTTCTGTGAAAAGCAGAATTTTTTATATTGCAAACTTCAGATACTGTAAACCCTTATCCTCTTTGTAGGCAATGAGAACATCATGACAAAGTTTTAAGTGGCAGCTATTTGCAGAATAGGTCTTTATTTTCACTCTGGCAGAATAATTTCACCTGGAATTTGTACGCGTAAGTCATGTCACTCAGACAGTACAAGAAAACCATTATGTCTTTGAAGTCTTTATAGCATCACTGTAACATATTCAAATGTGAAGCAACACTTCTAGGTGAAGTGTACTCCTGTTGCAGCTCAGCAATACACTGTAGCTGCTTGAAACAACTTTTATTAAAACCTGCATATATGGCTTTTGATTGGCAGTTTTAAGGTTATGATGTGATTAAAAGTGCCACTTGCAAAGATTTATATATCTAAATGCTATTATTTACAATTTTCAGAGACGTTTAAAAAATTTCAAGTTTTTTAAGCATGTAAACTGAGTTATGCCTCTGTAGTTGACTGCATATTGGTGATTCTGCAGAAGGGTTAAATGCATTAGTATTAGAAACAAAAAAAATTAAAGTCCCTCTTTACAGTCTTGAAAGTTGCAAAAGACTGTGGAAGCTGGAAGTAACAGGGGGGGACTACATAGAATTCCCCTAAGAAATGGCTTTGAATACAGTGACTTATACCTAAGGAATAACCAAAGTATGCCAGGGTAACAGACATGTAGGTAAGGGGGCTGAAACAATAAATTCACAGTGCATGTTCATATTGGCATTCTTTTTCTTCCAGACTTTTAGAACCAACAAGGCTGAGTGGATACCTAAGGATGACTGAAAACTCTCCTGGTAGGTGAGGTCTTTAGAATCACAGCACTGCTTTGATTGGAAAAGACCTTTCAGATTCCCTCAGCACAGAACATTTAAAATAAACCCTCACAAGGTGCTTTATGGTGACTACTGAAAACAGGAACATGCAGAGGTGCTCTGACCTACCCCACACCTCTTCCTGCTGGCCACAGGTAAGGCAGAGCAGCTTCCTCTCCTACCACTCCCCTCTGCCTTGTGTAGGAAGAAGTCAGAGCTGTTCTCACAGCTCTTGCCTACATTTCTGCATAACTGAACTTGAGATGTGAGTACTGAAATAGCATGCTCTAAAATATTTGCTTATGTTAATCCTTCTGTTGATAATATGAAGACAGATCTAATGGATAGATCAATAAAGAAGAAACCTAGATGCAAAAAATAATTAAAAATCGCTCTGTAAATTCTTAAATGTAAAAGGCACTAAAATTTTCTAGACTATTAAGATCATTCTATTTGAAAGTAATAAGGTATTGTGGATATGCCTGAATGTCATTAAATATGACAAACATTGTTGGATTAGATGTGTTATCAACCACACTGTCGTACAGGTCAGTAGGATCTGTTTGGCTCCTTGGTGGTGGAGCCTTTAGTCCTGAGCTCCCAGCACAGTACTGCCCAGTCAGGACCCGAGCCAAGTACATGTGTTTTTTGCCATTCACATCTGGAACGGAGTAAGTATCCTGAGCAGAGTAACATGCATTGACAGCAAAGTAGGTTCCATCTCCAATGGCTGCAGCTGTTAGGAAAGACAACATTTTAGAATACAGTTAGTGTTCTATTCTCCTCAGAATCTCTAAAATTTTTTTTTTTAATTTTGCAGAATCTATAAATGTGGTTAGAATTCAAACACAAAATTCTAGTACTAATCCTCTGTGTCAGAATCAAATATGAACCCACACAGATAGCAGGTAAGTATCAACACCCAGGTTTTGACTTCCCTTTCCTATGGAGAAAAGGGCTCCTCTGTTGCAGGTTTAGCCTGCAATCCATCAAATTGCAATTCTTCTAAGACTTTTGGACTTAAAATGACTATATAATTGTAATTACAGTTTTCTAGTCATACTTCCCAACAAGTTAAGAGAAATCACATGTCTTTGTTCAAGACAGATTTCTTTTTTCTGACATTTGTACAAGCTGTTCGAACCAGATACGTCCTTCCTATCTGGCTGCCCTCATCTTTGGATACTTTTGCTTGGCTGCCCAGCCTGACAAAAGGCAAGTGTGCTCTCCCAATCATTAATCACAGCCGACGTGAAAAGGTGGATGTCAATACCCAAGAAGAGAGAGGACATGGGGATCTAGGGCTCTTGCTTCCTGAATAAATCCAACCTCCTGACACTACCAAAGAGTAGGAAAGCAAAACTACATCTCCTCTGGCCCTGTTTTAAAAACAAGTGGTGGCTGCCATTCCTACCTGTGCACAACCTGATATATTTTATGTATGCTGGGCTTCATTTATTCAAGAAAATCCTAGAGTTAGTACCTCCACAGGATCCAGACAGAGAAAGGTCTTTTGGATCCAGACTACGCTGAAGTGGCAACTAGATCTGAGTTAAGCTGCCCAGCTCCCTCAAGATCAAATCAGCCCTAGGCATGTATAATTCTGTCTTAAGGAAGAAAACATTAAGAACAAAAATTAAGGACTTTTGAAGCGAGGTTACATGGCCACTAAAATCCACTAGCACCTCAATTCAGTCCACGTTCCACTTCTTTGGATCCCGTCCTTCATCTTTGAGTGCTGCCAAATAATATACATAACACTACTGTAGTAGAAGTGGACAAAACAAGCTTTGAACTACTGCAAAATATCTTTATACTAAAATATTTAAGTTGTCTCTAACAACTATTAAAGGCTAAGAATTCACTAATGGATCTCACAGATTTTGTGAGCATAAAATTGGTACGAATGTGGGATCTTATACTGTCCTAATCTTTGGAGGCAACAGGTTAAGTATCTGCACTCCTACTTTGCTACTTGTCTTTGTCTAAGAGGAGAGCAGATACTGTCAGCTAGTAGCTGTTAGGTCAGCTGAGGATGTTGAACAGTGTTCCTTGTTCCTTTCTCTAGGTAAATGATACAAAACAATTCCCAGAAGCTGCTCAGACTTCATTTCAGAGTAGGGGAACTCTTTCTGATATCCTTTACATGGTGGCATCCAGCAACAAGTGATTAACTGAACAGGATAACTGCTCTGCCCATACAGATTAATCTCAGGAGTTGTTTACTATTTTGTTCTTTAATTTCATTCAGCTTTCATGTGCTGACAGCACTATAACGTTGACACCCTGTAGCACATGCCTACATGTAGCATACGTGCCTAGGAAATGAACTGGTTTGGATAATGACTCACCATTCTTTCCAGCATACCCACGATTAAATCCACAGGAGTTAATCATCCTCAATGAGGATGCAGCTGTCCCATGAAATAGCAACTTCTCATTATTTGGATTTTTGTTCTTTTTACAGATAAATTTTTTTTTTAATTGGTATGTCTGCCAGAGGATGCAATTTTGTATTCTTTCAATCTGCAAAATTACAAAATTGACTATATTTATATTAGGGATAAATAGGGTAGGGATGAAAATTAATCATGGCAGGAAAGCATTAAAATTAAATCAAACTGAAAGAATTACAGCAACTTTCACTATGTCCTGTTAGCACGAGGTTTGAGAGAGGAACTGAATATGCAGGCCTCCTGAAAAATCACAAATCAAAGCAGCTCATAAGAGAGTTTCAATTGTCTTGCCTAGTATACCAGGTACCCAGCAGCCATGGTAGCTGTGCACTGTCATTCCTAGGAACAGGCTGCTGTACCACTGCTAGAGGCAATGATGTAAGATACCTTCTATACATCCTAATCATCTTTAATGATGATTTTCTCACTAAAGGACAGAGTGTAGCAATAGCATTAGGTTGAGTTTAAGTTTCTCTTCTAGATCTAAGCTTGCAAGTCAAAATTCCTTTCTCTAATGTGTAACTTAGCAACCCACAAGAAATGACTATATAAAAATCACTTGGTGGGAGGATGGATGTTGCTGGCTCCCTATGCCAACAATGTGAATATAGCTTAAGGGGAAGCAGTGTCTCTGCATCAAATATTATCTTAAATCTTAATTTCTGTAACAGTTTTCCATTTTTAATCATTACTTGATTTTTTTATGTAATACATGAATATTCTGTTCTCTTTGTGTGTTTTCGTGACCATGCTCATTGAAACTCGTGATGGAAGAAAAATTTTTTAAACACATTATTCTCACTCCTGATATGATTGTATTTTTTACTGTTTATCTCTTCTTGATTCAGAACAATTCCATCTTCTCCCTGGCAATTAAATCTCTCTGCATTGTGTTGCAGATTTCTAAATATGCAGGATCAAATACTGACACTGGTTAAAACTGACAGCTAAGCCTGAAAGGCTTTGGGATGACAAAGGAGAAGTTGTAAATTAGTCCAAAGCTTTATGTCAGTCTGCAAGGACTTTGTATTTTTCTTTGTATTCTGAATGCATTTGCTCATGATTCCATTTCAATACAGAATTTCCTAATTGGAAATACCATATTGACTAGAGAGTACCACATTAACTGAACAAAGAGTCAGCCTGAAGACTGATGGTCACTGGTTTTGCACCATTAGATGCCAGAATTGGCAGAATAGCTCTTAGGAAACTTGTTTTGATTTATATTCACCCTGTACAGTGCCGGGAAAGCTGACATACAAAAGGTGTATTGAGTTGCAGACACCTTATAAGCAAATATTTAGGAAGTATATCGTTTCCTGCCCAAGCATTGACATTTTCCCTCCTCCCCATCCCATATGGTATCACCTTCTCTATGTTAAAATTGGGACATGTTGTCTTAAACATCTTCTCAACTGTTGTATATTCAGAATGTGATGGCTTGAGCTCCACCACTTTGATATGTTCATTTTGCATGTCTGTCCACTCCTTAGGGAGCTCTATTGACTTCATATCTGCAAAACAGAGGTTGCATTGTTATGACAGACAACTAGCTCAGCTCCATAGGCACCGCTTACAAACCACGTGCATAGAGGGGACCAAGAGGACAGCATCTTCTGCAATATTTCATTCAACAACCACTCCTGCTCTTCCAATACACTGTAAAGGTTTACATTTTGTCTAATTATCCCCATATCAATATCTAACTAAAACAAGCTTTAAGAATAATTTTATGTATTTTTCATATACCACTTCCTTTGTAAGACTTAAGCATGAAATCTGTGCTCACCAGTCACATATATGCAGATAATATTTGCACTTAAAACTGATGTTCTGATTTCACTCATACTTTCCACTGATTATGAAACTCGAAACTGCTGGCCGAGGAAAAAATAAAAAGAGGGGAAAAAAGCTAAGGAATACCTTACTTCTTTGGGATACCTGAGCTTGCATTTATCCAAATCATCATTCAATTAGAGCTACTCAAGTATTTTATTTGACAGAAGTGCCATTTACCTTCCTCCTTTGTCACACGTTGAAGGATTTTAGTTTTTCCTTTGTCATCAGTAGCAATTAGTGTATTCAGATCCACTTTGTAGTTCTTATTTTTAATTTTGATATTCAGATGTGTTTTTTTAGCCCTTTTGGCATACTCCAGCTTCATATTTGTCAGTTTATCAAAAGCAACAAAGGCATCGTGGCTTCCTAGATACCTCCATTCTACCAGGTTATAAAGAAGTTCTGCCTTGCATTGCTCTTCTTCAGTAGACTTAATTTGATGGACCATATCTTGAACTTGTAGAGAAATGGTACAGACATCCCTGCTAACACCAGAAATTTTAATTTGAGGGGGAGAATGCTTATTTAAAATCTCAATGGTGACTTGATTTCTTCTCTGGAGATCTTCCAAAATGGCAAAATGCGTCTCATCAAAATTTTCAATTGCCTCATCTGAAATAATGCTTTCAAACTGCTCCTTTAAAATTAATTTTTTTATCCAGGCCTCAGTTGCATCCACCTTTTCTTGGCTTTCTCCACAAATTTGAAATGTGACTAAATTAACTTTCTTCTCCAAAATCAGGGACTTTTTCTTCTCAGACGATTGTTTTCTGCCCCAAAAAAAGGCTGTGGATAAATACGTCAATTATTAGTTGCAAATAAAAGAACTTCAGTTTTATTTGCCCATGCACACAGAAATCAACTTACATTTAAACATAGATAACCATGATTCTGATGTGGATGTATTTGCATCTTCTCTTTTCTTCATGCTTTCATAGAAGTCCGTGAGCATATGTGTCTGGAAGATCACAATCTTAATTATCTGTAAATGCTGTACTGATTTTTGTCTTGCAAATTCCTCTATAGCATCCAACATTTCATCAGCTACCATGGCTGAACTCAGTCCTCCCTGACCTAAACAAAAATGAAAGGCACGTATCAGTGAACAGTTTTTGTGCAAGTCTACTATTACCCATATGAAGTCTGTCTGTTTCTGAGCTACCCCCATCACACATTGTTTTCCCAAGAAAACACAAACCTGTTCCAATAGCTGGGAAGGCAACAGATTTATACATATTTTGTTCACACTCATGAAGCACTTTGGAGACCTGACTCTTCACCTGGTTATTGGCAATCAAATGGATGATTTTACTGCACAACAGGTTCCCACCCTGTGTAGTAATAAAGCCATTTTGAGACTGTCCAGCTGGAAGAGAGAAGATAAAGAAGGAGACATGGTATTTACGAAGTGGCAATCTCTTTTGGTAGTCTTTTCTGTTATAATGGTACTACAAGTGGAAAAAGTGGAAAGAAATCCACTATGAGCTATTTTATTGTGGGTTTGTTTGATTCTGGTTTTCTTTTTAAATAATCTGCAGACTTTCTTTGAGAAATTAATCCAAGTAAATGTGTATTTTCTAATTTCCTAAGACCTCAGCTACAAGGTATTTTCCTATTAAGTACAGTATAAGAATTGATGATGACTTTCAATACATCTCACTTCCATTTAAAAGCATGCCAAATTAATTTATATGTGAAAACCTTTCTTATGTCACTTATTCCTTAAAAGCCTGAATTCTTACACTGCAGCAGAGCTGAGTGGTTAAAATAATATCATTAAGATTATGACCAACTGACTTAAGAATGGTATGGAATTTTTTAAAAAGATGTTTGTGATTTCTCAGAGCACTCATGTCTGATTACAAAATGGAGTCATATTGTGAGGATCAATGGACTGATGAGCACAGAGTTCCAGACCACCTCACAGATGACAAAAGTAATGACTGTAAGGTGCTCTGCAAGCACTAAGATCAGATTGATAAATTTACTTTGGGAAAAAAAGCTTTATTTGCCAGGTGATTTTCTTATGACTTTCAAGATTTCCTGAAGAATATTTTGCACATAAAGATAAAAAGTAATTTAGATGGTTTTGAGCTCCTGCCAACATTATAATTTCTTTGCTTTGTCCATTGCAACAAAAAAGTAAAACTGCATTGGCACCAAGGGTTTTATTTCAAGTTGGGGGTAAGGAGTATTTCATAGTAGTATGTCGGTAAGGCCTTGCTCTACGGTGGAGTTTCCTTGGGAAACTTGCAGGGTGTAGCTCTGTATGGGAATGCAGGCATGAGCGTATTTACCAAACAAGTTGAAGACAAGGCTTTTATCTTGTCCCCTAAAGAGTAGTTTGGAAATCAGAAAGACATAAAACTAGCTCTTTGAAATGAATGAAAAAGAAAAGAAGAATCAGTGTAATAGTTCTAAGAACAGAGACATTTGCCTGATTTGAAGTTAATGATATATGGGTGTTTGTACAAATGTTCTCACAGAACTAAAGGCTAGGGAAAAAATCCAGGAAACTCCGTCTTGAAAATCAATTTCCAGACTCAGAGCAGGCACATTTAGGTTATGCAGCTAAAATGTCCCTTTCTGTGATTGTAGAGACCAACCATAATGAGCTCAAATTTTACTGCCTCACTGGTCTGGCAGAATGCAGACTATGGAAGAACTTACGATCAGGGTTGTCCTGATTTCAGCTGGGATAGAGTTAATTTTCCTCTTAGTAGCCAGTGCAGGCCTGTGTTTTGATCCAGTATGAGAATAAAGTGCATAACACACAGATGTTTTAGTTGTTACTAAACAACTATGAAAAGAAAATTCTGAAGGTATATATCAAAACAAGAAGGGGACTTTTCAAAGTTCCTAAAAGTGAAAGCTGTATTATTAAGATAAAATAATTATGTCAGAGTAGAGAATTATAAAGCAACTTTAAGTTTTCAGAGAGAATGACAACAACAAAAAAAGAATCATCAAAAAAAAAGTATGCTTTAACATACCATTTAGAGCACATTCTTGTACTACCTGGGAACCAGCAGCATCCATAATTGCTTTGAAGACCCCTTAAATCACACAAGAAAAGCACACATATTCATTAAATCTCCTCAATATCTCTGCTCAAAACTCTACCCAACTTCTGTATTATATACATACCCTGAATTCCTGTTTGGCAAGATACCACAAAGTTCAAAATTGTGACAGTGTCCCAAAGTATTGACACACTGCTTTGACTGCAAAGAGAACGTTTCCTTCACTGCTGATTAGAAGCCATTACAAACAACACCTATTTCATTGTTTCACTCACCAAACCCATATGCCCCTCACCAAACTCTCCAATGGCTTTCAGCTACATCATTTGGTATCTTGCATGCTTGTAATTCACAATGTCAAAGCCCTCTTCTTCTTATACGGGAATTTACTTAACCAGAGCTTTGTCTTACAGTGAAACTTTTTTTGGATAGGAGCATTTTTTCAGAATTATACTTAATCTGAAAATTTTATTTAAACACTTTTGGTTTTAAGCAAAAAAAAATATGGTCAGATACCTTCTGTTTGAAAACTAAGTCAAATGCTCAGGACGTGTAAAAATCCTGTTTAAGATCTATCTCCTGGCTAATCACAACCCTTTAGCTCTCATCTAAAATATGCTTCCTAAAAGTTTCCCTTGTGGACAATTCTTTCCTGTGCCCCCTTCTAAAAACTAGCCCAGATTTATTGCTAAGAAACTACACATTCACTATAATACCTGTTTTGGCATCAAATGACGAATTTGATATGTTTACAATAACCTCTGTATCTTCCTTGGTAATATCTCCGCTAATTACTTGAAGTGTGACGGAACCAATCTTCATTTCATGAACTCCCAATAATTCAGCAGAAACAGGCCTAATGAAACCTGCAAGGGAAAGAAAAATACATTACATCATTTCTCCTTTAGTTTGGAGTATTATTCTCTTCCACCGATGGAAACTCCTTATCCTTTTAAGAAATATGCTCTAGATCAGTTTGATGGATGTAGAGTGTCTGTTTTTCTCTTTATTCCATTTCTGAAAGCTGAGAGGTACAGTATTCTTCCTGTTTGTGCTGTGAAAGTGAAACCATTTCTATTCCTGTAAACTTACGCAATATGAATTCAGAAAATGGCTTCAGGGTTTATCTGATCTGACCATCTCTGTAACAGAGCTTCCTGAATTAATTCTTACAAGAAATGGAGCATCCAGCTTATGTGTTGCCAGTAATGGAGATCAGATCACATCCCTTTTTTAAGTTGTTTCATATTTACATTCATGGATACAAAACTATTCCTTTCTTCTAGTCTAAGCTTATCTAACCTAACTGATATTTTATCTGCCCACTCTTTAACTTAATCTCTCTGATACTCAGCAACTGAGGATAAAGTGCTTTATATTCTTACAAATAAGCCTCTACTCTTGAATGCAGTACACTCAGCTTTTGGCTATTGTCCCACTATTGTCAATTAATAAATGGAGAGGAAATTACCCACTCTGTATAAATAAATATATATGTAAGAGATTAAAGCTACAGAAATACATGTTATTTATGGCTTGTTTGGCCAAGTGATTGCCAGTTCTTATATTGTTTGAGCAGGACAAACTACTGTGTCTCCTATCAGAACACCCTTTTTGTTTTGGTAAGATTGGTCTCACTGAAAGTTCAGCATGACCTCAACAAAAGAAATTCCTCCCTAAGAATTTTACAAATGATACTTAAGAATGGAAGTCCATTAGGAGAGCAAAAAATGCCCTGTGTTTCCAGCATTTACATTCTGTCCCACCCCTACACAACTTACTTGGCTCTGCTGGTGCGGCATCGCAACTTCCACCTGCCCTAAATTCTAGTTCAGCAGTAAAAGCCTAAGAGAAGAAAAAAAGTACCCAAGATAGCAGTTCACAGTATGTACGATGAATGTTTCTGTAATTAACATTAACAGTCATGTAGCTCTTGCTGAGACACCTCACACATTTTATAGTCATACCTAAGTGTTAAAAACAGCAGAAGACCCAGTGTGGACAGCGTGGTAAGAGGAAGCTCCGCATTGCTAGAACTCCTCTGGCAAAAGATTAGGGAGCATCTACAGGCTTTTACAGTGCCAACAGCAAGGCCAATTTTGTCTGCAGATTCTGCTTGCTGAGAGTTTGTATTTCAGAGACACTGGAAATACATCCCATTGTCACCAGCCCACAGCAGTAAGAAAGTGCCAAATTATTCCCTTAGAAAGCAGTGTAAGTAAAACAGATTATTAAAGTGTAACTAAAGCAGTATGTTACAAAGACAGATTTGTTCTGAGAAGAACTACCTGAATGTTATCAATATCTTGTGGATTCAAAAGAAAATGAACTTCCTGGAGATTCTTCCGAGTGTGACTACTACTGAACTTGAATACCAAATCAAACATTAACTTAGAAACAATGATTTTAGGAAATCCAAATCCTCCAGTCCCAATAGCTGGGAAAGTGATTGATTTTAGTCCAAGTTCTTCAGTTTTCTCCAAGCATAAATTGATTGCATCTTCTAGGACCTGTAAAACACAGCAAAAGTACTTTTTTTTCTAAAGGCATAATTTATTATTAGTTCCAAAGAAGCTGGTATGATAAGCAGCTCTGAGTGCATCAAGGCATCTTTAAGGTCACTCCAATGGAAGAAAATAGAGTCAAGTCACCTAAATTAACTACATTTAAACCCGAAATTTCAGGACAGATCCCAAATAAATATGTAGCTGGGGTGGGTGGGGGGTTAATAATTAAAATATACCTTGTCTGTCTGTCCTCCACTCCACTTGGGTAGTATGGCATGAAAGATAAACTTGCAGGCCATAGCACACCCACTGGTGCAGACCACACTCCCAGGACCAAGAACCTGACTTTGTTTCTTGGTGTCAAACTCATCTTTGAGGGCTGGCCCAGCTCTTTCCAGCATGGCTTTGCAAAGAGGCCCCTCACCAAGCAGCAGATCTGTGCCAATGCTGTTGACAACAACATCCGTCTGCAACGAGATTACAATGAAAATAGCTACAGCTAGAAGACAAACGAAAATATGCACCAAGATTAAAAGCCCTACCAATGCAACACACAGCAAAAGAAACAAGACGCCAGTGGATACCCAAAACAGCAGCCCAGACCCATTTCTCCTAATATCCAAGCAAGACAGTTACTTTTACAAAGTACTTCAGTATTTCCCCTTTAGAAAAAAAAAGCAAATTCTTTGACATGTTTGCCTTAGATCAGGAAAACAAACAAGACCTAGCTGGGAACTGAAACATCCTGAAATTCAGAGTTACCCTCTAGAAATGGCTGCAGTGACAGATCTCAACCTACACTCAAGTTTTGCAAGCTTGCATCCTTGTTTAGCTAGCACACAGCTGTTCTTTCCTTATGTAGCAAGTACTTGTAAAACCTACTGTCTGTCCTTTTTTATTTAAATTGAAAGATCTGACCATCCAGTTTGAAAAGAGTCAGAAAAGTGAAGACTTACCGTGGCTTCCTGAATATTTTTCTTCTCCACTAGGATGCAAAGTCCTTCATTTGTTGTAACCATCTTCAGATCCCCTTTTCTATTTTCCTTCTGGCTTTTTTTTGGCATCATCCATTTTGGGGGGAATGATTTAGCTGAAAATACTTTTTTTACTGTCTCATTCAGAACCTGAACCATTTCTTCTGAATTGCTCACAAGATGGACCTCCTTCAAGATTCTCTCCTCCGTGTATTCTTCCAAGATCTCCCTGATGGCGGACACAATTGAATCTGCACAGATCTGTGGTGGAAAGCCATAAACCCCTCCACTTATAGCAGGCAGAGCTATGGAATGATGATTGTATATCTCAGCTAGTTGTAGACATTTTTTCACTGTCTTCCTCAACAACGACACGCACTTTTGTGATTCCTTCTCGTTCCACCTGGGCCCAACAGCGTGGATGACGTTCTTGCAGGGCAGCTTCCCGGCACGTGTGATCACTGCACAGCCGGGCTGCAAACTCCCGAGCTTCCTCACCAGCTCATCACACTCCTCCTGCAGTGCTGGCCCAGCTGCTCTGGACAGCGCATCAGCCAGGCCACCAATGTGTTTTAGTTTTTCATTAGACGCATTCACCACAACATCAACAGGGTAGTGACACAAGTTACCTTTATACACTCCTACCACAACTCCACCTGGCAGGATTTTTTCATAGTAGACTTCTCTTTTCACCTCATCATGAGCTTTTTCACCCTTCTGTTCTTCTTCTTCCTTAATCCTAATGAGACAGTTAAATTTCTGCTTTGCTTCTAAAATACAAAAATCTTTCCTCTCACTGAAGAACTCCTTTGTCCCTGGTTTATCAATTGGCACACTTTTTGAGTAAAGGGATGAGACAATTTTTTCAAACATGATGAAGGCTTCTGGGACTTCTGCTCTTGGTCCCCTCAGGGAAATACATGGTGTCTTGATGTCAAAACGTACTGTCACACCTTTCTTCTTCAATTCTTCACAAACCTCAGACTCCTCATCCTCTATAAACTGCACTATCACCTCTGAATTAGCTGGGATTACTTTTTCAATGATTGTGTTTCTATCTACAAAATCATTAAGTCTCAGATAAACCTCTGTTACAGCCTTAGAGAACCCAGCCATAATCATTTTCTTTTTTTTTCCAACAGACTGCCAATTGATGACCATTTCTTGGGAAGAATTATATGTCTTGAGCAAGGAGAAAAGAAGATTCTTCCACTGATCCCTTTCAGTGATTTCACCATCCTCCATATTGATGCACTTGTATTCTAACCCTGTTTTTATTTGCTTTTCTGCTTCTAGAAGATCTTTGTGAGCATCTCCATATAGCAATACAGTATCATCCTGAAGTTCATAAAAAGTATTAATTTTTTCCCTCATGAATAACATATCTGATGTTTTTTTATTATCTACACACTGTAGATAGTGCAAAACATGGGGATCAATGGTAACTGATGTACATGGCATACTCAATACCTTTTCCAATAACTCAGCTTTGATTTTATATACGTCTGCAGGTAATCCACACAACTGAACAGTCTTTTTTTTGTCATCATAAAAGAGCTTCAGGCATGGATATTCCTTCTGAATATTCTCTTCTAA
Source organism: Chloebia gouldiae (assembly GCA_003676055.1). NCBI lineage: Eukaryota > Metazoa > Chordata > Aves > Passeriformes > Passeridae > Chloebia > Chloebia gouldiae. Next base: position 12,242,576 of record QUSF01000012.1, read on the forward strand.
CCCAGCATTGCGCAGCACAGCATACTTCCCTGGGATCACTGACACAGAAATTTCTATGTTCTGTTTTTCCCTTTCAGTTTGCTTCATGCATTCCCTCACTTCTTTCTCTGCACTGTCCACTGCTGCTCTGTTGCCTGCAATCACCACCATCTCCTCAGAAACATCAGTTATGATCAGAGCAACATCTTTCAATAACCTTTTTTTCACATCTTCCCAACCTGATGAACTGACTTTACATTTTATAGCTACATAACGTGCCATGATATGCGAGAACTCAGTGGAAGCATCTTGCTGCCATGTCTTGAGCAACTTAGCTACTGGCTTTTTCTGCTTGCAAAGAGATGGTGATGGGCACAACATAACTTCTGGGTTTGAACAGTCTGCTTGGGGCCATTTGAGCTCACAATGGCAAACTGCCATTTCCTGGTTTATGTCTTGGGTGAGATTGGCATGCCTTTGCAAAAACTGCCATACATATGGGTCTAGTGGCACCCCAAAGGGGTCTGGCATCTTGACAGCTGGCCTTGCTTCTCCATAGAGAGCTGTTCCCAGGGAGTGGTAATATGGATGCACAGAAATCACCGTCTGTTCCAGTAAATGTTGCTTTTCCAAGACTGTGGTTAGATCTGAAAGTCAGTGCACATATGTACAAACAAACACGTATCATTAACTTCAGATCAGGAAAATGTTCTTAGAACTATTACAGTGATTCTTCTTTTCTTTTTCTTTCATTTCAAAGAGCTACTTTTATGTCTATCTGATTTCCAAACTACTCTGCAGGGGACAAGATAAAAGTCTTGTCTTCAACTTGTTTGGTAAATACGTTCATGCCTGCATTCCCATGCAGAGCTACACCCTGCAAGTTTCCCAAAGAAACTCCACCTCAGAACAAGGCCTTATCAACATACTATTATGAAATACTCCTTACCCTCAACTTAAAATAAAACTCCTAGCATCAGTGTATTTTTACTTTTTTTTTTTGCCATTTTTGTTGGAATAGAAAAAGCAAAGAAATTATAATGTTGGCAGAAACTTAAAACCCCATTACAACGATCCAAATTACATTTTAACTTCACGTACAAAACATTCTTCAGAAAATTCTGAGAGTCATAAGAATAAACCTTTTTCTCAAAGTAAATTTACTAAGCCAGGAGTTTCCCAACAGCTTTGACCAGAAGTTGCCCTGGCACAAAAACTGGACAGTGATTCAAGGAACACAAGAAATAGTAACAAGATTGTTCTTTGGCTGTGTTCTTCCCTGATAATTGACTTAAGTCGCTGGAAATGAGGATATTTGACCTTATTTGGTTTCTGAAAGTTAATTGTGCAGGCTGAAGTCATTGACAGATTCTGCTCTGTCTGTCTACCTCTAAGCACCATTAATTTTATATTGCATAAAAAAAACCCTCTGCAAATGGATAAAGAACACCAGTGAGAAAAACCCACGAACAAGGCAGATATTAAAAATAAATCTCTGGTAACAAAAAACAAAACAAACAAACAAAAAAAACCCCAACAGATACTGAAGCCCTAGACATGCAGCAGTATTTCTACATCCAGAGCACGTCCTAGGATCAGGACAATGTACACTGACTTCAGCAACAGAAAGCCAGGCTTCTCCTAATGCCCATATTTTCAGTAACTTTCTTCCAGGTTATCTGCCTGTGAGTACCTTGGTCAGGCAAAGGACAGAGTTACCTTTGTGGTCACAGAATGTAATGATGGCTGAGTTCTCCTCGGGGAAGAGCTGGACATCTGAGACGGGCCCCCCTCCGTTCCGTGCGCTCTCAAAGTACACTGTGAGGAAGTCTGTGGAAATGCTCTCTGGTAGGTTTTCAGCCTTGATGCTCCGTGTTGATTCAAGAATCCAGGCAGTCATTTTGAATTCTCTGACTCTCTTGTGTTGTGAACATTTTTCCACAAATTTCTTACTATCTGTAAACAGAAGAGCAGTATGAATTGACTATGTTTTCCTGTATCATTATCAGCTCTGGCTATCACTTCAGGCAGAGAAATGAGCAGAGTCTACTCCCTATTTTGTATTTGGAACAAAATTGTCTCTGTTGCCAAATAACTGTATGTTGTAGTAAAAAGGGGGAAAAGCAAACAACCGTGTTACTCTCTGCTATTCACTACCACCGTGTCTCTGTTCCCATCTCACAAGTATACTGTCTTCTCTAAAGGACACTTTATATAATCCCCACACTCAGTGAACTTTTAATTCTTCTTCATCTAATGCAAAATAAGATAGAAACAACAAAACATTCTAATCCAATTTCAATTAATAAAGATGCCACCATTTTCTTTTTTCAGTGTAACATTTGGATCACAGGCACGTTTTGTGAGGCTGCATATAAGACATTTTTCTTGACAGACTGCAATCCAGGTGCTTTTTTTAAAACAGTCTGGATCTCTAATGGGAGAGGAATCAAGCACTGAAAGCTATTACTCATGCTTATACATGGAAATTAATAATGGTGTCATCCTGTCTTACCAATATTTTTTATAAATGTAACTACAGCAACATTTATTTCAGGTATCAGTTCAAGAGTAAAGTCAGTATCCATAGTCAGGCCACTGATGTTCTCCAACAGCATCTGTAAGCAGTATGGACCGCATCTCTCTATGTTCTCAAATACCACCAAAGGTGAGGCCTCTGTAGAGTCAACCTCCTCCTGGAGTTCACTGTTTGGAACAGAACTCCCAGCTTTCTTCGAAGCTTCTGTATCATCTGCAGCAGAAAGATAAGCCACATAAAATGTTGGTACATATTTCCTGGAATAAACAGATTCTTCTTACCCTTTCTCTCCTTTCCTTTCCCAAGAAAAGAAATTGTTAACCAAACAAATACTGCAGGGTACCGCTGAACATTTTGAGATCCAAAACAACCCAGATGCAGTATTCTGCAGGGCTGCAGGCAGCATTTTTGGTGGCACAAAAACAGACCTGAGTAAACAGGTCCAGTGTCACTGGTATGTCTCTGGTCAGAGACTAAACAAAACTAAAATCCACTGAGATAACAGGCCACAGCTGCTGAGATGTTGGTAAGGGTTGGGAGAGACCTTGCAGCCTCTGCATCTGTTTCTTAGCCCTGTGCAGGCAAAACAACCAGCACAGGCCACAAGCAGCTTTGTGTGACTTGATGTAAAGCCTCTTGATGACCACTGTGCCCTGCCATTAGTGCAGCATGTGCACAATGGGCTGACAGGGATGCGAGAACATTTTGCAAATAGAAAATATATCAGAGGTGCCCACTGAGTATCCCAGACTCAGTGTCTGCCAGAGGCAAGCATGTCACCACGTTTGCAGACAGATGAGGGCAGGTGTGAGAGAACCTCCAAACTGGAATGACCAACAGCCTGGCTCTGCCTGCTCACTGAGGTACAAAAACTACTGATACCAAACCCATAACGTTTCCAGAAGACAGCGGCCTCTGAAGGCCTACCACCAAAAACAAGAAGAAAACTAAAGAAATAAGAAGCAACAGTTTTTCTGATGCTAGTTACTAATTTCTAGACTGCTGAAGGTGTCATCTCCTCCACTCTGTCCAATGAAGAAAACACCAAAAAGCCAAAACCGAAAGCCAGGCTGACCCAATGAAGCAATTGGGAGCATAATCTGAAGATTTCAAGGTTCCTCTCTAGTATAACTACAAAATAGATGACAACTTGGTGAACTGGAAGCCATGTGTGGAGAAAAGCACCAACACTTCTGTTTTATGAAGAATCAGCACAAAGAGTGATGGATAAGATTTTACCTTTTGTTTGAAGGCTGCTCATGGCATCCAAAGCCTAAAATAAAATAAAGCCAAATATCAGTGACAGATTAGACACTCTTACCACTATTTCAAAGCTCTGGTTAAGATTACAATTTTTGTTCACCTTAGTGGGATCTGATTTTTCTTCAGGTGTCTTCTCTTCAGTAGCTGTTTCAGGTTCTGTGACAATCAACCTCAATTTTCCTTCTCCTTCTAAATGCAGCTGATGAGACTTTCTCTCAAGAACTCGCTGCTTAACTAAATAAAACCAAAAAAGTCCTGTGAAAATCTGAACGGAAACACAGCTTTACACTGCATGACACTTTCCCACCATTATGACACTATACATTTAAGGATGGTATTCTGCAATTTATTGTTTCCACTGAAACAGGCCAGACCTCGCTGCTCTTCCCTTCCCCCTCCTTCCCCTCTCCCCCCCAACATGGCAGGATGGAGAAGAGACTTGAAGGCACAAAAACTTTAAGCATTACAGGATGAGATGAGAACAATAAACTACAAACAGCAATGAAGTAAGAAAAACGAGCAGGAACAACATCAATACTGATAACCGAGTGTACACCACAGGTGAGAGTTCATGCCGTTGCTCACGCGACTCCCCACTACCAGGAAAAACTCCCCTGAATTTCCCCAGGGAGCTGGCTCTGCCCCTCCCGGCTCCTGAAAAGTTAACCTCACTTTGGCCGGAACAAGGACACACAGATATACTGTCCTGTGAAACGAAAGAGCTTTAAACTCAAAACGCTGATGCAGGATGCCCAAGGCTTTCTTCCTTAAAAAAAAAAAAAAAAAAAAGAAAAAGAAAAACGGAAGAACACCAGAGGACATTACTCCCGTGAAGAACTGCCAGACATGCAAAACTTGGCTCTGTCACGGGTTTTATGGTGGTACCCGGAAAGTCCCGGTACCGGCTTCCCATGCCTTGAACATCCTCTTCCAGACATTGCCGAAATGCCCTGGCCTGGGGCTGTATGTCCTGAACTTACCAGCAGGGAGAGCCAGCAAACTGAGAAGCATGTTAAGGCAAGAAAAGGAAAAAATGTATATAGGTATCTGTGTGTTTCTGCACATACGTGCATGGCTATATATACATTTAACTCAACCGCAACTAAATCCTTTCCAGCTTGCTGCAAGCTTACAAAAATACGTACATGCTACAGATGTCCTATTTTTTATACATATCTGTAACTAATCTAATTGTTAGGTTTACATAATATTTATTATTCGGAGTGCAGTTTAAAGAATACTACTGCGCATCAAGATGAGTAGGTATGTATATATTCCTCCTAGGAGATATTTTTTCGTTAACAGCCTTTACACCAAACACAGTCTAGAGGCTAAGTACTAAGCACCGAATCTAAGCATATATATATTCTGAGTTAGAAGGGATCCACAAAGACCGAGTCCAACTTTTGGACCTGTACAAGACATATGGAAGAATCACACCAAGTTTAGATACTCTCTTATATACTACAGATATTGCATATCACGTACCAGACAGGATATATGCAACAACTATGTATCTTTTAACTTGCAGAAAGCTTAGACTTGTGATTCACGACCCCAACACCCCCCGGAGAGCCCATACGCTAATCCAAGTCCCGGTCCCGGCCCCCGCCGGGTCCCCTCACCCCTCCCGCCCGCTCACCCTCGGCGCAGGCGAAGCAGACGAGGACGTGCCCGGCCCCGGCTCGCAGCTCGCACTCGCCGCCGCCCGAGCGCTTCTGGCTCTGGAAGTAGCAGAGCAGCTTCTTCCTGAGCGCGGGCGGCGGCTCGGCGGGGCCCCAGTCCCCTCGCACCAGCAGCGGGAAGGAGCACGGCCCCGCCATGGTCGGCCACCGCTCCTCTCCTCGCCCGCCGCTTTCGCTTTCGGTTCCCCGCGGCTGGGCGCGGCTTTCCCGGCAGTCACGAACATTCTGCGTCTCCTCTGCCGCCTCTCCCGGGAGCCCTGTCCCGAGCCGCCTCCCCGGCCCGCTCCGGCGCAGCTTCACACCTGCGCCCTTGCGCTTCTGTCCCCCTAGAGCCCCCAAAGCATCCCCCTCGCCTTATCAAACGCCCTGCTTGTCCTTCTGCCGGCAGCCGCTCCCGCTGGTGTCCCAGAAGTTCTTCCACCCGCTGTGCAAGAGGCCAACCCACACAGAGAATCGAGGCATTTGATTAATCTACAGTTCTGCGCAGAGATGGTGACTACCAAAACTTTAGGAATAAGTGGCATTAACGTTCATTGGCTACAGGTCACTTACTTCTCTTTTTAATTAGTATTCCATCTTCTGTTGATTAGTAATTCTCTTGCTCATCATGCCAACTAGTGCACGTGCTCAGTCTTTCTCTTCTTTTGGGTCAGTGGTGAGCTGACCCAAAAGCTCACCAAAAAAAAAAAAAAAAAAGCTCAAAAGCTCATGAGTTGGCAGTCACAATCTCCCCTTACCGGAATTGTCTTAGCCCAGTAAGAGCTGATTCAGCATGCTTGCTGAGTTCTTTCTTAGTTTCTTCCTTATCCTGGGGCTTCTGCCAAATGTCCTTGTGGCCTGTAAATTCTGCATTCTTTGTGCCCACTATCAGTGGTAAATCCTTTTCCCCAAGCCTTGTTAACCTCCTCCTAAGTGTCAAATCAGTGAAACATGTTGAGCCTTAAACCTTAACAAGGCAATTCTACAAACAAGTAATTTGTTTTCCCAACACCTGGACATCTGTTAGAGCTTACTTGCTAGCTACCTGTTTATTGGATGAAATCTCCTTTCTTGTTGATTAAACTTGAGTGTACAAAGATCAAACACCAAAGAACATGGTTCCTTAAGGAAGTTTTTACATATTCCACGTTTTGCATCATTGCTGCCAGAGGAACAGGGTGGAATGAGTCATGTCAGGGGAGATTTAAGTTGGGTATCAGGAAGAAGTTCTTCACTCAGAGGGTGGTTGTGCACTGAACAGGCTCCCCAGGGAAGTGGTGATAGCCCCAAGCCTGACAGCATTCAAAAAGGATTTGGACAATACTCTCAGGCACATGGTGTGACTCTGGGGGATGTCCTGTGCAGGGCCAGGAGCTAGAACTAGATAATCCTTGTGGGTCCCTTCCAATTCAAGACTATTCAATGATTCTTGGTCCCTTTGTACACAAAGGCCTCTGGGCTTCTCATGTTAGAATAAATCCATTTGGAAAAGCAGCATCTGTTACTCATGGCCTGCACAAAGCCCAGGATGACAGGTTTCTGCTGCACGCTTCATGCCTTAGCACCTGTAATACAAGCACTGGTGAAAAAACACCTTGGTGTCCTCTTGTGGCACTGGGGAAGCTCAGACCTGATGCAGTACTGGCTCCTGGAGAGAATGGTCCTGGTACCAGTGACCCATCAGCAGCAATGAAGCGCCTGGAGCCATCTCCTCTGACTCCTGGCACGCTGCTGAACCACTGGCCACAGGTATTTGTGATGAGAATTTAGTAAGTTTATTCACTGTACAAGCAAAACTTAAGGGCCCCATACCAATACCTTGATCTCCCGCTCTAGGTTAAATTGATTTCAACACACTTGATCTCAACAGTCAGCAATTTTCAGTGGTTAGAAAATGGAGTTTTTCTAATCACTAAAGTTTTTTTACATAGTAAAAAGCAAAAAAGTCCAAAGGGAGCAGTGCCAGTGCAGTCACAGAAGGAGTTATGGGATGTGCAAATGCACAGCCTGAAGTTAATGGCTCTCCTGAGACATGTGACTTGCACATTCACGTTATTTCACAGCACCTCCCCTAGAAAAGGTGTCCCTTGGCCAGAATTACCCCACAGTATTTATTGCTCATAAGGACACCCCAACCCATGGTAACACTGTAACAGTAACCTAACTATGTAAAGAAAGCATTGGAAGATTTTTTTCTTTCTTAATCATACAACCAAGTAAATCAAACCAATACATTCAGAGGAGCCAAGGCCTTTTCAAAGTTGGGGGTGCTGCAAAGCAGCAGGGTTATTGTATTAAAAACAAGTCATTCCATATCTGTAATGTCAAGTTCATTGAAGTTCACTGGTTAAAAACCAATGCTAAATGTTCAAAGAAGTTTAGAGAAACACAAGCTATTTAGTACAACTGGTTCCTTTATTGAAAACTGCTCTAACATAACTAGTTATGAGATTGTCACAGAGTGTAAAAAGGCATCAGAAATGCAACACTGAACAGTCTGTGGCTGCATTATCCCTTCCAATTCCCCACCAGCAATTAGGAAAGCCATAAGGTTGTGTGGCTGACACAGTACAAAGGCTCACTATGTAATCTAAAAGAGGACTGTAGTACAATATTGTGCTTGAGTCTTAATACATTCAGCTGCTCCACGTGTCACCAAGCTTCAGGGGGATCAGAAACTGCCAGACTTAAATCAAGTCAGAACTTAATCTGAGACAATTCTTTAGTATTTTTGTTGAGTGTTTTGTTACAGATGTTTCTATTCTACATAAAGGCTGAAAGACATGCAGTTGTGGCTGCAATTAAAATACTTACTTAGTAAAAGTGATAAGATATTCTGGGTAAGCTTGAATGTCATTAAAAATTACAAACATGGATGGCTGGCTCATGTTATCAGTTGAACTATCATACAGATCTACAGAGTTGCTAACATTTTTTCGTGCTGGAGTAATTGATCCTTTTTTCCCCAGAGAATATTCTCCAACAAGGACTCGGGCCAAGTACATGTACTTCCTCCCATTCACATCTGGTTTAGCGTAGAGGTCGTTGGCAGAATAGCAGGCATTAACAGCAAAGTATGTTCCATTTCCAAAGTTTGCAGCTGTAGTCAGAAAAGCAAAGGTTTGTGAGTGTTTCAGTAGCAGCAACTCCTTCTCTGCCACCTTCAGAGCCTGCGAATCACTGGATAACTCTGCTTTTTATTTGCAATAGGGGAATACAACAAAATAAATAATTTTGCATACAAGGTAGGAGTATACATGGCATGACAAATCAGTCCTAGCCCTATAAGGGAAAACAAGAGTTGTTTTGAAAGTTACATTACCGTTCATTCCAGCATAGCTCCGGTTAAATCCATGTTTGTTAATAAGGGTTAATGACTCCTGACTCGTCCCGTGAAACAGAAGCCGCTCATTATTTCTGTTGCCATTTTTTTTATCTATTTCACACTTTTTTATTTGGTAGTTTTTCCAGAAATATAGGTTCTGTACCCTTTCAATCTGTGAAGTTTGAAAGTAAGACAGAAAGAAAGAAATAAAGAAAGTGGGTAGGTTGCTGTCATGAAAAAAAATAGCCTATCAATCATTCAATTGGCTTTCAAGATTCCCCTCATAGCTCCAATACATATACATCAGGTGATTAAATAAATTAGTCAAATCTTTGCAAACTTTGGCATGGCAGATAGCAGAACCCAGCCCAAACCATAAGACAAACACTCCCTGGCAAACAATACAGGAGCTTTTCACAGGTTTCCAGGCTGTAGATGCCTGCTGGGTCTGCACAACACACGTGGCATATGTGCATGGCATATGCACATCCTTTTGTTGGCTTGGCAACCAGCCAGGTTATGATGTTTTGCCCATATGCACAACACACGTGGCATATGGGCAAAACATGTGCTCTGCTACAGCAAAAACCATTCCAAGGAAGAGCACTGTCCTCTGGAGCTGATGAAGTGACTGCTTAAGAGCTGCTCCAAATATCTCTACTGCAACATTAAACTGATTAAAGCTGAATGAAGTTAATGAAAGCCAGAAAGACTTGTCCCAACTTTAGAAATCCTAGGGGAATTTATTTTTCTGTTATCAGTATCCTTCATAGCTTGCCATTAAGTCATTTATGCTCAGAAATGATTACTTGCTTTTACCTTTTCAATTTTGTATAACTGACAGGTCTGCTGAAACCTTTCTTGCACATCTTTATACTCCCTTGAGTCTGGTTTTAGTTCCACTATTTTGAATTGCTCATTTTCCATATGGTCCCATGTTGGAGGGGGCACTGTTGCCTTTTGATCTGCAGAAGAAACACAATCACTCATATTCACCCAAATCCCCTGCCTAAAAAGGAACATAACCTGCTATAAATTCTTCTAGAAGCTCACACATCTTGCTTATGGATGACTGGGAAAGAAGGATCTCCCTGTACTGTAAAGCACCAGCAGTAAATGGAAGAGGGTACGGCCCAAGAACAGAAGTGAGCTGAGAGCTAGCACAACAATTGCTACAAGAACATTATTGCTAGCAAGCCTGTTAAGAACATCAGAACACATTATTCTCTTTTCAAAATATTTTAAATAGCTGCAAAATTCTTTTATTTCCCAATTCGGTTCCTTTCCACATGCCCCAGAAAAGCACCTGCAGAAAACTTCTAACATGTATTTTAAATATTCTCATAATTCCCTTCTCCTTTCTCTTACTGGGTGCAAGCAGGTTGTCACATGGGAACATCAGTCTGTCAAGATGCTTTTATTTACCTTCAGATTTCTCAAAACGTATAAGTGATATTGGTCTTCCATGGGCATCCACAGCAGTCTTATGTTCCATATCCACTGTGTAAATTCGCTCACCAATGGTCACTTCAACAGTTTTCTGCTTTTTCATGTAAGCATCTTCCAACTCCACATTTGTGAGACTGTTGAAGGGTACATAAGAATCCTTTTCAAAATATTTCCATTCAATTGAATTTTGTAAAAGTTTTGCCTGGGTCTCTTTAGCAGCTTTTACCCTGAGGATCATTTTATGAACAGCTGAAGAAGCCAGCCACACATCTTTTGCAACCCCAGAAATTTCAATATGGGTACTCTTCAAATTAAGACAAATTTTTAATTTATTTTCTAGGTCATTCAGTTCTTCTTTCTCTTCTTCACTGAAATGAGAGATAGTCTCATCTACAATTTCTGTTTGAAATTGTTCTTTTGAAATTGCACTTCTCAGCCACTTTTCAGCTTCTTCCACTTCTTTTTTATTTTCACCACAAATCTGCACAACAGCCAGGTCGATTTTCTTTTCCAAAGCCACTTTGGTTTTCTCCTTAGGGAAATGTTTCTCAGAGCTCCAGAATGCTACATTGAAATACATAAATATTGTCATTTAATATTAATCTTTTTTAGCTAGTGCTAAACAGATTCATCTATAACCTGTACCTAAGTGACATCTACTTACATTTACCCACGTTATATGCCTTGGAAACAAATGCTTTGATTCGTGTTGCAGCAGACTTTTCTCTTTTCTGCATGCTTGCTTGGAACACACTCATCAGATGTGGCTGAAAGATGACAACTTTAATAGTTTTCACAGATGTAGCAGAATTCCTTTTTGCAAAGTCAGTTACTGCATCTATCATGGTGTCAGCTACCTCAGCTGGATTGCGGCGTGCCTCTCCTGAAAAAATATGAAGATATTTTGCTCTAGAAAGTGTTAATAACTGTTACAGATTATTAAAATATCTTTAAAAGAACAGGTTTGAATATACCCACACCATCACCTAGATCATAAACAGGTTGAGAATAACATCAGGCTGGCAATTAAGAAAGGTTTCTATGTATCAGGAAAAGAAAGTTGGGCACCACCTTTCCAGTAACAGAAAAATGGAAGTGTCCTTTTGTTGGCTTGGCAACCAGTCAGGTTATGATGTAGATTATATGCTTGGGTAACTAATAGGCCACAGGCCTGCTGCTCAGTGGCCCAGTAGTCCATTCCTTGCTCAAAATGCAAGCCTAGTTTTATTCATGCAAGAGGTTCCCACGTGCATGGGGTGCAGGCTCTGGATTCTCCAGCTCCAGGGGATTTCTACCAAACTAACTGAAAATGAGAAGAGCAAAAAAAAAAAAAAAAGGGACAATCTGGGCATTTTGACAGGCTTGTGTTCCACTTGTATCGATCCTGCCTGTGCAGCTGCTGGCCAGAGTTCCATCACCTACTGATTTCAGCAATGGAGAAGTACCTCCCCTCCCTGGCTACTCTCTGATGAGCTGCTCACATGTACCAGGCTTCAGGTTCTTCAGCAAGCACAGACACCTTTGAATCCCTGTTAGCAAGGAAGTGTTGGCTTTAGAAAACTCATGCTCTTGATGTACTGGATCACTGTAAGGAGTGAAGCTTTTTAGCTTTCATAAGCCTCTAATAACATTTTTAAAGACTGCATATTTCCAAATATATTTTCACCAAATAACAACCTCTCCAGATAAATCAAACTCATCACTTGAGCCCCGAGATCAGCAGAATCACATGCACTGAACCCTTTTCAGAAAAAGGAGACACAGACCTGTTCCAATTGCTGGGAAGGTGACAGAGGTGTACTGCTGCAGTTCACATTCCTGGAGCACTTGGGAAACCAGGGACCTGATATCATTTTGGTAAACAAAATGCATTATTTTTTTGCATGGCAGATTTCCTGCCTGGGTGATGATATAGTTCTTGTCAGTTTGCTGGGCTGAAACATAAGTAGGAGAAAATAATCAACAATTATTCCCAATATAGATGTGTGCTAGTCCTCATTAGGAAATAAGAAATGGCGAGAAATATGCACCAGGATAACTTTTGTGTCTCCTTCCATAAAGTGAGCAACCCCTTCACACAATTTTCTCTTCCAAGGCACAAAAACTTGGTTTATTTTTGTCAAATATTTGCCTCCTTTGGCAAATAAATTTAGTGTGTGCCTTTATTTGTCAGGTTTGCTCAGTAAACTTGGAGAACTTAATGAAGACTGGCACTCTGTCTACACACACAGACAAATATGCCATCTACCTGCAGGCCACCTAACCCATATTACCCTCCTGGCCTGTGCAAGAACAGCTTGTTTACCTTGGATCTTTTCCACATAATTCTTTTCCTTTGGTTGGTCTTCCAAGGTGACCTCCACACCTGCATATTTCCCACTTCCCTTATTTTCTGGTGTTTTAAACCACATACTCATCCATCTTTACTCCTCTTTCATTATAGTTGCTGTCCAACAGCTGTATTTGGCCTACAAATAGTTTCTCTATTAACATTTTGCCAGCATCATCCCTTGCTCATGGCTCTGTTTGATGTTGACTATGGTTTTATCAAGGAAATCTTTATTGGAATTAGAGGATAATAATAACAATAGATTTGGATCTTTATGTATGCTTAGAAGTTATCTCCTCCTGAATATTTTACTTTTCCTTCCCTCATTACATGTTTTACAAATATCACATTATCTGATTAAAAACTAGTTGCTGTAACAGAGTGTGTAATACAGATGGAACTACAGTAGTCAGAGTAACACCTTTGGAAAGGTCAAAAATGTTGTACCATACCTAGTACACCACATTCATCTTCAACTGCTTTTCCAGCACCATTCAGAATTGCTCTGGAGACACCTTAAATGAGAAGAGCAACAGGGATCCACTGTTACTGCTGTTAAAGTCCCATCTAAGGCAGAGCTGTATGCCTCATCACATCTAAATCTCAGTTCTGATAATAGTACAGATTATAAATTTAAAAGACTGTAGCCAAAATTTTAGCCTTATCTGCTTTTTCAATTCAAACTGCTTCGAGTACCTAACAAGTTTCACTAAGGTCAAAACCTCCCTGAAGTTTGTCTCCTCCTTTAGTCTGAGAGGTGCTCTATAAAAAGGAAATTAGTTTCCCTTTCTGCAAGGGAGTCTTAAGCATGCTGTCCTGTAACATAGATAAACAAGTGAATAAAGTTCAGACACTTCCTAATTGAACTTTTGTACCCCAAGAAGCAAAACAGAAACTACACTGTGAAACAAATAAAAGGGCTTAAAGTACTGAAGAAAAATACTTTCTGTTCTTCTTTCCCAGCCCTTCCAAGCACGCACACTTTTTTCACACATAATATTGATGAAAATACCTGTTTTGAGGTTGAAGGCTTGGTTTGTTATGTTTACAATGACATCTCCCTCCTCCTTGGTAATATCACCTTCTGCCACCCGGAACACGATGGAGCCAATTGTCATTTCAGGCACATTGTGTGCTGAGGTTGAAGGTACAGCAGAAGAAGCTGCAGGGAAAGAAATACAGACCCTGAGCAGAAAGGAGGGATTGGGTACAATGCCTACAGAGACCACAGTTTGGCTACAGACTCAGCCTGTGGAAAGGATTGCCTGCCATGCTAACTGAAAATCATTCTTTATCACACGAGTCTGTACTCCACCTGCATTCATTGCCATCATTTCTATCATGGCAGGATGGCAGGGAAAATGTGTTTTGCTGCACACTTGTTATGCAGACACTACTTGGTGACATTTTACCATTGCAAAACTCCAATGTAAGAGAGCAGCAAACTTTCTAAGTCTCACCTCCCTCGCTCCTGTGTCTCATAGAGTTTCCAGGCAGGTTCTCTACTTCTTGAAAAGGTGCAACTTTTTCGCATGTGTTATTTGTAAAATTATAATTAAGTTTTCAATATGTAACTCATTTTTCTATAGGCTGCAGTTCCATTAAGCAAGACATTTGAGTTTGGTTTTGCTATTCATCTGAACATACATAAGGGTATTTCAAAGAGACCACTTCAACACACATACCCAGGATCTCACCTGCCTTCCCAGGACAGAGGAAGACACTGCCTTGGTCACAGTTTAATCTACTGCTGCAGCAATAAAAGAAAAAGCACTGCTGATGCCCGTGACACTTTATAACTTCTGTTGTTCCTATTTGCAGGGGCACTATCCAGATAAAGAATCACAGGAACACTTTTTTCCTTAACATCTCCTACACTATTTCAGACATAACAGACACTCAGCCTGAAATAAGGCCTTTACAGCAGCCACTCAGACTTTGGGAATGACATACTAACCAAGCAACTACCTAAATATCCATAATGAACGCATTCCCTGGAATACTTAAAAAAAACCAGTAGGCACACAGTTTCTGTGAATAAACCTTACCTGTGCTTGGGCTAGCGTCATTTGGAGCAGGCTTCTCTCCATTAACAGCTACAGATCTTTTTTTAAGTTCATCTGAAAATTCCTAGAGAATGTAATTACAATCAACCCCTGTAGAAGTCTTCACACAGTAAAAATAAAGGTTTGAAAAGCAAAGCTACAAATATTTAGTAGGAAGAATTCAATGCAAATTACTTCACATCATCTGCCACAATGCTGGTGGCAAGTCCTGACAGATGTTCTCAGAGAGCAAGGCTGCCTGGCGTGAGCAACACACAGAATCACAAATAACTGAGCCAAAGCCACATGGGTGGCTTTTACCATTCCACAGGGGTAGAGCAGCAGAAGGCATCCTTGCAGTGAGAGATTAGTTCATGCTAGCTCAGCTCTTACAGGGAATGCCATTCTCTGTGCACAATAGCTCAGGCTTTGATGCAGTAGCCTTCAAGTTTAGCCTTTCAAAAAGTATCAGCTCTTGCACAAAGTACAGAAGGCAACAGATGTAGGAACACTTACCTGAACATCAATTCACAGTGTGACTGCTCTCTTTCAGTGTGAAATGAGTAACTTGAGTGTGGATATAGAAATTTATGCTAATGGGATATTGAAGAGAGGGTGATGGAGAATACTTTTATGTTTCTACTGGAGAAGTTTACAGCACAGCAATCCTAACACAAAGATTCCTCCTAAAAAGACACCAGCACTCCATTAAAAGCATACCTATTTGCCAAGAGTGCAGGCATTGAAGCAGTAGTTACAGCAAACTTGTCTGACCTACCGACTTAGAATTAGGTGAGTTCATGAAATAAAGAGTAATTACACTTTTGTATGTATTAATCTCAGGAAACAGAAAAGGATAGGAAGGAAGCAGGACTGTACTTGATATGTTGGTGACCATGGGAGATAGAACTAAAAAGACAACCTTCAGTATAGATGAGACTGTCAGCAACCTTTTCCTTTAGTATAAGAACAAGCACCTTGCAGATTATTTGAATATCATCAGATAGCCAAGTATCATAAGACAGACTCAGATATACCATAATATAATATAGGAAACCACAGTAACTCACCTGAATATTAGCAGTGTCTTTTGTGTGCAACAGGAAGTGAACTTCTTCAAGAGAATTTACTCTTTTTTCTCTACTGAATTCAAACACTTTGTCAAACAATAATTTAGCAACAACAGATCTTGGGAATTCTAAATTCCCTGTCCCAATTGCTGGAAAAGTAATTGATTTCAAAGACAGTTCTTCAGCAATCTCCAGGCATTTTGTGATTATGTCACCCAAGACCTGTAAAGCACAATTATTTTTTCAGTTACTGGAGGTATTTTTTCCCAGTATGTGTAATGTAACACTTTCCCTTTTGGCTACCTCTTGGTATTAAAATACAATTAATTTCATACATAAGGAATTCACAAGGAATTTATTAGTCAATGAGGGATCAGCCCACAGTTAAAAAAGAATGAGTAAAACTCTCTCATCTTCTATGAGACTGTCTCCCTTTTCAGAGGAAAAGTGGCATTAAACACACTATAAATCCCAGAAAACTTCTGGCAAATAAAGACCCCTTTACCTTTGAAGGTGTGTTTTTCTGGGACCACATAGGTACCACAGCATGAAGCACAACACTGCAAGCCAGATTGTAACCTTTAGTTTTCAACACAGATCCTTCCTCAGGCATTCTTCCTCCACCTTCTTTGTTCAAACCTGTCTGAAGCATTGGCCCTGCCTTGCTTAGCAAAGCTTTACCAAGTGGCCCTTTGTCAAGCTGGAGATCTTTGCCAACGCTGACGACAACAATGGATGTCTGAAAAACACACAAGCAAAAACTCTAGCTTGTAAGTATCACATTTAAATATTCCACTGGATATCCAAATACAGCCTGCCTGATGGTCTACAAGGTCAATTTTTGGGACAACAACCAGAGAAAACAAAGTTTGGGAATAAATCAGAAATTATGCCCAATTCTAATATCATGAGCCTGCCCAAGGAAACACAAAACTGAGTTAACTATTAAATTAAAATCAGCCTAATGGGAGTGACAATTCTGTATTCCTTGTTTATTCATTCTACCTTAATCTGAAAAACATTTGTGCAAGTTTGTTCTCAAGGAGAGGCTCACAAACCAAAATGTGAGTTCACTGAGGTAGGCAGGGCCTCCTGTACATGGCTGGTTTAGGGGGACAAGCAGACACTGAAGACAAACAAGACTTGGGGTAATTTAAGGAGAAAGAAATGAGAAAGGCAGTAACTTATGAATGAGAGAAATACAAAGGGCACTGAACATTGCAAAAAACCCTATACTTAGCTCCTCAGGAAGGGCTTCATACACATTTTCACATATATTCTGCCCTGGCCAACTGGAGGAGCTGCATGCACAAGGTGTGGGAGGCATCCATCCATTCCTTAGAGGTTTTGCAGAAGGGTCCTGGACAGAGCTGCTTCCAGTATTGGCAATCCCAGTACAGTACCTATCAGCCAGCTAACAGAAATTCAGTGCAGGACGCAATCAGAAATCAATTATCAAAATCACTGGTTCTCCACAGGAAGTGCAATACCAACTGCATGTTTCATGTCAGTTGTTCATCGATGACGTTGGTTTCGTGTTTGTTAGTTTTTAAAAAAACACAAAAGAACCCACTTTTTATTTCACAAGGAGGTAATTTAGAACACTTACTGCAGCATCTTCAATGCTTCCTGTTTGCAGCATGATGTTAAGGCCTTCCTCAGTTGTTATGAAGGGGACGTTCTTAATGCGCTTAGAAGTTCTCCACTGCCTAGGGTGAGGAACTGTACTGACACGATAAGGTGACCTGTAGGAAGCTGAAGATTCTGAAAACACTTCTTTAAATGCCTTAAGGAAAGCCCGAATGTTATCCTGTGCAAAACCCACAAGATGAACCTCCTTCAAACTCCCATTCCCCTTGGACTCTTCCAAGGTCTCCTTGATGGAGGATACAATTAAGTAAGTACACAGTTCCATTGGGAAGCCAAAAATCCCTCCACTTATAGCAGGCAGAGCTATGGAATGATGTTTGTGTGCTTCAGCTAGTTGTAGACATTTTTTCACTGTCTTCCTCAACAACGACACGCACTTTTGTGATTCCTTCTCGTTCCACCTGGGCCCGACAGCGTGGATGACGTTCTTGCAGGGCAGCTTCCCGGCACGTGTGATCACTGCACAGCCGGGCTGCAAACTCCCGAGCTTCCTCACCAGCTCATCACACTCCTCCTGCAGTGCTGGCCCAGCTGCTCTGGACAGCGCATCAGCCAGGCCACCAATGTGTTTTAGGTCCTCATTAGACGCATTCACCACAACATCAACAGGGTAGTGACACAAGTCAGCTTCAAAAAGCCCTATTGTAGTTTGACCCACAGTCTCCAGCATATAGATGTTGCTTCTGTCACTGTGTTGTTTCTGTTCTTTCAGCTGTTCTTCTGGCTGCTCTTCCAGTAGGACTAAACAATTGAACATTTCTTTTATATGGGGGGCCAAAAGGTGTGCTTGCTCTTCTATATAAGCCTTGGCTCCTGGCAAGTCAATTACCACACGCCTCAAATACAGGCCAGATAGAATTTGCTTAACTAAGGTGACTCCCTCCAGCACTTTTGTCTTCGGCCCACTCAACGTTATGACTTCACAGTTTTTCTGTGTGCTAAAATCAACTTTCACACCTTTTTTTGGTAGGTCAGCCCAATCACTGACCTTCTCTTTCTTAAAAAACTTTATGAGTGCCATTTGCTTTCCTTCAATGACCTTTTGCACATGTGTGTTTTCAGCTATAAAGTGGGAAAGTTCCTCAAAGGCTTTTGCTACGGCTTCAGAAAGACCAGCAATCATGATCTGAGTCTCTGCCTGGGTGACTGCTACAGCTCCATTAGAGCAGGTTTCCTTGGCTAACATCTGCCAATCCTCCTTCTGGAGAACTGACTCATCCTCCAAAGTAATACTTTTGTAGTCCAGTTCTTTCTTTATTTCTTCCTCTGCTTTTAGCAGATCTTCAGGAGCATTCCCTTTCAGGATGATCTCTCCTGCATCAATCTCATAAAAGACATTAATTTGTTTTGATATAAACAGGCTCTGTGACAGGGCTTCATTATCAATATGCTCTAAAAACTGAAAAATGTTAGGGTGGACATCAATTGTTTTCTTTGCCATTTTGTGTATGTGATCAAGTATTTCTCCTTTTACTTTGTAAACTTCCTCAGGCACTCCGGATAGGTTAATACTCTTCTGTAAATTATCATAAGTAATTTGCAGGTCTGGGAACTCTGTACGAAATTTTTCTTCAAGACCAGTAATCCGTAAAATTCCATATTCCCCTGGATTCACTGTCTTGACTTTCAGTTCAGTTCTTTGTTTTTCTCTTTCAATTTCTCTGCTGGCCTTTTCAATCAGAAGCTTCAGTTCTTGTTCAACCTTCTTCACAACTTCTTTTTCACCTACTAGAACATGTAAATCCTTGGAAATATTTGGGATCATCAGAACTTCATCATGGGGAAAGCTGTTCCTAATGGCTTCCCACACCTCTGTGCTTACTTGACATTGAATTGCTTCATATTTTGATATGGTGTGTGAAAATGCTGTGGAAACATCTTCTTTCCATGCCTTAACCAATCGAGATACTGATCTCTTCCGCTCAGAAAAAATAGCTGAAGGATGCAAATTGACTTTTGGATCTGCACAGAGGGTGTCAGGCCACACTGGCACACAATTACACTTTGCCATTTCATGATCTATTGCCTCAATTAAGCTACTATTTACTTGCAAATAATTCCAGATATAGGGATCCAGAGGCAATGTAATTGGATCTGGTTTCTTTATCTGCGGCCCTTCCTTTCCATATAGAGCTGTTTCCAGTGAGGTGTAGTAAGGATAGACAAAGATTGGCGTTTTGTTGAGTGAATGCTTCTTTGCCAGGATATTTTTTACATCTAGAACAAACAAACAACCCCATGAAGTTATTAATATCAGCACTTAAGATATTCTCTTTTGTTTTGGGGCTTTTTCATTGCTTGGGGGTTTTTAAACTGTATTTTCTATATAATAATGTTTGTTATTTTTAACAGTATTTTTAGATTAATTTCCTCCAGTACCCAAATAGAAATAATTCCAGATTTTTGAAGCAAGGAGGCATTTCTCTAGAAAATCCACGTTTTGGTCTCTAAATGAGAGGTTCTCAAAAAAATAAGGGCTCTGCATTTCTGCATTACCTTTATAGTCACCAAATGTAATGATAGCTGCATCTTCATCAGGCAGCTGTTGAACATCCACTACCTGTGCACCACCACCGTACTTCTCATTTTCAAAGTAGACAGTTATATAGTGACTGGGGGTGTTGGGTGGTATATTTTCAGCCCTAACACTTTTTGTTTGCTCAAGGCACCATGCAGTAATGTTTTGTTTCCTTGCTCTGTGGTTTTGATTCAGCTTTTTAGCAAATTCCTCTGCATCTAGAAGGAGAAAGGAGAAGAAAAAAGTAAAGATCAAACTCGGAGCTTGTTTTTCTACCATGACGTTAGCAGACTATCACCGTGTGCACTGATCAAAGCACTGGATCACAAAATCAGCTCAGAGCTGCCCATAAAGCTGTTTCTTTCCACATATTCAGTATCTGTCACTTAGTATTCCCCTCACGGTTGATCACAATTGTTGATTACAATGACCGCAGCCAAATTTGCCACTAGTTTTCCTACTGACTGTCACTGGGTTTCTTTAACTCCAGCAGAAAACAACATCAGGTTCATTTTTGGGCTGTGGCTTTGTACACAACTAGTAAGACACAAGTAAACAGTTCAAATTGTCTCAATTTTATGATAAATACATTCTCATTTTAGCTATTCCCCCCCTGTCAGCCTCACAATAAAAGACAGTCAAATCACTTTTCCATCTGTCAAGGAACAACAGTTAAGTTTCTTAAAGATCTACTTATTTCCTAAAGGCTACACCAAAAAACAAAGGACTGAAGCATGACTCGGGAGACAAATAATTTCTAAGGCAGAAAAACCTACACCTTCTCTGAAGGAGTTTTTGGCAAGGACAGCTTTTACTATCTTTCTGTTCTCAAACCAAGTACATCCTTCACTGCTTGTTTTAAGTTATAGTTTGGTTTTAGTCCTACCTGTTGTGTTTACTAGCTCTCTTTCTGACTTGCACTGGCCTTTATACCTCACACATAAAGGTTATGGCATTAACTTCAGTAATGTGAATCCTCCTTTAAAAGGACATAATATCAGATCAAACCTTAAAAATATGAAAGATAATACTTCCGGCTTAATCTCACTCACACACATGCATGCAAACATGTAGCTAATAAAAAGAGCTGCAACTCTGACTCCTTCTTACCAGTATTTCCAGTAAAAGTAACTACAGCAGCAGATAACTCAGGTATAATTTCCACACTGAAGTCACCATCCTCCTCTGACAAGCCACTGACATTCTCTACCAGCATAATTAACATGCAATCTTTTATTGTGTCCTTCACATTTTTCAGCACAACTGCAGTGGGAAGCAGGGATCCTTCAGAGTTCTCCACTTGGCAGGACTCTTGGGAAATCTCCACTTGCCATGGCTTCACAATCAGATCAATCTTAGTCAAGCAATGCTTTCTTTGCAAAACTTCTTGGGCATCTAGTCCCACAGAAAAACAGAGATGTCACAGTAGAGTAGCATGTCAAATAATAGCAATAATATACCATTTTTGCTTGGAGTAATGCTCAGAGAGAGATCCTGCACCAGCAAAGGCCTGTTTTTAAAAGGGAGCTTAAGCAGTGTAACATCCATAACATACCTTGCTCATTCTGAAAGGTGATGATCACTTGGTCATCCTTTTTGACATAGGACTCAATGGTCCCCCCACCAGACTTCCTTTTATTTTCAAAGTATACTTCTAAAATCTCATCTTCTATTTCCTCCCCAAAGGCAGTGGTTACTACTACAGCAGAATTCCTAGAGGTTGTTTTCTTGGCTTCCAATTTCTCACATGACTCTGAAATAAAAGATCACATCCTAATGCCTTAGGCAAAAGTTAAGAAAAAAACCAAGCTTCCCATCTTCCAAGCTTTCGTGCCACTTTTTGTTCAGATCACACTCAGGGTCAGGGAAAAGAGCAGGGTAAGAACCCAAACAAGTTAAGCAGATCACTAGTGGGAGTTGCCGTATCAACAGGTAGGGAGGAAATGCTTCAGTTCATCACCAGCAAGGACAGCAGAAGATAGAAAAGTTTCTTCACAAACACACAATGAGGGGAACCAGTGCTCCCCATTCACAGTTCAAACATAGCTGTGGGTCACCTGGGGTCTATCCTTGCTGGCTGCCACAGCTGCTCAGGTGTACCTGGGGTACACAGCTCCCGGTGCTCCGGCACAGGGCTGCCCCAGCAAGGCTGGCAGCACCTGGGAAGGTCTGGGTAGGGACAGCCTTAGCCAGAAAAAAAGGCCAGCATCCACTGCTGTCCCCTAAGGAACTGACCTGTCTGAGGTGGCCAGTGAAGCAGGGGCTCTATAGGAACTCACAGAAAGGAAAAAATACATTTCTTTCTTTTAGCCCGGGATCACAATTCTTACACTACATTAGACAAATAACACAAGCCACAAGGGTGACCAGGGCACTGCTGCAGAAAGGTCCAGAAAACCAAAGGAGCAAGAATGCAATGGTCACCACTAAATATACTCACCTATCTTCTTCTGCTGAGTACACACAGGAGTTTGCTTATTCTGACAGATGGGAAGAGACACCTGGGATTCATTAACTAGAGATAAATGACAACGGTTTCTCAGTTGCTGGGTACTTCAAGAAGAAAATGGACACAATAATGTACACCCAGGAGCTAACAGAGCTTGAATTAAGTTTCCTTTGACACTGTCAGAATCACAGACTTCCAGATTCCTCTTTTTAAACCGTATGTTGAACTGGTTACAGAAAGACTGAGCTCAAGAAGCCTCAGGCATAATGTCAGAACAGTCATGCTGCACGAACCACCATGGGCAGGTCCTGCCATGCACTACAGCATTTTCCTCACACAAAAAACTGTACTGAACATAGTAAGTGCTGAGAACATCAGTCCTTGGGAGGAAAATGGCTTTAAAAATGAGACCTCTGGAAGAACTTCTGTCAGGATGCGTTTGACCCAGCATGACTGCTCAGCTTCCTAGTTTAGAACAAGAGGAAATGCAGCTATATTAGAAAACAAAGGACAATGGTAAGATTGACCAAACTGCTTTTCCAGCCTGTGCCATCAGCCCTCACCTGTGCAATCACCCAACTATGCACAAGCAGGTACTTTAAAAGCAGAGCTTAGCCAGCTGTGTGTCTATTAGCCCTGTGTATGTGGATTACTTCTGTGTGTACCGATAGTTACACATTGATTAGCTATGTATTGGCCACGTCTGTGTATTGATTAGTCCTGTGTGTGTGTTATCAGCCAGATGTGTATTGAGCAGCTGTGCGTGTCCTGATTGTGCAGTGTATGTGTGTGTGCGTCTGTATTAGCCGTGATAGTGTAGTCGGTCTGTCCGGTGCCCGGGATGTGGCTCGGGGGCTGCACCTTAGGAATTCCATCGTGTTTGGGACTCGGGAAGTGAAGGGGAGCGCTGGGAAGAAGAATCAAAGCGCTACAGCGCCGTTCGGCCGGCCCGGCCAAGCAAGCGGCTCCGCCTGCTTCCCCATCCCAGCTCCTCCGCAGGGCTCCCCGGGCCAGCGCCCCGCCAGCCCCGGAGCGCCCCGCCGCTCCTGCCGCAGCTCCTACCTGGCTCCTCGGTCCGGCCGGCCGGTCCCGCCTCCTGCGAGGGAACGAGAGGAGCGCTCAGCCGCGGTGCCCCCGCGCCGCCCGGAGCCGCGCCCGCCCCTCCGCGCCCGCCTCACCTGCGCGGGGCCGCCGCCCGCGGGCAGCGCGGTGACCTGCAGCGACAGCCGCTGTCCGGACCCCCACACGAGCTCGTGGACCGGCCGGCTCAGCACCCGCTCCCTCACTGCCAACACACCGGGCACCGCTCAGGGGGATGCGGCCGCCCCCCGCCCGTCTGAGCCGCGGGGCAGCGCCATCACCCCTCACCCCTCCCGCCCGCTCACCCTCCGGGCAGGCGAAGCAGACGAGGACGTGCCCGGCCCCGGGGTCGCTCGCGGCTCGCAGCTCGCACTCGCCGCCGCCCGAGCGCTTCTGGCTCTGGAAGTAGCAGAGCAGCTTCTTCCTGAGCGCGGGCGGCGGCTCGGCGGGGCCCCAGTCCCCTCGCACCAGCAGCGGGAAGGAGCACGGCCCCGCCATGGTCGGCCACCGCTCCTCTCCTCGCCCGCCGCTTTCGCTTTCACTTCTCGGCCGCGGAACCCGGGATGCCGGGGCTCCGCCCAGTGCCGGGCACAGCCCTCCTCCTCCGGGCCCACCGGGACGGGCGCGGCTCTCGGGCCCCGCCGCGCCTCCTCTCGGGGCAGGACAGGTCTCGCTCCGCCCCCGGAGCGCGCCCGGGCTGCTCGGCCCCTTGTGCCCGCACAGAGCCGCACAAGAACCGAGTGTCACCGTGTTTTCAGCCTCTCAACTTATAATGGCTAACCACTGGCTAACACTTGCTCTCCTTGACTCATCCTTTCAAATGAAGTCATGATACAAAGTAAAATTACCACTTCCATCATTCTTTGCCAGAGCCGCTTCCACAACCGTTGAAGGTTGCAGTGGGTGTCTACTTCAGATCAACTTTTCAGCTAGCTGAGAAGTTTTCAACTAAGTGCTCAGGACTTCCTCTTGCAAAGGTTTGTTTTCAGCCATTTCGTGCTGTGTATTTTACCCTTGTGGCCAAATATGGGACAAATATAGTCTCCTAATGCACTGTCCTCCCACAAGTAGCCCAGATACATGCTCTCCCTCCCTTGCTGTAACTCTGAAAAAACTCATGACTGTGACTGTAAATTGACTAAATTTAATTCTAACCTATACAACTATGATTAGAAAATAAAGGTCTTCTGTACAGCTGGTTAAAGGATAAAGGCTTCAGCAGCTCTCCATGACAGCCACCAGGACTCTGCTGCACAATACATTCCCAATTCTCTGCCGCTGGGGTTGGGGGGTGAGTGAGTGGCTGTGTGGTACGTAGCTGCTGGCTGGCGGTGAAGCACAGCTTGTTTCCATGTGCAGAAAAGCTCAGTCACTTAGAAAAAACTGGAATGTTGCTATCTTACTGCATGGAAAAGGGAGGGAGGACACGGAATAATGCAAAGTATTTGAACAAATGCAGTAACACAAAACCAGGGCTGGAAAGACATCCCAACTCACAGGGAAACCAAACGGTGCCCACTCCTACTAAACCTGAAAGTCAACGTGGCAAAGTTGTACTGCCCATTCACAACGTGGGAATCTTAAAATTATAAAAAAAAAGTAGTAAAATTTTTAAAAGGGGGTGGCATGGAGTCCAAACTGCTCCAAAACATGGTGTTGCAGGGAAGCTCCTAAATATGAAAAATATATACAGCTCCATGTATTGCAAAAAGGAGGAAAAACCTGTACAGAAGAAACACACAAAGTATTTTCATATTTTCTTTATTAGTTGTGCTCAATAGCCTTAGAGAAATGGTTCAACTTACTAAAAATGATGTCTGTGTGACATACCACCACACAGGTAATTAGCAGGTTATTTAGGCACTGCAGAGTATCTTTATTATACAATTTAAACCTACATTGGATGCAATTGAGAGAATACAGTTTTATAATTGAAAAACCGATTTAGAAGTTGTATTTAAGTTTAAGCACAATGGCAGGCACAGAACCTGGAGCTCACTATTAGATATGACACTGTTACTTCCCATTTACTCCAACACAGCTCTCAGTATTCAGCACTTCTGCAGAGCTAAGCATCCATGTAGCCCCTTGTACATGATCCATAGCTAATTTCACATACAAAACCCAAATCACTGAGGCCATTTCTACCATGAAAAGAAGCAAAAGTCCATAGCCTTATCACAGCTAACACTGTCATAGCTGCATACAAATTTTTGATTAGATGGGTTACATGATGCCAGCCATGCTGGCAGACATCATAATGCAAATCTAGGAGAAGTGTTTCATCTAATAAAAGCCAGTAGTGGATCTAAAGGTTCTGCAAATTTGTAAAAGTTATGGGGAAAGTTCAAATCAGATTTGCTAGTAAAGCAAGATATACAAAGTGCAAACTCACAAGAACTAAATACTGTAAAAGCTATATATAGAGGAAAGTAAATTATTTGTGAAAAGAACATACATGGTTTGATGAGAAAAAATTACTTTTCTTACCTAACTGTGAAATAAAAGTGATTTAAGTACAGTAGTTAAACAAAGTAACTTCCCTCAGAGCTTGAGCAGTACATTAACTGCTGTATGTTTAGTCATTACACTTAAAGAGTTGAGAGTTGATAGATTTTCTTATTCAATTCCTTTCGCTTTCAATTCTGATCGAACGCGCTGCAGATAAGAAGAATCCGGGTAACCAAACCTAGGAAAAAGAGATAATTGTTTGGGCTATTTCTGCAATGAAGAACTTGACAAAATCTCTTCAAAATCTTTTTAGAAATCTCTTTACAAATTTTATGCAGTTCTTGCCCTAGAGAGAAAACAGACCCATACTGCCAGTCACAGAAGTGACACAGACAGCATAAAGCTACAAACTTAAGGAGCTGCTACATTTTGTTGTCCAAGTTGACAGTAAGAACTTAAATGAAGTTCAAAGTGTCAAAGTGTCATAGTGTCAAAACTGCCTGGGGTGTCCCTTGGAAATGAGAGGGTGTTTGGGTATAGTATTTTAAAAAGAAAATCAGACCTGAAGAATATCCAAGTCAGCATTCAAATCAGAAACATAATGGCTGGCACCCTTGGACTTGAAGTAGTGCAACACCAGAACTGCATATGAAGCAAATGATATACAAGAGAGAGAATTTGCACAGAGGATAAAGTAAAACTGATACTTTTTGCTCTTTTAATGATCCTAGCCCAGTCAGGAGGATCTAGACACAAGCCTTTAGAGCTTGCAGGACACCACCTGCCCCTTAGAGGCTGCAACAAGCTTAAGGACTGGTCCAAGATTCCCTCTTGTCTCTGCTGCAGGCAGCTCACGCTCAGCACTGGTGATTCCTCTTTTCATTTAAGGGCAGCAAGTCCTCAAGGAATACTGGATGCAGCTGTCATCAACTGAGAAAATCCTCTGACAGCGTGAATGGACAAAATGGGGTAACCTTTTTTATGGCTGGGGCTGTCACTGTGTCCTGTGCTCTGACCCACTAAGTGCTGCACAACTCATGGCTCCTAGCATCTAAAAGGACTGACCATATCTGTACTACAATCTCACTTCTTCTGTTAGCTCTCTTAAGCAGAATTTCAAATTGTGTTTTATAAAGTCCAGGTGACATCTTTACTGGGATCATAATGAACCAGCACCTCCTGATGCAGAACAGCAGGTAACAGGAGAGGCACAGATCAGTCCAACCTTAGATGTCATCAAGAGCTCGTTGTCCTGTAGGTTCTAATCAAAGCAGTTATTAACTAAGTGCCTTACAAACTCATTGGTGAATGAGTAGTCTGAGGGGCAGCAGAACACTACGCTAATCCTTGTTCCAACTGTCCAAACAGGGAAAGGTGATTAACATCTGGTTACATAGAGCATTCCACAATCAGTGTTAGTGACAAAATCTGAAAGCTCTAAATGTGGAAAATGTTCAAGGCAGTCTTCCTGACACATCTGAGTAACAACAGTATTGCATAAAGACAGGACTGCTTACTTGGTAGGTCCTCCCCTCATAGAAGTTTTGTGGTGAATATCATTCCATGTGATAACATTCTGTGCACCAGTAGTATGTGACTGCCCCACTGTGAAAATCAATTTTTGGTTAAAGGCCCTTTTGAGGAGCTGCAGAATTTCTCGCCCTTCCTCAGTGTCAGGTAAATACGCTGTTCGGAATTCTGGCCCATAACGCTGCCCTGGGTTTGGATGGCTGCTCTGTTTTGTAGAAAAACAAAACAAAAACACATTGTATATCATAAATCATTCTGAAGGACATAGCATGACTGATAACTGATTCCAAGTTTTTTTTCTCTTTAAATACTTTCTTTCATACAAATTTAATTCACACTTTCTTGTCATCGCTCATGCATCCATTGTTATTTTTAAATCTGGTTTTCCCTCTTTTCTCTCCCAAATGCCTGGCGCTGCACCTGTGACCTTTTAATTTACTCCATTCTCAGTCCTAGTCACAAATCCAAGCACATAACATAGGGAGATTTCACATCTGGAAAGCCCTTACCAAGCCAGCCACATATTTAGATTTGTACGCTGGTGTTCACAACAAAGCAAACAATCCAGAAATGCTCATTATACTTCCAAAACTTTGCTTATATGATATCACTGCATAGATTTCAGTTCAGTTATTCCTACTGTACAAATTAAAGACAGGTACCTCTGTCCTGGTGCACATAAAATAGAGGCTGATCATCTGACCATTTAATTCCTACTGTATTTACTTAATCATTCCAAAAAATACTGAATTAAACACTTGCAGAATTGTACAAAACAAAGAAATATCTTCCCTGAACATGTATTAAAGTAACGGGAAAATTGTTAATTTTATATTCAGTGTTGGTTTTGTTGTGGGAAAAGTATCTTTAAGAAATATTTAAGTATACTTACAGTTTGAATACCACCTTTCATATTATACTCAATTACAATAGTGCCACAATTGGGATAACCAGGAAGAGACATATCAATTGTTGTATCTGACATTGTTCCCTCCGGTTGGTTTCCTGTCAGGACTCCACAGACAGTATTACAAACTGGACAAGCTTGTTTGTAAGTCATGGCTCTGTCAATGCAAATTTTGCAAAATGCATGTTTGCACCTTTCTAGGATTTCTTTATTTTCAATTGTATCCCTGCAAATAGGACACTCATCATCTTCTTTTTCTTCTGTCTTTGCCTGAGTCTGTCCTTCAGAAGAAAGATTATTCTTTTGCCTAACACTGGACTTCTTAAATGCTCCTGTAGCTTCTTGAGAGCTGAGGTCAAAGGACAGTGGTGCTCTATTTCTAATTTGTATCCCTTCAGTGTTAAGAAGGGACTTAATGTTCTCTTCAGCAGCATAAAGATGGTCTGGTAAACCCCTTATGATTAACTTATCTTCATTCTTCTTAAGTTCTACATTAAGATCTTCAAATTTCTTTGTATTAAGTAGCACGTTTAAAGTTTTCTTCTGATCTTCTGAAAGCTTCACGTTGATGATTTTTTCTCTTAACATTGCAGAGGCACTCTGAAATTCACTGATGAAACTTTCAGTAGCATGTGATGACATATCAGGAGTTTTGGATTTAGGCCTAAATATTATGACCTTCTGGCCATATGAATTCTCTTTTATTTTTACCAGTGTATCAAATTTGCCATTTATGTTTTCAATTTCTTTGCTTAGTACGGCTTCCAACAATTTAAACACAGAAGCATCAACTTCAACTCCACTCCTGTATTTGTACCATGCAGATGATATTTTCATATTCTTTTCAGCTTGGCTGTTCTCACCTTCCTCTGCTAGAAATTTTTGGGCAGCTAAAATCTCACTCCTTGGACCACGGAGTAGCAACTTATTCCCTTCCTCTTTAGCAAGAAGATTTCTAAACTTTTCATTTAATTTCATTACTGTCTCTTCTAATGTGTAACTGTTTGTTATGGGAACTATTTCCTCTGTTAGATTTTCTGTAGCTTTCTGAAAAGTTCTGATAAAAGAATCACTAGCTGCTTGTAACGATGCAGGACTTTGATCAGAAGATATGTATATTAATGTGTTATCCTCCTCATGACCTTTGATTCCTATACGTGCTCCAAACCTTTTCTGTAGTTCTTCGATTTTTTCTTTGCGGGTATGACTAAAATATTCATAGAGAGTTGTCACAACTGGAATCTCAACCATTTCTTCAGTATTCAGGCCATTTTCATCCTTCAAACCATTCTTACATTCAGAATGTGAAAAATCATGGTTTAGGTCTTTGCCTGCAAGGATATCTTCAAAATAGTGGTAAGCTTTTTCAATATCTGTAAAATCTCCTGTCAATTTCTCAGAGCCATCCACGCCAGGGTTTCCTTCTCTCTTTAAGTTTGGACACATAATGGTAATTTTCTCCCTTTGGTCTTCAGTGAACATACTGGTATTCAAAGTAGCAGACACTGTAAGAAATATCTAAAGAAAAGAATACATCAACATTAGTTTTCTCTAAGGTTCTCTGCTTGCTACTTCTGTATTTTCAGCAAGGAGAAGCTCTGTCCATCCCAGCAGTGCCAGATTACTACACACAAGTTTGCACACAGTATTTCTTTTATGTCACATAACTAACAGTACAAACAGGTGAGTAACACAATCTACTTCTAAGTCAGCAGCAAAAATGAAATGCCTTAATGTCACCAGCATTGCAGGAGGAAAGACAATAACTCTGCTACTTAGGCTGAGACTGTGACCAGCACTCTCTGCTCCCAACCTCTGACAACAGAGTTAGCAGAACTAAAGGCTGGCAACGTCTGTGGCTGAGCTCATTGAGTTAGGTGCTTTTCCCATCATTACCAGGCCCTAGAAGCCCTGCACACCAAGCAGACAAAGCAAACAGACAAAGCAGACAAAGCAAACAGATTTTCTTCTTTCCCTCCCTAGCACTCTCAAGGTTTCTGGGCACCAGGCTGACTGGTGCCCTCCTTACTGGCCTTGATGGTCCTGGACACCCTGCACCCAGGTGCTGTTGGGCACATCCCAGAGCAGGCAGGTTTAATGGCACGGCACTGCCTACAAGATCAGTCAGTTACAACTCCTAACTGGGAATTCAGGCCACATCTGTGGCTGGATAGTGAAAGCCAGAAGGACCCCTCAGCAGCCAGGAAGACCCCCAGTGCTCTCTGCTTCCTTTGAGGACTGACTGGATGACCCAGATGCTTCTATGTGTTTTCAAGTCTAGATTGTGATTGTTCTATCAATACAGCAACCCAAGTATTAAGA
The DNA here is from genome assembly GCA_003676055.1 of Chloebia gouldiae. Lineage (NCBI taxonomy): Eukaryota > Metazoa > Chordata > Aves > Passeriformes > Passeridae > Chloebia > Chloebia gouldiae. Next base: position 12,273,146 of record QUSF01000012.1, read on the forward strand.
TATGACATGATTTGCAGAGAGTCCAGGTGACCAGAAACCATAAGCAAAGCTGTGCAATCAAACACAGTACTACACTACTTACAAAACTGTTCTACACTGATTCTGCTTGTAGAAATCCTGTGGTATTCTGATCATTAACTCTATGCTTTCTAAAAAGCAAAAAGCTTTAGTTGTTGATGCCTTGTGAAAGCAATGACCTAGAACAGAGACTGGACGGAGTTAAAGAATAAAGTAGGTGTTTATTAGAAGGCCTCAATGGATATACCTTGGGCAGCACAGGAGCCCAGCCAGGGCTACACGCAAGATGAACCCAAAATGGTCACAAAATGGAGAACCGGTCCCGAGGTCTCACAATTTTGCAAGTTTGCATATTGGAGTTAATTGTTCAGTTATAGTCCATCATTGTTTATGCTCTTGGGCCTGAAATTTGGATCATTTGTCCTTGGTCCCCAGCTAGAGAAGGAATTGTTTTCTCTCCCAACTCTGTGAAGAGAGCTTACTATCCCTTAATATGAAGCTCAGAGCTACACACTAAAGCAGTACAGAATCTAAAAAATATAAAAGCTAAAACCTGAGGCATCATTGTAACTACATTTTAGTGCCATTGTTATTCTGCCAAGGATCCCCAAAAGAATCTGTCTATCCCCTTAGAGTCAGGTTACTCAGACAGAAGATGTTTTAACACAATCTCTAAGTTACATTTCATTGTTCTTATAAATATTAGACTTCATAGTTTTCACTTATTATCTTTCTTTAAAATTTTCCCATAAGTCATGCTTTAATAACTCCAAGAGTTAGGCAGAAAACAGGATTCTGAAAAATAATAACAAACATGTTCACTTCTGTACTTCACACAGACAGAAGGATAGGGAAGTTTGCAGTACAGATGCCAGGTAAACACCACATTAGCACATGCTATACTTCAAAAGCTACACCTATGTAACCAAGCAAAACAGGGTTAAGCCCTCTGAGCCAGATATCAGTATCTTCTTAGCAAAGCCACATCCACACCATGTTGCCCTATCCCATGTCCCTAAAAACAGCTGATCAATTCTGTGTAACTTTTAGTTCAAAGTGTCTGAAAGCATGTTTGTGGTGCTACATCACATCACGGCAGACTTTTTTAATGCTGAAGAGATGGGGATAATTAGGGTTGCCTCAAGATGCAAACCATGTTGAAATAGTAGATGGAAAGGTGGAAGAGTAGGTGAAAGGTGTCGGTGGAAAGGATCAAAATCTCATACAATTCTTCTACCTTTGGGAGCAGCCCTTGGTGCATGCCACCCCCTGAAACCTGCCAGAGTGCTGCTTTGGGGAATAGTGGTTGGCACCTGCCAGAGTCAGGCTGGAAAACAAGCTGCCTGTAAACATCTGTAGACTGACCTCTTGTCTGGCACTCAAATGTCACTCCTGGCCCCCATTTCACTGACTATGATCACATAACCGACATCTTTTTTTGGCACAAAGTATTGAAGTGCAACATAAAGAACTCAGGGAGCTACACGCAGGGCAGGCTGTGACATTGCTCTTCCTGATGTACCTTTTTGGTCAGGTCTTCCTTTGCTGCGGCCCCAGAGCCGCCGCTGTCCCGCTGCTCCTGCTGGGGCAGGGAAGGGCTGGCAGTGACCCTGCAGCTGGCAGAGCCCTGCGCTGCAACCCGGCTCTTAGCCGGGTCCCCTTCTCCCGACAGAATGGCTATTTCCAGGCATCTTGCACCGAGCTCCAAGGTGTGTTTTCTGCGGGACTCCACACTCCTCCTGTCTGTGGTAATTTCAGAATCACAGGACTGTTACGGCTGGAAGGCACGTCCAAGATCATCCCACCCAATCCCAGGGCCAAGGCGGGGTCACCCGGAATGTCTCCAGAGATGGAGACTCCCGGACCCTCCTGGGTAGCCTGTTCCATTGCTCTACCACCCTCGATATAAAGAAATTCTCCCTTATGTGAACTTAAGGTGAAGTTGCTTGCATTTCAGTTAACGCCCTCCGCTCTTTGTCCCGTCGCTGGCTACCACCGAGAAATCTGGCGCGCCTTTGAGATATTTTTATGCATTAACGAGATCCCCTCTGAATTTGGACAAAGGCAGATAAGGCTGATAAAGTTACTGCGCACTGAGGGCTCCCAGCGCCCCAGAGGCGCCTGCCCAGAGTCAAGGCGGCGCCCGGCGGCCGCTCCAGGCCCCTCTCGCCCCGCCGGTCCCGCCCGGCCGAGCCGCGGCCCGCCCGTACCTTGCTCCTTGGAGAACTCCACCCAGTAGGTGCCGGGCCAGGGCCCCGCGCGCACGGCGCACTCGCCGCCCCCCGAGCGCCTTCCCGACTGGAAATACGCCTGGAGCTTGAGGATCGCCTTGTCGCCGGCGGCGGGCGCGGGGCTGACCCGCACCAGCAGCGGCGCGGCCGCCATCACCCCGCCCCACGCTCGCTTTCGCTTTCCCTTTCCCTTCCCTTCCCTCCGCGCCGCTCGCTTTCGCTTTCGCTTCCCGCTCCGCCCGCGGCTCCGAGCGCTGAGGATCCGCCCTGAGCCGCCGCATGGGGGTCGTGCAGGTAGAGGAGCGGGGCAGGGGGCGGGCGGCGGCTGCCCCGGGGGGCTGCGGGGACAGGACAGCCCCGCGCTCCGGCCCGGCGCTCGGGGGTGGCTCCTCCCGGCCTCCCGCTCCTGCGGGCCGGCCGGGGCCGCGGGAAGCTCAGGGGAGCCTCGCCCACAGAGCTCCCGGGGCTCCGAGCAGCATTAAAACAATAGGGAACTTCGTACACGTGTTTGAAAAGCTGCTGGTTTGATTTGCAACACAATCTCTCTTGTAGGAAGGCAGCCCACGTACTTTGTTGCTTGTAACATTTACTTTCTCTTTTCCTTTTTTTTTCTTTTTTTATTACAACAGAGTTACGTTGCAGATTTCTTCAGAGAGAAGCCAGCTTTAGGTAAGCCTCTCATTTGGCCATCTGCGAAGTGTGTAGTGGAATGTACGTTGAAAACTGACAGCTGCAGCCAGCAAACTGGAAAACAAAAGCCAAAACCAAACTGAAATTCATAATTAACGTGAAATAGACACGGTTGCGAATCAACATTATTATTAATTACTTCAACAGGACTTGCTTGCATTTCTCTTTTAGAAGCAAGAACTCAGAGGTGTTTTGATGCATCGGCATGTATACTTTATAAGTGCAAAACGCCAGACTTTTTATAAGCAGGTAGTATACCCCGGAGGAAAGTTCGACCAAACTCGCACAAATTGATTTAAACTAATTAACCTAACTGCTCTAGTATAGTACTGCTGACATCTGCCAGGAGGGGGCTGTATAGCCATACTAATAATGTAAAAAGTGTTCCTTTAAAAAAGTGGTTGAAAAGCCTTTCTGAGTTCATAAGAAGTTCCATACAAAGAAAGAACTTGCTTGTGGGCTTTAAGTGCAGACCAAATGAGACTCACAGAATTAAAACTGAGTATAGGATCTTTGTGGCACAGTTAAATGAACCTCCTTGGGTTTTCTAAACTTCTGAAAAGGGGAGAGAAAAGATTAGAGTATGGAAAAAAAATTGAGAGTTATAAACCACATTTCTAGATAAAAATAAATGTTTTTATAGTAATACTTTCTATTTCCCTTTATATTCTGTATCCTAGGGTCAAGCATCATAATGGATGAGGTCAATTTGATGATCCCCATCAGTAAAGATGCCTACGAAGCTCTTAAGAGAAGAGAAATCTGTCTCAATAATCTTGTTTCCAAAAAGTTTGCTTGTAGGTTGGCCTTCAGAGAAGCAACAAAAAGCACTGCTGAAGTATACAGAAAAAAAATGAAGTCGGGCATTGACATTTGTGTTTATAAGGATGATCTCACAAGACACAAGGTCGATGCTGTGGTGAATGCAGCCAATGAGTATCTTGAACATGGAGCAGGTCTTGCTCTTGCCCTTGTAAAAGCTGGAGGGCCAGAAATAAAAGAGGAAAGCAAGCTTTATGTTCAAAGGTTTGGAAAAGTCAAAGTTGGTGATATAGCAGTGACAGGTGGAGGGAAGCTTCCTTGTAAGGGAATTATTCATGTAGTTGGCCCAAGGTGGTATGCTCCCGAAAAGGAAAGATGTTGTTACCTTCTTCGGGAAGCTATTTTGAATGTTCTACGTTATGTTAGTGCTCCAGGAAAGGCTTTAAAGTCTGTGGCTATCCCAGCAGTGAGTTCAGGTATCTATGCCTTCCCAATTGATTTGTGTTCTCAAGTGATTGTAATGGCTGTAAAGGAATTTGTTGAGGCAAGTCCACCAAGCTGTCTCAGGGAAATCCGCCTGGTGAACATTGATGAGTCTACAGTCGCAGAAATAAAGAAGGCCTGTGAAAAGTTCCTGGGTGATAGCAATTCACTTGAAGACATTGTGCCACTGTCGCCAAGCCAGTCTGCACCTCACCTCAAACTTGAAAACATTCGCTTGCGCATCATCAAACAAGACCTTGCAAATCTGAAGGTAAGTCTGTCCTGCAATTTGTGAAACATGGTGTTGCCTCCAAGTCTTTGCAGGATTTGGAGCCCAAGAGTTCAGAACACATTTTGTATCAGTCCCCTAAGTGGTTTTCATCTCAGTTTGATGAGAATTTACATGTGGTGATTAAATCATAGTAGCAAGGAGTTGTTTTTTGTCTAAATTGGTATTGAATTTTAGAATGTTTTTATTTTGTTCTTGTATACAGGCTGTTGTAATAGGAAGCAGCTAAAGATTGAATGATTTAATAATACATCTCTATGTTAAGGTTTATCTTCTTATAATGTAGGAATTCACATTTTATCATGTACTCCATAGAAGTATTCTCATTTTCTGCCTTGCTTTTTTTCCTATAATTTATGTTCTCATAACTCCATTAGTGGAATTATTCAGCAAACACTGAAACAGCAGAAAATAACTTACACAAATGATGTGCACCTTACCTTTAAATAAAGCATTACTTAAATTGATTAACTTTTTAGCTAGAAAATCTGATGCAAAATAGATGACCTCAGTCATAGGAATTCAACAGAGCTCTTAGACTGCAAGGTACATCACAAGAATGACATTTACTTTTAGAAAATACTATATCTTAAAAAATAAATACATTTTTATTTTAAAGAAGTCTCATAATTGAAAAGGAAATTTGGTTTTTTGGTGTAAGAACAAAGGATAGAAAAGTTGACCTTGCAGAGAATTATATTAACCATTTCTACAGCATTGAAAGATGCACATGCCCTGAAGACTGTGAGCAAAACATGTTCTTCTGTCTTTAGATAATATTCAACAATTAAGGTTATAACAATTACTGCTGTTATCAGCATTCTGTAAACCAGTTTTTTTGCGTTTTCCATATTTGAAATACAGGGCACCTACTATGGGAATCTGTTTTTTTCACTGGGAAAAATCATAGCTTTGCAGTTCCCTTATGTGTACTGACACTGCTGTTTTGGTGATGTGTCCTTGCTACCCTAAGGGGATGACAGCTACATCCATAGTTCTCTCCTGCTGATAACTGGCATGTGGGTCACTTAGTGAGAGTAATAATTCTGTTCAGCGCACTCTTGATGACTGGATCAGCTTTGTGCACACTGTGGGTTTCTGAACTGCCACTGCAAAGTGCATACTTGGATGTATTCCAGTGCTGTAGTAGTAAGTAGTAGGAAAATTCAAGCAGCTGATCTGTGGCAGTCAGGCCTCTGTACAGGAATTGTGCTTAGAAAGAATGCTCTCTATAATAGCAAAGCATGCAAATAGTTAGTTTGAAGTACACTGAAATTTGCACTCTTTCCTTGCAGAATACAGCTATTGTTAACCTCCTGAATGCAAAGGGTGAGCCTTCCTCTGAGACTTCAAAACGACTGCTGGAAAAAGAGGGTCCAGCTTTTCAGAAGGAATTTCAGCGTCATCTTAAACATCCAACGCATTTTAAGGAGCCCATGGTAGTCAAAAGGCACGACCTGCCCTCCACATTTGTACTGCACATGGCATTGCAATACCAGCATCCGGTGTTACAGCTTCAGGTGACTGTGGCTTACTTTGGATCTTAATGGATTTTCATGTTGGGTGAGGTGAGGACTGAAAGATTTTGTTTTGCCTGCAGGAATTGAAGGATGCAGTGAAAAGATGCCTGGGTTACTTTCAGGATCACTCATCTCCCTCAGTTTCTTTTCCAATAAATTGGTCACCAGAGCTGCCTGTTGACACAGTGGCAGAGACCATGATTGAAGAAGTTTTAAATTTTGCCAGGGCACATCCTACGAAGAACAGAGAAGTGCAGTTTGTTGTTTGCCCAGATGACCATGGTGCCTATGAGGTAACCAATTTGTTTGTAACTACCCATAAGGAAGACAGAAAACTCTTAAAAGTATTTCCATAGATGACTAAAAATTATGATAGTCTGTTCTGTACTAACAACAATTGTAAGGTCCTTTTGTGAAACTCTCATCAACAGATACTCAGTCTTTGCAAATACTTACTTTCTCTTCACTAAGATAGAAGTCTTCCGCCTGTAGTCTGATGAAAAGGGGAGAGAACTTTAAAATTTTCATGTCTGTCAGTGAATGTATAAGAAAGGGTCTACTCTTAACTCATTAAGGAACAAACATTCCTCCTCAGGAAATGTTTACAGTCAGTTTTGGTTTTTTGTATAGAGGTCCTAAGGCAAAACACTATCAACATATATGAGCTAACATAATGGAAGGATTTAAAGTAGACAGACAGGAGAATAGTCTGGATTTTAAAACTGAGTAAGGATGCATCAGCATTAAACTGCAAGTAATGAACATCTTTATCTTATGTGATAGCATGAGATAGGCCACAACCACAAGGAGTTGGTAAAGGTGCCGTTCAGTGTGTTAGGTATGTTACCTTAGGAGATGCAGAAGAACAGGAATGCATTTGATATTGTCAGGAAAAACATTTTGGGAAGAGCTGACAAATGCCAGTGTTAACAATTTCGGAATCGGGGCTGGGGATGTAAACTGCTTGTTTAACAGAGTTTTGAAGATACTAATTGCGTATTTGATAAGAGATTGCAAACTGCTTCCAAACTTTTCTCTTTCAAGGTTGTCCTGAGAAAATTTTATTCAGCAAAATACAAACTGGAAAACAGAAGTGATTCTTTGAGTAAGTAATGAGCAGAAGAGGCATTTCCAGTAAATGACTACTCCCAATTTGATAATCATATTCCTGTAAAATAGGGAACTTAGTATTTACATATGTGTCTTGGGGAGAGGAGGAAGGGAAAACTCGTGAGCACTTTGTATTTTTACATTTATAGGAGTGGAACTGCATAGTCCCTTTTAAGACTTAAAACCCGTTGTCATTGCCTAATTTCTTGGAAGTAATTTAGTGAAAGGCAGATAAATTCTCTATATGTGTGTGTGTATCCTGGAAACATTACCTCCTTGTAGCTAATCTCTTTTTTGAGCATACCAGAAGAGTAGTGTGTTTCTTGCACTTTACAGCTGGGATTACAAGTAGGAATATGTGTCAGCCCTTAAAAGCTCCTCACTCTTCTAATGCACTTGTGTTAAAAAATATACCTGTATCTTCCAGGTACAGAGTCAGGCAGTCAGACTGCAAAAGAGCATGCAAGCAGTAAAGCCGTGATTGAACTTAGAGGGTTCACACCCACAGCACTGGAAGCAGCAGAATCCTGGCTCCAAAATCTAATGAAAATTCAGGAAGGTTACCATGCTGTTATTGAAAACAACTACATCTTTTGCCTTGGTAAAGAGGAGTTTGCAGAACTCTCTCGAGACCAGCTTTCTAGTGTATATGTGTCAGAAGAAGTGAGAGATGGACGAGCAAAACTGGTGTTTCAGGGCCCTCCTGATGTTTTGATTGATGCAGTGCTCACAACTGAAGAATTACTGCTTCGTGTGCAAGAGAAGACTATTGCTGAACAAGAGAAACTGCTCTACTCAATGTGTATGTAAATAGTGCCTAAACACTAATTAAGTGCCTAAACAAGGTTAAGTATGAAGCAACGTGTATCTCTGTATTGCTGAGAGTGGACAGACATACTGAGTATTGCTTTAATTACTGACATCTCTGACCTTTGAGCATGTGAGCCCCTGGAAGACCATTTGTTAGCTGTGGTCACTCACTTGGCTTTATTCCCAGTAGGGCACAGTTTATACTGGGGCTGCCCATGATGTATATCCAGCTGTAGTGGAGCTCTCTCCAGGATACCTTCACTTTAAAGCCTGGCCACTGGAGATTTACAAAATTTGCACTTAACACACCCCTTTGCTGAGTTCTTGCTGCCTACAGCTGGCCCACTGTTGCAGGGCTCAGCAGTAGACTTGTTCTGCAGAGCTGTCATGAACAGTTGATACAACTAATATCATTACAGAAAGCTACTGAGTGATCAATTCATGGTTTTGATAGTCATTCAATATAGATACCTTTATATGAAAGCTCAGCTGTGAAGAGGTGTCATGGAGATCATAAATTGCTTTTCCTTAGTTTCTTCTCTCCTGGTTTCTTTATAATAAATGCAGAAAAATAAAATACATTTATATACATATATACTAGTCCCTCTCAATATTAGCCTCTGACATTACTTTAGAGAACACTTAACACTTTTGTTCTTAACTAAACCACCAGCTAAAGGAGTGGATCTGCCTCCCTTGCCTTTGCTTCAGACATTATGATATATGAAAATTTTACTCCCTTATTCATATCCAGGCCAAGAAGAAGCAGGCCCGCTTTCAGAAGGAGACTTTCACATGACAAGTACCACTGACTACTTCCAGATTTCACCAGTAGAATGCTACCTCCAGGAGTTTAAAGACAGAGAGAAAGAGTTTGAAAAAGCTGGACTTCGTGTTCTCAGGGTAAAGAGGATATTCATGGAGACAGTGAATATCAGCTCATGTATTTGAACTAACATATTTAATGTAAGCGTAAAAAATTCAGATTAACTATTTCAATGCATTGCTTTTAAAAATTAAGATCAACCTCATCCAGTCTTTAATCCTAATGAAAAGTATTTTAAACTTCATGCAAATAATCAAAAATGATTAAATTCTGAAGTCTTTTTAATTGTACTGTGTGTTCTCCCTCATACTTCATGCTTCAAATATCTCTTTATAGGACTCTAGAGAAATCTGAGATTGGTAGGGTAAATTCAGTATTCCAGGACACTAATTCAGTGTCTATTTTCTTTTTGTGAGCTTGACACTAAAAATTTGCCAGAGTTCTGATGTGATTTTGTGATACTTGGGTCATCACTGCTTTACTGAACAGGAGGTGGACTCAATCTCTTCAGCACAACTGAAGTACTGGAAGCCAGTACACCAGGAAATATTCCCAGTGATTTCAGTGGGAGGCATGGGATAGTGGTATAATTCTTTTCTTTGGATCAGCTTCAGATACTTTGTCCACTATGTGGTCAATGCATATAGCCTAAAGCAAAGGTTCTTCCACTGAAGAACATAGCCTGAATAAAAGCACTTATGGATTTAATAATTGGTCTCCATCTGCTTATGCTAAGCTGTTATTTTTGTTACAGATTGAAAAGATACATAATCCACTTCTATCTGCTGCATTCCAACAAATGAAAAAAAAAGTAGATGGTAGCTCCAAAACAACTTCCAAGTTGTACCAGAATGTTCCTGCTGAGTTCTGTTGCTCAGTTTGCCAAACTGGATTTCACAGGATGTATTCTCCACCAAAAGGTAATAACTTGCTTTGGCATCTTTAATCAGAATGTAGTGACTGACGACTAAACTCAAGTTAAAATTAGAAAAAATTGCATTCCTAAACAAGAACTGTTTTTACTTGTATTTAGATTGGTATGAGCTTACTTTATTATATACAGTAAGGTTTCCCTTCCTGATACTGTAGAGCCAGCAAGGCTCTAGGAAGATAATTCAAGCCTAGCCCAAATACTGCACAGAATTATTAGTATACATGAAATTCCATGTCCAAGTTTTATTTTGTTGCATCACTGTAAAGAAAGTCAGTGTCCTTATGTAGCTGCTACAAACGTGCATTCAGCAGCTTGGTGCTCTAAAGCATGTTCAAGGGCATCACAGAACACTGAGGCCTTTTTTGTTTATCAGAGTCCCTCGTACATGAGGACTGAAGTGCGAGTCATATATTTATTTTATATAAATCCTTTAGATCTTGATGATTCAATCACTGGACTAAGATAAATCTGAACAGTTATCACTGGAGTAGCAGTTACCTGGAATGGCCATCAGCTGTCATTGCTCATGGTTTCAGTGGGAGGTCAGTGCAAGCATCAGAGCCACTCCATGAAAATTAACTTCCAAAAGGATGGCACACGTTGAGCAGTCACATCACTTGTAACCCAGAATCTATTAGCAGTCTCTTGGAACTACCACCCTGAAAGAACCAACTGCTAAATGCTTTCTCTTCTGAAAATTTTTCTTTCTCTTTCCAGAACAAAAATATGGAGCTGGCATCTACTTTACAAAGAACCTGAGGTACCTGACCAGGGATAAAGCTACACAGGAAATGGATTCTAAAATGTACGTGTTTGAGGCTGATGTAGTAACTGGCTCATACACTACAGGCAAGCCATTTTGTATTATGCCACCAGCACTGGACAGGAATGCCTTTACATTATATGACAGTTTAGTAGATAGTTTTGTCAGTCCTGAGGTCTTTGTCATTTTCAATGGCTTTGCAGCCCTTCCACAGTATTTGCTGACTTGTTCCCCAATGACTGAGAGGTACGTAGCTCCTGGAGGAAACAAGGAGGATCCTCAGTGGGAATAAAGCAGAACTGTAGCTATGGTGAAGACCCTCTGAGAGCAAAGTCTAGTGCTTAGATTTAAGAGGATGCTCTGCTTAGTAGTGTGCTATGGTCAGAGTGCTTCCTGAAAAGCTTTCTGAAATATTTGCGAACAAAAGAGTAAGTTAACATCTCAAGGAGATTAGGACAAAATAACGTGTGAATGGAAGCAGAGGGGAAAGCATTCCAAAATACCATGTAACATTTAACATTAACATTTAACATACCTGGTCATTTACCTTATTCCTTTAAAGTGATGTCAGTTTGTGACTATACACTTGATGTTTGTTATTCTTCCACTGCATTTTCTTAATCTGACATATTGCATATATTGGGGAAACACAAGAAATCTTGGTTGTGCCTTTTGAGTCTTAAGTTTTCTTTTGACTTAAGATAGGAGAATGTAGCAGATGAGAGCTGTTTTCTGCTTAGGGACATGCTATTATATACAGTTATGACAAACGTGAGGCAATACTTCAATATTTCTTACAATGGTTGCTATACAATTTTATTAATTACTTCAAGCACTGTAGATGCACATATTCAAAATAAAAAATATGAAGGTCACTATCTGTTAACTTGTATTTGTTTGTAGTCTTAAGAACGTGATTTGTACTGTACATGAGCTTCAGATTTCTCAGCAACATTCAATCTATTTGAAAGGTTACAAAATAGTAGAGAACTGGTTCGAGCTACAGCTTAAAATTATTTTTCAATTAATCTACCTTTACCAACATCTTTTAAAGATTACATTGTCAGCCTTGTAGCTGGGAATCCCCACATTGCTTCTGCAGTGATCTGAAGCAAATACACAGAAAAGGCCAAGAGCTGTTACAGTAATTCCAGTGTAAAAGGGGAATCAGTCCAGAACTTGGCTACCTGGAAACTTCCTCTAGTAAAGCCTGCTGATGGGGAGCAGTCTGATCTCTAAAACATAAATGAAATTACATTTAATAAAACTTTTCAAAATAATTTGTTAATGGATTCCCAGGATGCTTGTACTGCGCCTGCAACTCCTGAGCTAGTAGTTGTGCTAGGAACTATTCACAAGTTCAAAAGAAATTAAGTTATAAAAGTTTAATTCTGAATTCTGAGATTACAAGTGGCAATACTTTTAAACATTACAAAATAAACATTTAGGTTAATATATTCATATTTTGAGTTTTTTAAAATTTATTTTTAAGATTACCTATGCTTGCTGTTGCAAAGATAGTTTTGTAGCGCAAGTCTCTAGCACGAGAGTTTTGCTCACAAGAAGTCCAAAACTTGCTCTTAGAAATTATGCTGCAATTCTGAAAACAGAATTAGTCTACTCCTATTTTAACTATTCCATTAAAGTAACCAATTGTTTTCCATTTCTGTCCCCTTGTTCCTCATATTTATTGATTCACGCATTACTGCCATAAAAACAGATAGTTGTAGATTTAAGATTTGTTAGCACTGAACAAATGTAAGTTCTTATGTCAGTGTGCTTCAGGAGATACTTTTAAAGGGGTTTCATGGCAGGAATTTATTTATCTTCTATTTTCTTTTTTGAAAAAACTCAGTAATGAGTTTCTGAAATATAGAATCAGTTTTTGGAACACCGAAAGGAATGTTAATTTTGGCACAATGTAACATCTTGCTCCTAGTGAGAATAGAGAACAGTTTTCATAACTCAGTATTAATTTAATACTGTAACACAAGTATTGGTAGCTGTATATTTCATAATTTAATCTTTCATTAATTAACCTTTTTATTAACTATGTAATTCCCCTTAACTCTATGTGAAAAGGTCTGTAGTCAGTTTAATAGAAAAAATAATTATAGAGAAAGCTTTTAACATCTTACTTTTGTGCCCAGTACAGGCTTTCTCTTCCCTCCACATACATCTGCAGTTAAGGATTGATTCAGTGTTACTGAATATTTCTCTTTCATTTTCTTATAGCTTGATTTTTCCTGATATAATTTCTATATTCCTGGTATAATTTCTGTATCACCAGTATAATTCCTGGTATAATTTCCATTTCACCAGTGTTCTCCACACGTAGTGATATCCTATATATTCTAGAGATATATATATATAGCTTTTTTAAAAAACTGGTAATGTAAGAGATTGTACATAATTACTTTCATCAGGTCCTCAAAAAGAATAATTTCATGTACAGAAACTAGAAAATAAACCCATCACAAACTAGATGTACCAAGTAGTACATATTAAAATAATTACCACAGTAATTGAAAATTCCTGATCTTAGTCCTGCCATAATCAGTTAACCAGAGGCTATTCCACAGCCTCTGGGATTTCTCTGTTGTCCACAATAAGGGTATGAATAATTCCTTCCTTTCGTTTCCCACTACTGACAGCCTTAATGCAACAGCTATGATCAGCAACAGTGAAGTGAGTTTCAGTCCCATCTTCCACAAATTCACCCTGGGAGAAAGGAAACAAGAATAAAAACAGAGACATGATATTTTAATAAATGAGAAGCTTGAATGCATCAATGTCAAGATCACTTGCAATTCCATTTCAGCAGGATTAGGTATCTGTGACAAATACTGCCTGAAAGCTGCACAAAGCTTCCAAATCTTAAGCAGGGCTCTGTCAAGGTGCCTCGTTAAAGATTTGTGGGTATCAGATGATGGTGAAAATGTCACACAATCGGAAATTGTAAGGTTGGAGTTGGTGAATCAAACTGATTCACGTCAGTAAACAAAAACAGAAAAGGCAGCGTCCTGCCAAGTTGTGCTGCACAGCCAGTAGGTGCCACACAAACCTATGCTCAAGTGGCAGTGAAAGGTGAAGTGTTGAAGATGCCTTCTACAGCAGATCCCTGAATTGAGTACAGCAGTTGTGTATCTTGGATACCCATCTCCTCCTGCAGTTCTGTAATTTCCTTTTACAGATTTTGCCAGTCATGGCTGTGTTTTTGTCATGTTTGGGACAGCAGAATTATGTGTGCTGCTCTAATGGAAACACAGTTTGGCACTTAACCTGCACTCACAGCTTGCAAGGACACCTCTGAGTGCTTCCAGTACATTGTAGAAAAGGATGAGCCATCAGGAACAAGAAGCCCTGATTTACTGGAAGAGGAGGCTTCTTCCACTGATTACTAAGCAAACATCTGGTGAATATTTTCATCCTAATCTCAGGTGTAGCAGGACTGTTGATCTTGCCATTTGTACTCACCCAGGGGCTTCCTTGCAGCAGGAACTTTTGACACGCCCCTGGTGAGAAAGCACATCCTTCAAGAATGGGGAAGCTTACCTGGTGTGCATATTGAGAGCCATCATAAGCAGAAAGACACCAAACAGATTAAACCACCCACCTGTCAGCCTGCTCTGGAAATTAATGCAGATGTGATCAAGATAAAAGATTTTACTTGTTCCAATGAGGCTCTTAAGCCCTATGTATTAGGAACATCTCAAGATGGCAAAAAACATGAGTCAGACTACATGTGTTCGACTTTCAGTGACAACTATTACAAGCAGGTTTGGATGCAGTGGCTCTACACTCTGCATCAAACTCAAATCCTTCCCAATTTCCAAAAAGTTTTCTCCCTAAAAACCCTGCACAACTGACTCAAATTTATTTTGTTTGTCTAAAAAGGGTAAAGAAAAGCATTATTTATCCTTAAACTAGTTAGACATATGAAGTGAAGACATATTTACTGCCCATTTTAAAATTCAGTGAAGGTCATTTGGAACAGACCAGGAGCATCCTGGCTGCCTTGGCCTCTTTGGTAGAGGGAGATATGTGTGCTGTGGTTACGTATCCATAGCCTGGGAAGAGCCTTTGGGAAGGATCACATACCGCTGTTTCCATTTTTTGACCGTTGCACCACACATCCATAGTGTCCTTTTCTGTGAAGGAAAAGGAAAACAAGGTAGAAAGAACAAGGTACTTTTTTTTGTCCCTACTAACAAGGATACAGGGATTTTAAAAATCTACTGTGGAATTTTACTTTCAATTCCCAAATGAAGTTCCTAAGTAGCTACAAGGTTAGTTTTACGTTGGAGAGAGAGGAGGCTCAGAGGAGGCTCGGTCATCAACTTTTGTTTTGAAGATACATTTTTACCCCTCCGTAGTCCTGGCTATTAACACTGTATTTTTCTGAATAGTGACAGAGAAACTCTGACAGTCTTAAACTGAAAAAATTAAGAGAGAAAAGTGAAGTAATTTCTGCTAATTATTTGACTGCTGGTTATTCAATAAAGCTCTTTTTCCAGGTCAAATTAATTCAAAAGCAGCATTATTTGATCCTTCAAACCGTTTGTATTCTTAATCTTTTGAAAGCACCAAGTACCACTTTAAATATCAATCTTAAGAGTTTTTTTTGAACTTGAAACAGAATATTCTTTTATTTCTCGCAGTACATCCTCCTTATATTACTTTGCTGTAGAATTCCCTTTACTGACACTGTCTTTGACACAACATCAGCAGAGAACTGAACCCTGCTTGCCTTTCCAGTAAGCATAGGGATATTAAAATTCTGTGAAGACTTATCTGTTTATGGCACTAAAACTGTCTTTCTTCATTGCTTCCCTTCATCTTAGGGCAGTTCATTCTGTCCTGAGGTTTAAGAAGAAATCATAGTCTGAGATCTCTTGTTTCCAGCTCTAACCATACAGCAATACCCAAGTGGAAGTTTTCCCACTAGATGCCACAAATTCCTCAAGGGATCCCTTCCTCCCACCTGCTTGTAATGTAACTGGGAGAGAGGGGGCAGAAGAGAAGCAATGTATTGGTAATTGTAATTTACCATTAAGAAAGAGCATCACTGGGAGGTTTTAGTTTAATTTTGTACATAAGAAGTAATGCAGAAAAAAGGATGCTCATCAATCTATCAAAAATGTGGAGTAACATTGTTGCACTTCAGATGAAGACTTCTTGGCCATGACTGATGATTTTTGGAAGGAAAGCCTGGTTACCTGCTGAACAAACTTAGACCCACATGAGGTTTGATCACAATGAAGGTAAAATTTTAACAGTCTTCTGCTGAAGAACTGCCTTGCTAGGGCAGTTCTATGGATGCAGCAGCAGTAACGTCTCCCAAATCTAGACCACACTGCTGTAGACTCACACATGTATAACAAGATCATTATTTTTCAGACTATCTTTGGCATCTCATTCCAAATTTCCACATCCCCCAGGATTTTATACTGCATCAGAGCTACCCACTCTACTGTGCTTTCTCTTAATTACCAGCGTTTAAATGCACAGAAGTTTATTCAAAGTCACTCACTCAATGTTTACTTACCTAGAACAATTCTGTAGTCTGTACCTCCCAAGTTCAATATCCAAGTATTGGTTGTTTTTAACCTGTTCTCTATGTACTGCTTGAGACTCTTTCCATTGATCTCCAAAGTATATTCATATGCAAAGCCACTGACTGCATCAATGTTAATAGCAGCTTTAGTTTTAGTAGCTCCAACAGTGAATGTTTCTTTACCCACTAATTTAAACATCCATTCTCTTCTTATTTCTTCCTGTAGGAAAAAAACAAAACAAAACAAACAAAGACGGTGGGTATTAATTGAAAAACCTGAGTGCATGTTTTAATATTAAAAAATGGAACTGGAACTCAGGAGACAGCTCAGTACTGAACTACTGTTAGGGAATGAATGCATACACAGTGCTTTGTATGCACAGAGTGGCTCTGCCCAAGAACAGCAAAGCATTTCATGAATACTCACACCTTAATTGGAACTGAAAAAAAAAGAATGCTGCATGTTATCAAATTAGGTAATTAACTGAATGTACTTCAATCGCATTTATTAGTCTTTGTTTGTTGTGATGTGTGTTGCATGGAAGTGCACTTATATAATCTGTATCACAGTGAATTTTGAGCACATAGCAATTTCACCTTTCCATCAACATAGACAACACGCTTTCCTGAAGTGGTCCCATGTTCAAATTCAATCTTATGAACACCATCACTTAAAGCTACTTCCCAAACAGCCACCAAATCTGTCATCTTCTCTAAGTGGCTGTACCGAGACCTAAGGAGAAACCAACAAAGTAAATTAATTGTTGTTGAAAGTTCCAAGTCCTGATGTCTGCAGTTCAAAGCTTTACTGCTTCTTCTGCTTTTGTATTTGCACTTTTTGAAATACAAAATGAGAACTGAAAGAATACGTTTACAGAAGTGCTTATATTTTAATGAGTTTCCGACATTCAAATATGACAAAACATCACAAAATATAAACAGTTAAACAAACTCATTTTGACAAACAGTACAAAGACACAGCTACGCTTCTAACCTCTAAAACTCCCATTTCAGCTGACAATAGGTAACAAAATTACATTTAGTTTTAAGATACTCCTGGACAGTTCTGCTGTTTCTTGGTAGGCATTAAAATATATTATTTGATTCGTGTCAAAGAAAGTGTTTCAGCTTTTTAGACTTGACAAAAATAGTCTAAAAACTATTTCCTGTGTTAACAGATTTGTCTCTAATCTCATAAACACTACCTACATCATTCAGATATTCAGCTCTGCACACACAGACACAGGGGAAGGGATCTGGCAAGATATCCTTTTATTCAAGTAATTTTTGAAGTTTAGATACAGTCATAAGTGACTACTGGAACTGTGGATATCTTTCCAAATCTGCTCAAATTACAGTTCTGATTCTTTACCTTACTTCATCGTCACAGACAGTTATCTCCTCACCGGACGCCATAGAAGCCAAAAGAGCTTTTAATCCAATTAGCAGCAAGAAAAAATAGAAAAGCAGAATAGTAGGAGAGAAGTGCTGAAGTCTATAAAGTTTCACCATTTTCTCCAACTAAGATAAAGGACATTTTTATAAAAGCATCATTAACTAGCGTGCAGTGCTGTCATAAATATGATAAAATAAAAACACTTAAAATACAACCATCTTTCTTTAAGACAGAAAGGCAAGTGTATTTTAAAAAATATTATATTTTACAAAACCAAATAATGGTTTATATTTTATATATAAAATATTTTGGTTATATTTTACAAAACCAATATTATATTTTACAAAACCAAGTGCTAGTAAAGTGTCCTACCTTTACTAGCTGCTCAAAACTTTGTCAGTTCCTGCACAGAATAATGGGCTGCCTGATTTGTGAGACAAAGCTTAGAAGTTAACAACTTGACCAAAGCAGGAACCTAATCCAAAACTGCCCATCTCAGTCCCAGGCCGTAATGAAACTGGGATTAGAAATAGCACAGGCAGTAATTCCACCTCCTCCCTTTCTAAACAACTGTAGCAGCTTTCAACAAGCACATTAGTAAATTTGACCTGGCAAATCAGTCACAAAATCTATGTGAGCCATAAGAAACTAATTTCTTACACGATGGTGTTTTATAACCACCGGGTTTTAATGCATTATTTTCACTCATTAATTTCATCATTATCTGTCTTGTCTGTACCTGTCAATAAACAAACAGTGCTAACAAATGCCGAGGGGGTTGTTTTGGCTGCTCCTGAAGTTTCTGGTTCCTGCGAAGAAGCATCGCCGGGCACACGGTGGGAGTCAGGTGGGGAATATTTCCCTCCTGTGCTCCAAGGAGCAGGTAGGGAATACTTCCCCGCTGTGCTCCAAGGAGCAGGCAGGCAGTATTTCCCTCCTGT